>CM055833.1:20401738-20934841 GCA_029582265.1 Zoroaster sp. YZ-2022 | reverse complement strand
TAATGTTGTTTATTTTTATTCTGATTGATATCATTCTAAGGTTTATATCTGTGACGGTCATAACAATTAAGACGAAGTCCAGAGACCCCCCGGTTTATTTTTAAACCGTACACTCCGCATTACGTAATTTCTGTTCGTTCAATTGTATTTATTCTAATTAGGCTAGCGCCCTCAGCGATATCATTTAAATTATTTCGCGGGCTTCTGCCTTCATAACATTCTCTACCGAAGACTAATCAGTACGTGTCCTATTTGTCTTCGTACACAGAAATAAAACTGGTGCTGAAACCAAAGAAAGTGTCTTTCATACCAACGACTCAAAACTTAATAAGGGTCACATTGGTGGAAGATCCGAGCTTGAGGAACTGGTAATAAATACTTCACCCGTCTGTGACAGTTCTTCAATCATCCCATACCTACCTGAGTTGTTTGTTGGAAGGCACCGTGACCAGCACCGTGACCAGCACCGAGACCGGCTAGTCACAGCCGGTTGGGGCCAGCCGCCGTCTACCCATCAGTCTAGTCCCCATCACCCGTCTACCGAAGGTACTATTTCCTGTTCATCCTACACCCAGCCCCCTCAACTCCAGTGGTGAAATCTCCATAAGTTCCCTCTGCTGAACTGGCTGAGTCCATGCCGATACTGACCCTGTCAACGCCGACACATGTGTTACCATTTTCACGACAATCTATAACTGAGCCCGTCATCCCTGAAGGAGCACGTCATCCCCGACAGAGACCACCAATTTTCATCGTCTTGTAAGCAGCAGCAAATCAAAACAATATCGCGATTAAGTGAACATTTTGAATATCCGAAACTGCACATTTGGTAACTTCGCGTATATCAAGACATTGAACACTCTCGCGATCTATTTAAGACAAGGATAATTCCACACTAGGCGTCACTGGTTGTCAAGAAGTAGTAAGTTGCTATAGCTAGGCTACACACTGTATTTGAATATTGATTGTGTTCCATAGTAACCACAAGCTTACCAGTTGCCGTTACAATTACATAATAACATTCTTGTGCAGAATTACAGCTTGTGACAGTTGCATAATATCATTTCCGCACCAGCCCAACCCACAATTTAAGTCAAGTACTTTCATTGTTTTCTGTCTTTTGTAGTGCAATTACTGTGCACAAAGCAAGATCCGCAGAAAAAGTCAACAAAGTTACGCTTCATTAAACACAATTATTTTATTCTTACTGCTACTGTGCATTTGAAGACGTAATTCTACTGTAGATATGTGAACAAATTGCCACTTCGGTGCTTGATGATTTTATGCAAATAAAAAACAATGCTGAATTGATTCGAATTTTGCTTAAATTTTTACTAAAGTGAGACTGATACTCAACGATAGATTTCCTGGTTGAATAAATCGATCTTTACTGTTGAAATCGTACTCGATTCTGTACCCTTTTCGTATGGTCAATCAAAGCAACATTCGGTTTTATTGATTTGAGAATATTGAATTTTCCTTTGACCTGTTTATAGGATTCATGAGCATTATTTGATTGAAATTTGATTGTATATTATTGCAAGGTGTTTTATTAATTAATTGATTTGCATTGATAGTTTTTCTAACTGCTTAAATACTCTAATGCGGATTGAATTTTGCTTATTGATTTTCCTTTTATTCTGTGATTGAATTTGATAATATTGGTTATCTGTTATCCTGACATTGAATATTTGTTATAATTTAATACCTCTTAAATTCACAATTTTTCATTTATTATTTGGGTGCCTGCTATTTTTTCCCTCTGGGTCAACATAATGGCAACCTCTAGAAAACAACATTCCGATCAACACGTATTCCCAACACCGACTACGAGTCGTAGCCACACATCACCTCGAACTCGGGTATCTCCAAATCCCACAGCTAGCTTTCACCCAAACCAGATGACTCACAATCCACACACTTCGCCCCTACAACACCAACCGACACGGCCACTAGGTGACCTAGCACTCAGTGAACAATTCTTGACGGATTTGAAAGCCATGGAGCATCGACTGTCACAGACCATGCCTAAGTTTTCCTCTCCTTCAGAAACGCAGACAAGAGCATCACCCGTCACAGTTAGGACGGCACCCAGACGAAGCTCCACTGCGCCAGCATACCAGAACTTTACACCACAAAGTCAACGCTCTGCTTCAACCCCTGTCCACCTCATGCCTTCACACCAAGTCAAGAGTGTTCCGATCTACACCGGTCGTGAGGGATCAACCATTGGAATAGAAGACTGGGTCAGGGATACAAGATACCTTATAGAGACAACAGCGATAGTAGTATATGTGCCGCATTACAAGCCGGTTTGTGGTGGAGATGGAGGTGGTTGTGTGCAGTTTGTGTGCAGTCAGTTTGTGTGGTTCCGAATTCCGCACAAACTGCACACAACCACCTCCATCTCCACCACAAACCGGCTTGTAATGCGGCACACACAAACTGCACACAAAATACATGGGCGCGCGCGCCGGGCGCGCGCGTGTTGACTCCCTCCACACAAAACTGCACACAAAATACTTGCCTCCTTCATCTATCTAATATATACATATTACATATATACATATATATGAAGGTGTGCAGTTTGTGTGGTGGAGAATACATATACAATTTTCAAGGAGGGTATAGTGCGCAAGCGCAGCATGCTGATGATTTTCCTTAAGCGAGTAGAAAGGAGGGACAACAACGTACGAAGACAGACAAAGGAACGACTGTACATGAAGCTATTCAAGTATGATTTGTTAAATTTAATTTTAACAGCAATCTTTGACATCAATATATTAACAGATGGTTTTTATATTGGTTTTAAATTGGAAAACATTTGATAAACTGAAAACATTAAGTATTATTATTATTGTTATTTTAAATTCTAACAAATTCAGGGGCCTTTAGAACATTGAGTCTTTACCATTGAGTCTTTACCTTGAGTCTTTACTCTTTGAGTCTTTACTCTTTGAGTCTTTACTCTTTGAGTCTTTACTCTTTGAGTCTTACTCATTTCACTACCATTTACTCATTTCGCTACTCATTTACTCATTTCACTACCATTTGCTCATTTCGCTGCTCATTTACTCATTTCGCTACTCATTTACTCATTTCGCTGCTCATTTGCTCATTTCGCCACTCATTTACTCATTTCTGCCACATTTGCTCATTTCGCTACCATTTACTCATTTCGCCACCATTTGCTCATTTCGCCACCATTTACTCATTTCACACCATTTGCTCATTTCGCTGCTCATTTACTCATTTCGCTACCATTTTACTCATTTCACACCATTTACTCATTTCACACTCATTTGCTCATTTCGCTGCTCATTTACTCATTCTCTACCATTTACTCATTTCGCTGCTCATTTGCTCATTCTGCCACCATTTACTCATTTCACACTCATTTGCTCATTTCGCTACTCATTTACTCATTTCACACCATTTGCTCATTTCGCTACTCATTTACTCATTTCGCTACTCATTTGCTCATTTCGCTGCTCATTTGCTCATTTCGCTACTCAGTTGCTCATTTCGCTACTCATTTACTCATTTCGCTGCTCATTTGCTCATTTCGCTGCTCATTTACTCATTTCGCTACTCATTTACTCATTTCGCTGCTCATTTACTCATTTGAGTCTTTACTCATTGAATCTTTACTCATTGAGTCTTTACTCATTCAGTCTTTACTCATTGAGTCTCTTTACTCATTGAAACTTTACTCATTGAATCTTTACCATCCTCGTTCTCTTCATCCTCATTTAGTTGAAGTAGTAGTCGGTCAAATTTGGTATGGTGTTTAGGCATTACTCTGTTCAGAGCTTTGTTTACTTCCATGCCTTTATTTACTTTTTCTTCGAGATCTTCCGCAATATCCTGATGAGTCCCATTATTTTTCAGATGTAGGTAACTTGACAAAAAATCCTTGTATTTGTTGAAAAAGATTCGCTTGACTGCCCAAAGAGTTTTCCTATTGGCTTTTTCCTTGGCTTGATCTTCACTCATACCCCCGTTGACGTACTTTTCATATTTTTCACACCACATCTCTTCAGTAGCCACTTTAGCCTCTTCCAACCAGTCTCGAAAAGTGGCATTGTCTTCCAGTTCAGAACTAGACTCACCCTCTTCCGATGATTCGTCATATTCCACCTCCGTATCGGATTCTGAATCATCTTTCCTCGAAATCTTCGTCTTCATCCTGCGTAGATTCAGTTTCACAAGATTCTGTTTCCGAATCTTCAAATCTACCCTTATTAACATCAACCTCCGTATCGGATTCTGAATCATCTTCCTCGAAATCTTCGTCTTCATCCTGCGTAGATTCAGTTTCACAAGTTTCTATTTCCGAATCTTCAAATCTACGCTTTTTAACATCCGGTTCAGAATTATCGATGTCTGAATTGTCAGATTGGATAGCTTTAATTTCAGAATCATCGTCAACTTCATCCATTTTAGATTTCTCTTCATTATGTACATGTTCTGCATGCCTCCGTAGGTTATATCTCCGTCCAAAGCTTTTGCCGCACTGGTGACAAGCATGGGGTTTGACAGCAGAAATAACATTCATGTTGACTCTCTGATGCTTAATCTCCGATTGACAAGAAACGGAAGAAATAGTTTATATATGGTTTCATAACTACTCATTTCGGAATGAGTAAAGACTGAATGAGTAAAGACTCAATGAGTAAAGATTCAATGAGTAAAGACTCAAATGAGTAAATGAGCAGCGAAATGAGTAAATGAGCAGCGAAATGAGTAAATGAGTAGCGAAATGAGTAAATGAGCAGCGAAATGAGCAAATGAGTAGCGAAATGAGTAAATGAGTAGCGAAATGAGCAAATGTGTAGCGAAATGAGTCAATGTGTAGCGAAATGAGCAAATGAGTAGCGAAATGAGTAAATGAGTAGCGAAATGAGCAAATGAGTAGCGAAATGAGTAAATGAGTAGTGAAATGAGTAAATGAGCAGCGAAATGAGCAAATGAGTAGCGAAATGAGTAAATGAGTAGCGAAATGAGAAAATGAGTAGCGAAATGAGTAAATGAGTAGCGAAATGAGTAAATGAGTAGCGAAATGAGTAAGACTCAAAGAGTAAAGACTCAAAGAGTAAAGACTCAAAGAGTAAAGACTCAAAGAGTAAAGACTCAAAGAGTAAAGACTCAAAGAGTAGAGACTCAAAGAGTAGAGACTCAAAGAGTAGAGACTCAAAGAGTAGAGACTCAAAGAGTAGAGACTCAAAGAGTAGAGACTCAAAGAGTAGAGACTCAAAGAGTAGAGACTCAAAGAGTAGAGACTCAAAGAGTAGAGACTCAAAGAGTAGAGACTCAAAGAGTAAAGACTCAAAGAGTAAAGACTCAATGAGTAAAGACTCAATGAGTAAAGACTCAATGTTCTAAAGGCCCCGAATTTGTTAGAATTTAAAATAACAATAATAATAATACTTAATGTTTTCAGTTTATCAAATGTTTTCCAATTTAAAACCAATATAAAAACCATCTGTTAATATATTGATGTCAAAGATTGCTGTTAAAATTAAATTTAACAAATCATACTTGAATAGCTTCATGTACAGTCGTTCTTTTGTCTGTCTTCGTACGTTGTTGTCCCTCCCCTTTCTACTTCCCTTAAGGAAAAAAAAAAAATATGCAAGCTGCGCTTGCGCACTACTCCCTCCTTGAAAATTGTATATGACTCCACCACACAAACTGCACACCTCCATATATATGTATATATGTAATATGTATATATTAGATAGATGAAGGAGGCAAGTATTTTGTGCAGTTTTGTGTGGAGGAGTCACGCGCCGCCGCGCGCGCGCCCATGTATTTTGTGTGCAGTTTAGTGTGCCGAGAAAGCCGGTTTGTGGTGGTGATGGAGGTGGTTGTGTGCAGTTTGTGCGGAATTCGGAACCACACAAACTGACAGCACACAAACTGCACACAACCACCTCCATCTCCACCACAAACCGGCTTGTAATGCGGCACATATACTACTAGCGATACCTACCGAAATGAAGTTCTTGACTATAGTGAGATACCTCGGAGGAGCGGCTAGGAAATTAGTGCTGAATCTGCCACCTGAGCATCAAACGGCAAGCCATGCATTCGCCGAGTTGAAGGCTCAGTTTGGTGACAGTCTGATGTCTGGTGACCCATTGGCCGAGTTTTACGAGCGAATTAGACTACCAAAAGAATCACCCGGAATCTACGCTGTTGAGTTGGAAGCAACCCTTCGTACAGTTGAAGAACGGATGAACGAAACCCACCCTTGGCCAAACAGAAATAAGATGCTCACACAGCAATTCATGAGAGGAGTAAGAGACGAAAAGATTACAAACAGACTTGCCCCGAAGAAACCGCGTGAGATGTTATTCAGAGAACTCCAGATTGAACTGAGGCAGATAGAAAGGGAATCCCGAATGGCCACTGCATTTAACACAGATACCAAAGCGCTCTCCCATCCTCAGCACGCCAGACCAAATCAGCAGAGTCTTACACCCAAACAACCAAAGCCAACTCCTGCCCAAGCCACCCAACCAACAACATTGAAGGCCTCCAATGAAGAAGTTTTACACAATCTCATTCTAGCGGTCCAAAAGCTCACAGAGAGGGTTGACCAGATGTCTGCTTGGCCACCCAGGACTCATCGCCAGAGAGAAGAGCCACAATACTCAACTCAACGGGTCTTCACCTGTCACAAGTGTGGACAGGAGGGACACATAGCCAGAGGATGTCGCAACGTGCCGTTAAACTACCAAGGCCCACGGCCGAAGGGCAAGCCGTTAGAGGCCAAGGACAACCAAGCCCAGTAAGTCACACTCCGAAAACAGCAATCCAACAATCTTCAATCAATCACCAAAGCAGTCATAAACCGGATCACCAGCAACTCATTGGGCCTAATAACGAAGACATCGTCAGCATAGATGGTAAGAATTACACAGCTCTCATCGATTCAGGCTCACAAATAACATCCATCACTGAAGAGCTGTGGAAAGAACACCCATCACTTCGAAACATCAAATTATCATCAGCCGATGTATCCATCGAAGGTGCCAATGGACAAGTTCCGTATCTGGGAGTAGTACCTGTTTCCCTCTCCATCATGGGCATTACCTATGAAGACGTCCCAGCATTCGTAGTTCCAACTGACAACTATCGGAAGACTGTCCCAGTTTTGGTTGGCACCAACGTCATCCGCGCCTCCAGAAATGACCAACTCCGAGCCAGAGGAAGCAACTACTTACAACAAGTGAGATCTGAGAGTATTGCTTGGCACATCGCATACATTAACACGACGGCCTCAGAACTAGGTGATCAGCATGGTAAAATCGGTTACGCCAAGTATGTTGGCCGATTTCCGCGCACAATACCACCAGGGAAGGAAGTTGATGTAATCTGCGAGGCACCTCCAAACCCTAAAGGTCATACTTACACTGCAATAGTTGAAGGTTTTCCCAAGAACGTGTCTTGTCTTCAAGTTGGTAATCTTGTTGCAGATGTCGATCAGAACCGAAGGGTTCCTGTACGTCTGTGCAACATTACCGCTAAGCCCATTACAATCAGACGTAACTGTAAGCTCGCACAAGTTTCCTCTTTCATTCACATGGAAGAAGCATACACACTCGGGCAACCAGCTACAACAGCTAAGACCAAAGATGTACCAAATGCAGTTGCCAGTCTCCATCCAACTAGTCTTCATCCAACGAATCATGATGACGAACCAACAGTTGTTAGGGTGAGAAACATAAAAGCATCCGAAGAGTTAGCTAACATCATCCCATCCCTAGACTTACCAAGCTCTATACTAGAGAATGATGTACAGAGAGAGCAACTCGGCAATCTCCTTCATAAGCATGCTGACATATTTTCCACCAATTCCCTTGACTACGGTTGTACATCTACCATAAAGCACACCATACCCTTAATAGACACTCAACCGTTTCGTCTTCCACACCGTCGGATACCGCCAACACAGTACCAGGCAGTTAGAGAACATCTGAGGAAAATGGAAGAATCTGGAGCAATCCGTCGCAGCAGTTCCCCATATGCCTCTCCGATGGTAATAGTCCACAAGAAAGATGGTTCTTTACGTATATGCATTGACTACAGACAACTGAATAAAAGGACCATCCGTGACGCTTTCCCCCTTCCTCGAATAGAAGAAGCATTGGATGCACTAGGCAACGCAACACTGTTCACGACGTTAGACCTGACATCAGGATACTGGCAAGTGGAAATGGAAGAAAGCGATAAAGCCAAGACGGCATTTACTACCCCGATGGGACTTTATGAATGTAACCGTATGCCGTTTGGGCTCCAGAATGCCCCCGCAACCTTTCAACGTCTGATGTTGACATGCCTTGGGGACCAGAATTACTCAACCGTCCTACTCTATTTAGATGACATAATCGTTTTCTCGTCGACATTTGAAGAGCATCTCGAACGTCTTGATAGAGTGTTTTCATGTCTCCGTCAACATGGTTTAAAACTTAAACCCTCCAAATGCCACTTGCTTCAACAAGAAGTCAAATACCTAGGTCACATTGTTTCATCGAAGGGTATATCCACAGACACAGAAAAAACATCACAAGTCAACGATTGGCAGCCTCCCTCCAATCGCAAAGAGCTACAGCGGTTCTTAGGCTTCACAGGCTATTACAGACGTTTCATAAAGGGTTATTCTGATATCGTTGCCCCACTGTACACATTAACTTCTGGTGATCCAAAACGAAAGAAAAAAGGTAAAAAGACCAAGAAGCAGTACGTTCCCCCACCACCCTTCGTATGGACTGCAGAACACCAACAAGCTATGGATACACTCAAATACCACTTAACTTCAGCTCCTATCCTGGCTTACGCTGATTATAAAGCTCCCTTTATTCTGCAGACCGATGCGTCCAGCGTTGGATTAGGAGCAGTACTCAGTCAAATTCAGAACGGCACCGAACGCGTAATAGCCTACGCCAGCAGAGGACTAAATCCAGCAGAGTCTCGATACCCAGCACATAAACTCGAATTTTTAGCAATGAAATGGGCTGTAACAGACAAGTTCCGCGACTACTTACTAGGAAGCAAATTTACAGTACTCACCGACAATAATCCCCTTCTATATGTGACAACATCGGCAAAGCTAGACGCAACAGGACAAAGATGGGTAGCGGCTCTGTCTCAATTTGACTTTACCATTAGGTACCGACCTGGTAAGAATAATGCTGCTGCAGATGCATTATCAAGGAAACCACAGCATGAATCGACTAGGACCTCCATAGAATTCCAGAAAGAGTCAGTCACCATCCCACCAGAGATTGTACAAGCCATCTGCGCTGGATATCCTTCTACATCTCAGCCGTTTCTAGAGGCTTCTATTGTACAATGCCAAGTCACAACTCGACAATCAGCCAAAGCTCCATCTAAACTTCACACCAGCGAAGAAGGGTTACCAAGGATTTCTAAGCAGGAAATTGCCATTGCACAACGAGATGATCCAATAATCTCTCGCATCATATTCTACGTCGACCAAACTAAGAGACCAACACGAAGCGAGCGAGATCGAGAGCCACCGCAGTGTTCAATCTACTTCAGACAGTGGAATAGACTTCTAATCGAAGATGACATTTTATATCGAAGAAGAAGTGAATCCGATGGCCAGATAGCACACCAGCTAATCCTACCTAACCAGTATAGAGTAACAGCAATGACATCACTTCATAACGATCTTGGTCACTTGGGCTTTGAGAGGACGCTAGATATGATCCGAAGCAGATTTGTTTGGCCCAAAATGGCTGAGGAAGTTAAATCATGGTGCGAGCAGTGCAAGCGATGCTGTCTTCGCAAAATTAGACCAACACAGAAAACCAGAGTTCCCCTCATCAGTATCAATACCACAGAGCCACTAGAACTAATCTGCATCGATTTCCTGAAACTAGAGAAATCAAAAGGAGGATACGAAAACATCCTGGTAATTACAGATCATTTTACCAAATACGCACAAGCTCATCCAACCCGTGATCAGAAAGCACACACTGTTGCCAGAATCCTGTGGGAAGATTTCATACAGCACTACGGATTTCCTGTGAGAATCCATGCAGACCAAGGACGAAATTTTGAAAGCCAGTTATTAAAAGAGCTCTGCAAGGTGTGCGGAATTAAGAAAAGTCGAACTACGCCTTACCACCCCCAATGCAACGGACTAACAGAACGCTTCAACCACACACTACTAAACATGTTGGGTACCTTAGAAACAAACCAGAAACAGGATTGGAAACAACATGTTGGAGCAATGACACACGCGTATAATGCTACCCGTCACGACTCCACAGGATATGCCCCGTTTTTGCTAATGTTTGGCCGACATCCTAACCTCCCCATCGACCTGATGTTTGGACTCAAGTCACATGAAAACGAAGACCCTCCAGCTTATGATGAATTTGTAGAAAAGCTTAGAGATTACCTGCAGACTGCATACAAAACCGCCAATGACCACGCTGAGAAGGCCAAGACAAAGCAAAAACGTTTGTATGACAGAGGCACAAGGGAGGCCCCACTTCGTCCAGGAGATAGAGTACTTGTACAGCACAAGCATATAATAGGTACACAAAAGTTAGCTGACAGATGGGAGCCATACCCCTATGTAGTAATCTCTAAGCAGCCAAACCTCCCAATCTATGTGGTCTGCTCATTGAACAATGGCAGAGAGAACTCTACATCGCAATCTCCTCACGCCATGTATGTTCCTACCAGTAGATGCTGAATCTCCTTCCAAACAAGACAACACCGAATCAATTTCAGAACACAGTGACAATGAAAAGGAAACACCCCTGGAACATGACCTCAGCATTATTCGACAGGACGAAGAAGAACATAGTTCAAGTGACGAAGAAACAGATATAGCATTCATCCCTGTAATGTTACAGCCGGACATCCCTGCAAGCCAACCCAGTTACTTTAGCGAAAGACAAAACTCGTCACAATGTCTTTACTCTGATGAAACAGAAAGTATTTCAGACTCTACCTCAAAAACGTCAGCAGAAACTCCACAGCCAATTTCTCCAGTCAATGATGTAGAACACTCATCAGTAGTTCCCACAGCAGTTACCACAGACACATCTGAAAAGAAGGTGCCTGAACTACGTCGATCCAGCAGAACACGTAAACCGGTCGACAGGCTAACATATAATCTCCTGGGACAAACAAAACTACACAGAATATCAGATGAGGAAAAAGTAAAACAAATCTACAACTCAAAACTACTGGCTGGAAGGAAGTTATGGGAAAAATGGAAAAGCCCACAAATGGCTGCAAGAAGAAAGAAGATAAGCATGAGATTATTTTTACAGGAACATAGTCGAAACTCCGTTTTAACACCTATGCCCAAAGAATAAGAAAGATAATTAATACAAATTTATTTTTAGTAGATACTATTTGTTGTGACAGCATGCAAAAATATCTTTTGAGCAGTAATTAGTTCTGAAAAGAATTGGTGGTTACAATTTTATAATTGATTAATTGGTATTTGGTTATTTCAAAAGTTATCGACCAGCTGGTTAACTGTTGAATGATGAGATTAATATCAACAATTTTTTTTCTTCATGTTACTTTGAAGAAATAATAAGTATTCAAAATAATAACAATAATAATAAATAAATAAACATTTTTTGGGGAAAGGAACACTGAAGATACTATAAATAATGCGAGATTCACTCGTGTGGTAGTTGATATAAATTTCTTTATTTTGCTTGAGAAATGTAATCTTTGAATCGATTATAAGACCAGGCGCCGGGTTTAATAATTGTCTTTGAGGATTAACTTTAATTATATCCTAGGAAATATAATTGTTTAATACCACACAGTGTATGAAATTAATGTTTATTTCTAAAAACAAATTGTACATAATGTTTGTAAATACATGTACGTGTTAAATGTCGAGGACGACATTTCCTCAAAAGGGGGAATAATGTGACGGTCATAACAATTAAGACGAAGTCCAGAGACCCCCCGGTTTATTTTTAAACCGTACACTCCGCATTACGTAATTTCTGTTCGTTCAATTGTATTTATTCTAATTAGGCTAGCGCCCTCAGCGATATCATTTAAATTATTTCGCGGGCTTCTGCCTTCATAACATTCTCTACCGAAGACTAATCAGTACGTGTCCTATTTGTCTTCGTACACAGAAATAAAACTGGTGCTGAAACCAAAGAAAGTGTCTTTCATACCAACGACTCAAAACTTAATAAGGGTCACATATCTAAGGTTTATAATTAAACAGCAAATGGTCTAGCGGATACTAATGTTGACATGTAGGTTCAAACCCAGTGTAAGTCTTGTTTTTTACTCGGACTGTTGTTATTATTCTAATGTTTATAATTAATGTTGTGATTTTTAATTTTGTTTTGTCAAGATCTGAGAAACTTGTCCGCAGGGGCGCAAGGGAGTTCTTCAGCGCCCTCCGAATCATCGTTGATTTCTTCCTAAATTTTCCTTCTAGAGTTTCTCCGCTTTCTCGCCTATAACGTTTTAGGTCTGCTCCTCGTTGCGTTGGCCTGCTCACGACGTTCGGAGATTACTTGTTCAAGCCTGTCCTGGCTGCCTTGTTCAACAGTGTATTACAGCCGCTGGCCGTGTTTTTTATTTACAACCTGGGATTGGCGCTGAGGACAATTTTCAAACCTTTGATTGACATCTTAGGCGGATTGTTTACACAGGTTGCAATGCTCTTGAGAGCATTCAGGCTAGTTGAGATAAACTGGAGGGCGAGGCCAATAAGGGACAGCCACAGGGGTTTGGAGGAAGTTTAAAGAGTACATTCAAAAATAATTATTATATGTAAAAGGCTGATTCAATATTTTTTTTTACATTCTTACACAGGAGTACAATTTTTATTTCCTTTATGTGTAAACGTTTTCCTTAGTTTATTTTAAATTGATCTGCTCATTTCAGAGAAATCTTTTAGTTCATACTTTGCCACACAAGTTTATAGAGGTTAGCATTCTCTCCCAAAGGACACTATTCCAAGTTTAGTTTGAATGTATCATACATTTGTGTGAATTTTTTTAAATTATTTAATTACATTTTTAATAAATGCATTATTTCCTCTGAATCATAGTTATTTTTCTCACCTGTCTTAAATATGCACTACCATCGTGTTTTCCACGTCACACTTCGAGGCTTGTGCATTAGCTACCAACCAAGGTCAAAGTTGAACATCGGGGAAAATATGGCAGCCGCACGGCCAGATATGGCGTAATTTAATGTGATTGATCATTTTGACCTTTGCTGTATTTTTTGTCATGAAATAAAAGCATCAAATACAATTTGCAAAAAACAATATGTAATTCGTCACCGTTTTCAGGAAGCGCCACATATCTCAAATGGCGTGATTGAGATTTACATTTTATACTGTGCTTAGCTTAAAACTGCAAATCTGCAATATGGTTTGCAGTTTAAAACCCCTTACATAATTCTGTACAAGTTTAACCTTTCCATTGACTAACTAATTTATTTTAAAATTTTGGCTAATTGCCATAGTAACTAGTCAAAGATATGTGTCTCTTGGTGAAACCAAAACAAATTTTTTAAATAGAGAAATAAATTTTTTCGACCCGTTTCAATTTTCCGTAGTGACGTAGTAATGATGTCATTGATCATAGTTTTGATATGTGGGTCATTCCATGAACGTGGGACACTTTTGTTTTCCATGTATTTCAGATATTGGGGCCTGTGTTATTCCTTACATCGTACGAGCTGATGATTATAACTTTCACCTATTGTTGCATCTCATGCAGACCTAATATGACAACAAACAAAAATTTATTGGGTCTCCCCTTGTAATTTTGTTACATCGTTAACCTCTTATCAGGTGAAGCAGGAAGTAAATGAATGACACTAGTTTTAATGTTTGTATCTATTATTTTAAAAGATGACAATCTACAAAACTATGATAAATAAGGTAACAAAACTGATTTTTTTTTCTTTATTTAAATTTTGACCTCCATGTCACACTTTTGGGTCCCACGTTCATGGAATGACCCATGTATATATACTCAAACGCAAAAGAAACTTACCACTTGTTTGAAATGTAATAAAATTGTAACAGTTCAAAATAAAACAAACCAACAATTGCTAAGTTGAAACATTGGCATTTTATTGATGACATGTCAATTTTTTGACCACGATAAACTATCTCATCAGTACATAACAGCAGAGGGTGCAAAGTCAGTCCCCTTTCAATAGCGTGTGTGGCCACCATTGTTTTGGATACAGGCAGTGCATCGTCGGCGCATACTGCCTACCAGTCTTTGGATGGATTGCTGCTGGATTCTGTCCCACTCAGTCCTCAATGTCTCAAGCAGCTCTGCCCGTGTCCTGGCCCTGCCAACTACGCGTCTCCCAAGCTCATCCCACAGGTGCTCTATGGGATTCAGGTCAGGGGAGAGCGCAGGCCACTGCATGGTGTTGATGTTCTCGCCTTGGAGAAATGCAGTGGTAAAGCGAGCAGCATGGGGACGAGCGTTGTCATGCTGAAAGGTTATCAGTTCTGGGTGGTCTAGCAGGAATGGCAGCAGATGAGGTCGCAGGATGTTATCCACATACCGCTGGGCGTTAAGATTCCCATCCACAACCACCAGTGGCGTCCTGTACCGGCCTGATATGGCGGCCCACACCATCACACTTGGGCCACCCCACCTGTTGGCTTGACGCACGCAACAATCGGCATATCGCTCGCCAGTTCTTCTCCAGACACGCTCACGCCCATCAGGACTGTCCACACAGAACCTTGACTCATCGCTGAAAGCGATCTCGTTCCACTGCGCCAAGGTCCACCGTTGATGCTGCTGGCACCATCTCTGTCGGTTGCGGCGATGGGCAGCCGTCATCACGGGGCCTCTGTATGGTCTTCTGGCAGTCAGACCATAGTCATGCAGTCGTCTTCGTGCAGTATCATTGGAGATCCGTGGGTTTGCACGCCCGGAGTTTCTGCCGCAGTGCGGGATGCTGGACGGAATCGATCCCGCAGGTGACTTAGGACCATCTGCCTGTCCTGCCTTGCAGTGGTGACTCTTGGCCTCCCTGATCGAGGTCTGTCATCTGCAGAGTTGTGGAGGGTGTCTCTCTCCACCAGGGCCGATATCGTCTGGTGTGAACAGCCAAGGCGACGTGCAACCTCACGGTAGCTCAGTCCGCCTTGCAGCATGCCCAGGGCACGCTGCCGTTGATCCATTGACAATCGTGGCATGTTCATTGAAATGCCCATTTTGCACTGGCCTTTTTAAAGCCAATATCAAGACATCAAGTGCAGCTCATTAACATCATCCCATACCCCTTGGCTAATCACTGACAGTCAAAACAGCTGTTTAACAGCTGTGCCATGAAGTGACCATTGAAGGTTCAAGTGACCATGCGTGACCGTTTTGTCTGACAGTGAGGACACTATTGTCCACAAATAAGTTCACACATTTACTACACGCAGTGTTATTGTTGATATTTAAAGGTTTAAAAGGTGGTAAGTTTCTTTTGCGTTTCAGTATATTTCAAAGAACATTTCATGCACAGGAACCATGTCAAAATTCTCATTCACATTGCCTCCAAATCTCAACACGAGGCCTGATTTTTCATGAAATAAATATCTTGGAAAAATTTGAAGTATACATAATTTATGTCCATCATCATCCATTTGTTCTCCACCTTACTGAGCAGGCAAGATTACATTATATAGCTTTAACACCCTATTTTTATTTTTTCCCCCAGATTTGTCAAATTATACATCAAATTGAAGCTATGAGATATAACCAAATCGTAGTGTGCCACTAATTTGACCATCAAAGCATTTATGGTAACTCATTTCACAAGAATTACAAGCTATTAATGTAAGGAATTCAATTGTGTTTTTTGTTTTCTAATAGGTCATTTAGTTCTTCAGATATTGGCTGTTGAACTTGAAAAAGTTGTGAGGTCATACTTGGGTCATCCTCTTTACATTGATACCTAACAGTGCCCGGCCAAAGGGTCTGACCACTAGAAACTGACCATTACATTTGGGGCGTTTTAACAGCATGTACACTGTATATATGACAATAATAATATTAAAAAAATTATAACAAATATAAGGACCCCAATGGCCGGGTCAAGGTGACCTTTGAGGTCATCCTTGGGTCATCCTCTATACATTGATACCTAACAGTGCCCGGCCAAAAGGGTCTGACCACTAGAAATTGACCATTACATTTGGGGCGTTTTTAACAGTATGTACCCTGTATATAGTAAATATTTAAAAATTAATACAAAATATAAGGACCCCATTGGCCGGGTCAAGGTGACTATTGAGGTCATCCTTGGGTCATCCTCTTTACATACCTAACAGTGCCCGGCCAAAAGGGACTGACCACTACAAACTGACCATTACATTTGGGGCGTTATTAACAGCATATGTACACTGTACATGTATATATGACAATAAAATATAGTAAATATTTAAAAATTAATAAAAATTATAAGGACCCCAATGGCCGGATCAAGGTGACCATTGAGGTCATCCTTGGGTCATCCTCTTTACATTGATACCAAACAGTGCCCGGCCAAAAGGGTCTGACCACTAGAAACTGACCATTACATTTGGGGCGTTTTTAACAGCATGTACACGGTATATATGACAATAAAAATATTAAAAAATTAATACAAAATATAAGGACCCCAATGGCCGGGTCAAGGTGACATTTGAGGTCATCCTTGGATCATCCTCTATACATTGATACCTAACAGTGCCCGGCCAAAAGGGTCTGACCACTAGAAACTGACCATTACATTTGGGGCGTTTTTAACAGTATGTACCCTGTATATAGTAAATATTTAAAAATTAATAAAAAATATAAGGACCCCATTGGCCAGGTCAAGGTGACTATTGAGGTCATCCTTGGGCCATCCTCTTTACATTGATACCTAACAGTGCCCGGCCAAAATGGTCTGACCACTAGAAACTGACCATTACATTTGGGGTGTTTTTAACAGCATGTACACTGTATATATGACAATAAAAATATTTAAAAATTAATAAAAAATATAAGGACCCCAATGGCCGGATCAAGGTGACTATTGAGGTCATCCTTGGGTCATCCTCTTTACAGTGATACCTAACAGTGCCCGGCCAAAATGGTCTCGGACCACTAGAAACTGACCATTACATTTGGGGCGTTTTTAACAGCATGTACACTGTATATTATATGACAATAAAAATATTTAAAAATTAATAAAAAATATAAGGACCCCAATGGCCGGATCAAGGTGACCTTTGAGGTCATCCTTGGGTCATCCTCTATACATTGATACCTAACAGTGCCCGGCCAAAAGGGTCTGACCACTAGAAACTGACCGAATGCAATTGTCCCATATACTAGGACATGCATTAAATCGAATGTCAAACTGTTGACGTCCTTTATATGAAACTTATGTCTTCAATATATGAAAATGTCCATGTCTTCAATATTTATATGAAATGTCCATGTCTTCAATATTTGAAGTTACGTCCATTATACAGAGGGCGCTGTTCAAAACTTTTATATTTGTGTTGGTCTTTTATATATTTGTTTTTGACACTTTATATATATATTTTTGATCCTTTTTATATTTGTCTGTGATCCTTTATATATTTGTATTTGTCCTTTATATATGGTTTTGCTCTTAAATATATGAGTTTGCTCTTAAATATATGGTTTTGCTCTTAAATATATGAGTTTGCTCTTAAATATATGAGTTTGCTCTTAAATATATGGGTTTGCTCTTAAATATATGGATTTGCTCTTAAATATATGGATTTGCTCTTCTATATTTAGTTTAGTCTTATATATTTGTAAATGCTCATTTAGTCATATACATGTACGGCACCTCATAGCAAACACTGTGACTCGATATAAGCACGCACACGTGTGCATATTGTTTATATGTTTGCAAATGGGTTCTCAACTGGGCGCCGCGCAATAACCAGATCCAACACAGTGACGTCAGACACGAAGTGCCTGGCTTATAGCCGCACTCCCTATTTTCTTTGTTTAAAGTCTGAAAACCATTTTATACATTCAAAATAACAACGTCAAAACAGCATCAAAAAGGTACCAGTCTAGTTCAGAATCTGATGTTGCATGCAAACGTTGGTGGCGCATTATTGAGAGCGCGGTCCTCGTATTTTACTAATTTTTACTTTTCATTTCTTTTGGCCCTGTCGAAGAATTTATGTATTTGATTTTGTTGTAAAACATAAATTAACGATGTCGTTTCCTGGATTTGGTACTTCTGGATTTGGTACTGCTACTTCCAAACCAGCGTTCGGGTTTGGGAGTACCTCCATGACCGCGACAACCGCAGCACCAAGTAATGATCATCATCATAATATTTCTTTTATCTTTACACTTACACTTACACTTACACAGCTGCACTGTATAGTCATAAGACAACTCGACCCTTGTGACAACTCGACCCTTGTGACAACTCGACCCTTGTGACAACTCGACCCTTGTCACAACTCGACCCTTGTCACAACTCGACCCTTGTCACAACTCGACCCCCTGTTTTTGCTCACACTACGGGATAAGGATTGATGCAGTCAAATTGACAACGCGCTGAGTTGAGTTGGGTTAAATGACGATAGAATGCGCAACTTATGAATTGGAATGTATCTTTTTGCTGAATGAGTGGAATTAACTTGAATGAAAAAGGGTTGAAATTTGCCAGAAAGGAATGCATGTCCAAATAGTGTTGTTATTTTAATGGCATTTTCCAAACATTTTCTTTGTTTTCATCGGGTCATTAGTACATATTTTTCAAAATAAGAAGCATATGGTTTTACAGTAAATAATGTCCCAGTCATTTAGGCGCTACTGTTAACGTTAAACCAAGCTTATGACATAATTATATCACTTTTCAAAGAATTTGTTAAATTCCTTTTTATAATGAAATCAAGGATGTTCCAATTCAGGAAATTATCGGAATGCTGTATCCAACTGCCACTTTTTCTCATTCAATATAACCAATAATGTAATCTTACCTACCCAGTAAGGTGGAGAACATATGGATGATGATGGACATATACTTCAAATTATTCCAGGATATTTATTTCATAAAAAATCAGACATTTTTGGTATACAATGACTTCCTCAGTCATGTCAGTCTGATCTTGTCAACTCCCCCATTAGTGACCAACACGGTCATTCTACATGCGCAGTGGCAACTATCATTCTGGTTCCTAGCCAGAATAACCCTAACCCAGGGGGTTAGGGTTAATCAATATCAATTAGTAAATTTCTGTAAGTCATTTGTTATCCTTATTTCATTTAACCATAGAGAAAGGTATAACCCTCCTACTATAGCTGCACTTTTAGTGGCAAGTTGCTACAGAGGTCAAAATCAGTCAACTGCCTATTTTGACTGTTGACCCAAATGTGCACACATGGGCATTTTTTGACTAGTTTTTACTGTCATTTTGACCACCCTCAACAATACCAGACAATGCTTTTACCAGACAAAAACAATCGATTCTTTTTTACCTGTAGATGTACTTACTACATGTAAGGTTTGACAGTGTTTGACTTTCAAGTGCACTAGATATACCTTGGCAAGTATATCAACACTTTGACTGATTTTGACCCTTGCAGTCACAGAAGGGTTATTATCCTTATTTACTTTAACTACCCATAATTTGAAGCCACTGGCTGAAATAATTCATCAATGTGATAATTTTTTTTCACAACATCAAAATAGAACAAACTTGAATTGATCCAAATCATTATTTTGTTTTTTAGCATTTGGCTTTGGAACTACCAAGTCGACAGCTTCTTCTCTCTTTGGAGGTTTCGGTACGACCACCACAACCACTTCCAGCAGCGGTTTTGGATTGGGAACCGGAACTTCATCCACAGGTGAAGTAACAATAATGTGGGGCATTTTAAAGCGCTCTTAAACAAGGTATCAAAGCGCTGTACATTATTACCCCTGCTCATCAGGTGCATAAATCATTCCTGAAACCATCTCAGCTCCCTGGGGAGTATACAGCTCAATTGCTGCCATTTCAGCGCATATGGGCTAATCACACACAACTAACTCTGCCGTCACAGGTACCCATTTACCCCTGGGTGGAGAGAAGCAATTATGGTAAAGTGTCTTGCTCAAGGAGACAAGTTCCACGGTCACGGTCGGGATTCGAACCCACATTCTGATGACTCGGCCACCAGAAGACAAATCCGATGCACTAAACCGCTTGACCATGGCACTCCTAGATCACAAGATCACATGTGTCTTAATCATCGACATGATTATCCCTACCCCTCCCCCTTACAGGCATTTCCCAGACACCCTCCTAAATGCAACACAACGCAACAACAGAAAAGTGTGCAGGCTGCTCAGTGGAGTGCCATGGTCGAGCGGTTTAGTGCATCAGACTTGTGTTCTGATGGCCGAGTCGTCAGAATGTGGGTTCGAATCCCGACCGCAACCGTAGTATTTATGTCCTTGAGCAAGACACTTTACCATAATTGCTTCTCTCCATCCAGGGGTAAATGGGTACCTGTGAGGGCAGAGTTGGTTGTTTGATTAGCCTATATGTGCCGAAATGGCAGCAATTAAGCTGTATATTCCCCAGGGAGCTGAGATGGTTTCAGGAATGATTTATGAGCCTGATGAGCAGGGGTAATAATGTAATGCACCTTAAGCACCAGTTTGGTGGATACGTGCGCTATATAAGTCTAAATTATTATATTATTATATTGTGCAACAAGATCCACCAGCTAGAACAATGGTTCTTTTGTTCTCTGCTGAGGGCAACAAGATGCAACAACATTTTATATTTGTTGCATCTTGTTGCATTGAGCATGGTTTATAGGGTTTTATGACACATATAAACACATACTCAGCATGCACAAACTCAAAACTCCACCAAATTTGAACAAAACACGGAAAGAATGTTGTACCCAGCCGCCACTTTTTAAGGGTGTTTTTTTTTGGAATGTTTTTGCAACCACAAACCAGTTAAAAATGATTCCATCAATTTTTGGGGGTACAGAAAGCGAAAACTAGCTTTAAACTCCACTTTTACAATGGTTTTCGGACTTTCCCTTCTAAAAAATCTTCCCCTTCAGAAAATAGAAGAATCCTATTATAGTTGCCACTGCACATGTACAATGACCGTGTTGGTCACTAACGGGGGAGTTGACAAGATCAGCCTGACATGACCCGAGTCTTCAAATTATTGGTGAAAAACAAATCCTCAGCAATGGCATTTGTTTTTTATTTAGCCATATGAAATCATGTCTTGATGAAACCCAAACCATGCTAAATGCAACAGGATGCAACAGTTGTAAAGTTCTGATGGACGTTGTTGCATTCAGCAGCCAGTACTGATGACTCAATCTGTTGTATCTTGTTGCATTCAGCACTGGACTGTGTTTTTATAACAAATAGTCTGTGTCGTGTCTGGCTGCATTTAGCATTGTTTAACATGTGAATAAAGAAGGAAATAAAGAAAGTTTCTTTTGATGTAAACAGTAGAAAAGAGAAAACATGTAAATAAAGAAGGAAACAAAGAAAGTTACTTTTATGTAAATAAAGAAAACGGAAAGAAGCAAAGAAAAACATAAAACATAAAAGTAACAAGCATGTACATGTAAATAAAGGGAAAAGACAATGATGATTACCATAGCAGAGAAGCACAAAGCTTGTGCAGCTACTGTAAGTAATCCCCTTGTTGTATGTTGTTGCAGACAGCACTGTGCTTGAAAAACCACAGTCCAATTTACTGAACCCTTCACTGCTACTGTGCTAGGTGCAACAAGATACACACATGGATCTTGTTGCGCCTGGCGGGTCTCGGTCATTGACCACTGTCGTTGCATTCAGCAGGGTGATAAGAAAGTTACCCAAGCATGGTTAGGGTTAATAGCGACATGTTCTTGTTGTTTGTGTAGGGTTTGGTGGGTTTGGTACAGGTGTAGGTGTAGGTGTAGGTGTAGGTGTAGGTGGTGGACTATCTACAGGATTTGGTACATCATCACAGTTACAGCAGCAGCAACAACAGCAACAGCAGCAGCAACAACAAGGTATGTGACCGACATGATAAATAAGAAAACATATAAAACTATATATATATGAGTGAACACAGAATTTTTTTTTTTAACCCTCCTACACATGGAGGCCACTCCGATCCACAAAATTCTGCTCTTGAGCAACCTTCAGTACATACATGTAAAAGCCTGCTGTCCTTTCCAAGTAATCTTACAAAATGAACTGTGTACCACCCAAGGCCACTTTAAATGTTTGAACATATTAGTATGGCCTGCAGTGCATCGATGGAAGACCACCTTACCCTGCAATCTCAGTGGTGTGACAGTGCACAGAAGGGTAACCATAGGAGGCCACTGGCAACAGCTAATGGCTTGGAGTGGCCTGAATGGGTTGTTTCAAAAATTGCACTGATTGTAGGATGGTTATTAACCAGTTCGCGTCGGGAATAAAAAAGTTTTTCTGGACCCCTGTGCGGGTTTCTTTTTCCCACACACACGTTAATGGAAGCTTCCACAGTGTGTGGCCACGTCTTCCGAGCATGTCACCGTACACGCGTGGCTCAACCGAGCATGCATACAAATATATCGGAGTTTCCTATGGTGTGTTTAGACGCTCTCCGATCCGTGGTGCAAAAAAAAAATTGCGTGTATACACAGCCTCCGACGTGAACTGGTTAATAAACCATGTGCAGGCCTGTGATTCCTCAGGATTTTTCCTGATTTCAGGATTTTTTTTAATTTTTTTTTTACAAATCTTCCTTTGCCTCAACATTTTCCTGAATGAAAGAAGTATTGTGTCCAAACCTCGGATAGTTTCTTATTTGTTGGGGATGTGGAGAGTCTGTAAATCCTCCAAAAATTTAACATCCAGGGGGCTTTGTCATTTAGACTAAAGGGAGACCCAGGCCCGCTACCCATTTTTAAAGAATTTTTGACTTGTCAAATCACAACCCCTGGGGCTCTTTTGTAAACATGTGATGTTGTAGATTACATCATCTATAGAGTGATCACACAAAAATTTACTAGCCTTGGATTTGAACCTGCTTACTAACTCTATTACTGGTTTATGGCACTCAAGCAATGGAGCTATCTAGCTCTGTGTTGGTGATTTCTCTATTTTGTCAAAATCTTTGTTCGGTGGTGGTGGTTGTGGTGGTGGTTGGGGGGATGGGGGGATGGGGGCATTAGTCGGAAGCCATTGAATCAAAGAATTCTGTATTTATTTCTTATTTAAAGTCCATACAAAATACCTTGATTTTTTTTTTACTCAAAATTGTTCAGTATGTATTTAGTTATTTATATGCTATTCCAAAAAACATTAAAACAAACCAGAAATTGCTGAAAAAATCATGATTTTCAGCCAAAATTCTAGCGGTTGAAATCCGCGACGTCTGTTGGACAATTGCAGCCTGTGACGGCAGCAGCAAACATTTTTCCTGTTTTTATGACGTACTTTTACGAGAGCTCGAAAGGAGCCGTCTTAACAACGGTCTGGCTGCCGCCGCGTTGTCTGTGGCCGTACATGTACATGTGTGTATGGGATTCCCCTTGACATTCAACTCATGTATGTGTGCATCTGTGCATGTAAGTTTCCAGTGCAGTGTGGACATACGTATACCTACATGGGGCTGGGTCATTGTCAAACTATTAGTCTGGTTGACACCACCGGCAAGATCACCAAAGGATTATTTTTTATCGGCACAAAACAAGAACAATTTGGACACATTTTGCAGTGAGATTAACTTTCCTGATAATAAAATTCAACCAATCAAATACTGGACATTCAAAACTTTGGTTGCTCTTAGAATATTTGTTCGTAAAAAGCAAGAAAAATAGGGTACCATTATGTGCGCTTATGCCGGACTCGAGATCTTCCCTCGGCTTTGTCATTTTCGCCTGGATTTCGTCCGAATTTCGTCCATTCCGGGCTTAATTGATACAATTCTATGTCACTTATATCACCAACTTTGGCATCAGTATAATCTCCATCAAATGACGATGATGAACAACACAATTGGTCAGTACTACTTTTGGAAACTTCTTCAAAAACACTTTCGAAAGTCGTAGTTGGTAAACTTATTTTTGCAGCTGTACGCGATGTAGTATGCTTTGTGTACAAAACGTACCGCAGTAAACAGTTGTTGCGTTCGCCCTCCCGTAAATGTACGTCATCAAAATAGGCTCAGTGAAAGTGTCCCCGACGGCTTTTGTTTCGGGCCTGTCGTTCGCGGTAGTGGCGAAGTACATTTTCATAGGTTTTTTGAAGGGTTAAAGAAAAATAATGAAAGTCTTATTTTTGGTGATTCCTACTTAGAATTACTTACTTTTTAAATTAGGGTTTAAAATATTTACCATTTTGTATGGTCTTTAACCTAGGGAGACCTTTCAGTGAAACACTGTTTTTTCAAAGGTTCCCAGGGTGCTTGCTATGTGAACTAGAAACACCGGGGTAAACACCTACTCTTCCACGATAAGTGTTCTGGGTTCTTTTAAGTGCATTACTTAATCTAGTACACGGGACCTACGGCTTAACGTCCCATCCGAAGGACAAAGCAATTATAGTTAAGTGTCTTGCTTAGGGACACAAGAGTCGAGACCGGCCATGCCGGGATTTCGAACCCACATTCTGACAACACCAGAACTTGAGTCCGACGCACTAGACCGCTCGGCCACGACACTCCACTATAACCAGGCATCGCGCCCTATAAAAAGAAAATGTAAGGACCTGTTATAGCAGTTCTTAAACATTTTGTTGTTTGTGTTTAGGCGTAGGAGCTGATTTGATGAGCATATCCAGTGCTCTGCTGATGCCGACCATCTATGGTGACGAACGGGATGCCATCATTGCCAAGTGGAACCAACTCCAGGCATTCTGGGGCACGGGAAAAGGCTACATCAATCAGAGCAGCTCCGTACCCTTCACCCCAGAGAATCCCTTCTGCAGGTTCAAGGTATGTTCCCGTTCTGGCTGGCTGCTGGTGAAATTCATCCCAGTTTGGATTTGATGTCAGATTTTGACGTCGGATTTGATGTTGGGATGGGATTGTATCAAGGCTGTAAATACGGACTGACAGATTCTACTGGGAGATTATTTTAGAGTGTTGACATTTTTCATTTCATAAAATAATCATTTTCAATTGTCTTGAGTAGTTATATACGTGTGTGTCTTATCAATAATGAATGAGCAACCAATTTATTTATTTAAAAATTTTTTTTTTTTAAACCATCTTAAACCCTCCTATTATTGCTGCACTTTAGTGGGAAGTTGCTATACAGGTCAAAACCAGTCAACTGCCTGTTTTGACTGTTATGACCCAAATGTGCACACAGGGGCATTGTTGACTGGTTTTTACTGTCACATTTGACCACCCTGAACAATACCAGACAAAAACAGTCGACTCATTTTGACCTGTAAATGTTCTTAATACACGTACGTTTTTTTAAAATCTGCTTTGACTTTTAAGTGCACGAGATGTACCTTGGCAAGTATATTAACATTTTGACTGATTTTTGACCCTTGTAGTAGTAGTAGGGTTAACAAGGGTAACCCATCCAGCACAGCTGATCATTTGGGGCCCTCACATTATATACAAATACATCAAGAATAAAACACAAAGGCATGGCATTTCATTCTTGTAGGGGTAAGGCCACTTTTCCTAAGTGACGGGCACTTCCAGTCCATTAGAATATCAGAATATCTGTGGGAACATTTTTTAAGGGGCACCAAGGCCAAGAACAGGGCAACGGAGGCCATGCAGGGTTCGTACGGGTCATGGAAAACCTGGAAAGTCAGGGAATTTTGCTTTTGCATTTTCCAGGCCTTGAAAGTCATGGAAAAGGGTGAACTTCTTTAAAAGTCATGGAAAGTCATGGAATTTTAAGACTTATTAAAACCAGTTCGCGTTTTTTTTCGCACCACGGATCGGAGAGCGTCTAAACACGCCATAGGAAACTCGGGAATATTTGTATGCATGCCCGGTTGGCGTGATAACGAGCCACGTGCGTAAAGTGGCGATGCACTAGAAGACGTGACCAACGCTGTGGAAGCTTCCATTGTCCTTCGGGTGACGTGAAAACACGCCATTTTGGCAGAGCTCGTGCTTCGGTTGGCGTGTTATTGTGCAACACTTGTTCGTCACAAGAGCGGGGCCGTGTAAACGCTCGCTTCACATGGGTGGTTGTGCGGGGCACTCGTAAACCTGTTCCACACCTTTGTCTTTGTCTCCATTGAAATCTGTAAAGCTGCGGTGTACTAAGATTTCTATAGACCAATCACCGTGCACCATTGTCCCATTGTTACCGGTACCACGCCACTCGGATAATGGGAAGGAATCCTTCCTCCATGCTCGGTTGACATGTAATCTGACGAAGAATTCTTTCGAGGGCTCGGTGGACTTCTAAAGACGCAACACCAAATACGCCCTCCTGGCTATAATTCCCACGGAAAACTCGCCAATTTATCTGCTAATAAGCTAAATGGGGGTGTCTTGTCTTAGTTTCATTGACGTAACCAACAAAAAATTCACGCAAAACAAAAAACGTGTTTGTGTGTGAAAAAGAAACCCGCACAGGGGCCCAGAAAAACTGTTTTATTCCCAACGCAAACTGGTTTTAAAAGAAAAAGAAACAAGACAACCGGCAACCAAAAAGACACAATTTCTGGGTCACAAGTTCACATCATGGAGGAAGGAAAACACATCAAAGAAATGTCTGCCGACTTTGGAATGTTGAATGTATCAATTTGGGATTAGAGCCAAGACAAGAGTTGGGGCTATTGTTCACTTGACAATGACTGACAGGTTGTGGTTTTACACTCCCAGACCAAGAGACAATAACCTCTGGGACCTGGTTCTTGGCTGGTTTACAAGCTATTATAAACTAAACACGCGTGGGTCCCACTCTGCCTGGCACGCGGGTACTCCGCTCATCTGGTTTTTGCCTAAGCAGAGTGGTAGCGGAACCAGTGTCGTTTAACGTTGAATGCTTATAAATAAATCGCGGCAGGCCGCATAGTTACAAATGCGGTGCATCAAAAACATTCTCTCTTGAAAAGAAACAAAGTTGCCGGCCAATTAAAATGTATCAATAAAGCTTCCTTCAAGATGAAATAAATCCCTCACTGGCAACAAATTATTGTTGTTCACAATTAGTTCTCGAACTGAACAAAGGAATTTTTATTTTATTTTTTTTCACCATGGAATAAAATTATAGCGTATCGATAGCGTATCGGCCGATTTATAGCGTATCGGTATTTTTTATAGCATATATCGGGCATGCCTGGCTAGAACACTGGTGTTATGCGAATCTACTTAGATTCGCATTGTTAATGTTGGCCGCGAATCGAAAAGTCATGGAAAAGTCATGGAATACTTGTTGTAAAGGTCATGGAAAGTCATGGAATTATCTAAGTAAAAAAGTGTACGAACCCTGCCATGGCCTCCGTGAAATATCCAGGCTTGTTAATGTTTTCTTGCTCAATAAAGACATATGAAAATAACGGAAAAAGTGCATGTCACACATGACATCACATGTTTACAAAAGAACCCCATGGTTCTACTGAGTCGGGCCAAAACTGTACCGTTGTTGTGGCAGATATTAAAATATTATATTTTGAGAAACAATTCTTTATTTTGGTATACTTAAGTATAAGGAAACTCCCAGTGTAAACATGTGACATGGTCTATAGATATATACTATTGTTACTTAACCCCTCCTACTACTGCAAGGGTCAAAATAAGTCAAAATGTTGATATACTTGCCAAGGTATATCTAGTGCACTTAAAAGTCAAACACTGTCAAACCTTACGTGCAGTAAGTACATTTACAGGTCAAAATGAGTCAACCTTTTTGACTGGTAAAAGCATTGTCTTGTAATGTTCAGGGTGGTCAAAATGACAGTCAAAACCAGTCAAAAATTCCCCTGTGTGCACATTTGGGTGAACAGTCAAAACAGGCAGTTGACTGATTTTGACCTCTGTAGCAACTTCCCACTAAAGTGCATCAATAGTAGGAGGGTTAATATAGTTATATATAATAGTAGGAGGGTTAATATAGTTATATATAATAGTAGGAGGGTCAATATAGTTATATATAATAGTAGGAGGGTTAATATAGTTATATATAATAGTAGGAGGGTTAATATAGTTATATATAATAGTAGGAGGGTTAATATAGTTATATATAATAGTAGGAGGGTCAATATAGTTATATATAATAGTAGGAGGGTTAATATAGTTATATATAATAGTAGGAGGGTCAATATAGTTATATATAATAGTAGGAGGGTTAATATAGTTATATATAATAGTAGGAGGGTCAATATAGTTATATATAATAGTAGGAGGGTTAATATAGTTATATATAATAGTAGGAGGGTCAATATAGTTATATATAATAGTAGGAGGGTTAATATAGTTATATATAATAGTAGGAGGGTCAATATAGTTATATATAATAGTAGGAGGGTTAATATAGTTATATATAATAGTAGGAGGGTCAATATAGTTATATATAATAGTAGGAGGGTTAATATAGTTATATATAATAGTAGGAGGGTCAATATAGTTATATATAATAGTAGGAGGGTTAATATAGTTATATATAATAGTAGGAGGGTCAATATAGTTATATATAATAGTAGGAGGGTCAATATAGTTATATATAATAGTAGGAGGGTCAATATAGTTATATATAATAGTAGGAGGGTCAATATAGTTATATATAATAGTAGGAGGGTCAATATAGTTATATATAATAGTAGGAGGGTCAATATAGTTATATATAATAGTAGGAGGGTCAATATAGTTATATATAATAGTAGGAGGGTCAATATAGTTATATATAATAGTAGGAGGGTCAATATAGTTATATATAATAGTAGGAGGGTCAATATAGTTATATATAATAGTAGGAGGGTCAATATAGTTATATATAATAGTAGGAGGGTCAATATAGTTATATATAATAGTAGGAGGGTTAATATAGTTATATATAATAGTAGGAGGGTTAATATAGTTATATATAATAGTAGGAGGGTCAATATAGTTATATATAATAGTAGGAGGGTTAATATAGTTATATATAATAGTAGGAGGGTCAATATAGTTATATATAATAGTAGGAGGGTTAATATAGTTATATATAATAGTAGGAGGGTCAATATAGTTATATATAATAGTAGGAGGGTTAATATAGTTATATATAATAGTAGGAGGGTCAATATAGTTATATATAATAGTAGGAGGGTCAATATAGTTATATATAATAGTAGGAGGGTTAATATAGTTATATATAATAGTAGGAGGGTCAATATAGTTATATATAATAGTAGGAGGGTTAATATAGTTATATATAATAGTAGGAGGGTCAATATAGTTATATATAATAGTAGGAGGGTTAATATAGTTATATATAATAGTAGGAGGGTCAATATAGTTATATATAATAGTAGGAGGGTTAATATAGTTATATATAATAGTAGGAGGGTTAATATAGTTATATATAATAGTAGGAGGGTTAATATAGTTATATATAATAGTAGGAGGGTTAATATAGTTATATATAATAGTAGGAGGGTTAATATAGTTATATATAATAGTAGGAGGGTTAATATAGTTATATATAATAGTAGGAGGGTTAATATAGTTATATATAATAGTAGGAGGGTTAATATAGTTATATATAATAGTAGGAGGGTCAATATAGTTATATATAATAGTAGGAGGGTTAATATAGTTATATATAATAGTAGGAGGGTCAATATAGTTATATATAATAGTAGGAGGGTTAATATAGTTATATATAATAGTAGGAGGGTTAATATAGTTATATATAATAGTAGGAGGGTTAATATAGTTATATATAATAGTAGGAGGGTTAATATAGTTATATATAATAGTAGGAGGGTTAATATAGTTATATATTATATATATACATTTGCTTGGCTTTTGGACTGTTGTTTATCTCTTTTCTGTCAATGAATTTTCTCATACATATAGACGGTTGGATACAGCGTGAAGCCAACCTCTAAGGATGAGGACGGCTTGGTGATAATGCACTTCAAGAAGAAGGAGGAGGAAATCCGCAGCTTGCAACAGCAGCTGGTCGACTCGCTGTTCAAACTCCTGGGGAGTAAACCCACACTGTCTGTGTGCGTGGAGAGTGTGAAACAGCTACCGGATGATAAGTATGTAGACAATTTTTTTTTTTTTTTTTTTTTGGGGGGGGGGGATACAGTATCTTGCATCACAAAATAAGTAAAAATGAAACGGAAACCTCAAGCTGAGATTTTGGTATGAGTGGATGTGTATGGCACCATTCAAAGAAAGGAAATGAACAAGTTGCATTTATATGCAAGTCACCAGACCTTTGCCCTTGAGTGACTGCATTGGTAACTCTATGTTCAATTTGTGATGCAAGGTTACATAGTCAAACTGGGTCTTTTATGCTCCAGTAAGAGTATTTACATCATGATTAATGAACTGATGTTGATTTCATGCAAGCCTTTGGGCTGGGGGAGGTCTTGGTTCCCCCCCCCCCCCCCATTGGACATGTGAGTTCTACTTGGCCGCATATGAAAAAAAAATTGTTTGCATAAATATTTCCTTTTTTTTTAAATTTGAGTTTCACTTACTCCAAAAAAGGAACACCTTGTTTTCAACCAACCTACGGGCCTGTTAATTTTTAGTGAGGATCTGAGGAATTCTTTTTCATTAAAGGGACAATCTCGTCACGATCAGAGCAGACTTTCAACAGGGCATGGAATCGGTGTCCGAGTTTAAGATCAACACACTGACTGCAAATTACTGGCTCGTTTATGCAGCAGCAACAGTAATGTGACCTTATCATGAGGGGTATTATTTTCAGTCACTGAGTTAATCTAAAACTAGCGCTCCAATTCCATGCCCTGTTGATCGTGATGATATTGCCCCTTTAATAGTGGCCTTGGGATGATCGGCTTATTGCCGATTCCTTAAAATAAACACCTGCTTTCTCTAGGACGGAAGTTGTTATCTACATTCAGGAGCGATCGCCAACGGGCCTGACGAGAAAGATCCCAGCCTCCACGGCGTTTAGTTTCTTCAGTCAGTCCAACGTCAAGATGCAGCTGGGTTACCTTGGAGTTGTCGACTTGGTGCCAAAGCTAGCTCTCTCCGAGATGCAGATAGAAACCTACCTGAGCACCCCTCCTTTAGGTAGGCTTCCCCCCCCCTTCTCTTAAGGTTTAGATCTTTATTAAAACTGAAACACAAATATGAGTAAAAAACACTTGTAACAGATGATATGTTGGCGGATGGAGGTTTAGGATGTAGAAACAATATCTTTTTTTTATAATGTTGTTTGTTTTTCTATTGAAATTTTCAGGTTATGACCCAAGACTTTGGAGACAGGCGAAACTTGACAACCCTGACCCAGAAAAGTAAGTCCTAAAACAAGGTTATGTTCTCTTTGTGAAATACTTGGTACAAAAAAAATCCCTTTTTTTCGAGAACAAGTATGTCCTAGATGCAAGGTTACATGTATATTTTCAGGCCTGGAATTACAAGGAGGCCGCGGAGGCCATGGTCTCTGTTGCCCTGGTCTTGGCCTTAGTGCCCTTCCAAAATGTTCCCATAGACATTCCCATATTCTATGCGAATAATTTTAATGGAAGTGCCCTTCACTCAGGAAAAATAACCTTGCCACTACAAGAATGAAATTCCAGACATATGAGAGTGAGACCCTGGCCTCTGTTGCCCTATAGTCTTGGCATTGGTCCCCATCATAGACTTTGTGATATTCTAATGGAAGTGCCCTTTACTCAGGAACAGTGGCCTTGCCCCTACAAGAATGAAATTCCAGGCATGTGAGAGTGAGACCCTGGCCTCTGTTGCCCTATAGTCTTGGCATCGGTCCCCTGAGACATTCTGATATTCTAATGGAAGTGCCCTTTACCCAGGAAAAGTGGCCTTGCCCCTACAAGAATGAAATTCTAGGCATATGAGAGTGAGACCCTGGCCTCTGTTGCCCTATAGTCTTGGCATTGGTCCCCTGAGACATTCTGATATTCTAACGGAAGTGCCCTTTACTCAGGAAAAGTGGACTTGCCGCTACAAGAATGAAATTCCAGACATATGAGAGTGAGACCCTGGCCTCTGTTGCCCTATAGTCTTGGCATTGGTTCTCATCATAGACATTCTGATATTCTAATGGAAGTGCCATTCACTCAGGAAGTGGCCTTGCCCCTACAAGAATGAAATTCCAGACATGTATTTTGATTGTTTTTTTTTTATATACTATTTAAATAGACTGGTTCCGGTACCCATGGTTGGTTTCCCCACACTGAAGAGCAGACTGGAAAACCAAGAACAACAGACCAAACAGCATCAGGCGAGACTAGATGTAAGTCAGAGGCTAGCCTGACCTCATGCTACGAAGCTCTTGAATTACGCCAGATACCGGCCCCTCGGTTTGCCTTTTTTTCGGGGGGAGATTCAACTTTGACCTTGCGCGCGATGTTAGGCATTCACGCTCAATATCCGCAGCGATATTTTGATGGCAGAAGTATGTGCGCACGTAGTAGCGTGACATTCATACATGAGCCTTGAAACGTGACGTCAGATCTTCAGCACAACGTATCCAATGAAATCCATTGAATGGTACGGCCAGAGCCTGTCTCTATCCTTGATAAGGGATAAAGACAGGGGACCAGTCTAGTCAGAAGCATGCATAGATCCTTCTAGATTAAGGCCAACAACAAAAAGTCTCCGGTTTCTGGCCATCGGTCGGCTTCAAAATCGGTGCAGTGATGCGCTTTTTTTTTTTTTTTTTTGGTAATTTTTTTTTTTTTTCAACAGGGAAATATGTGATACAGGTATGGTGGCTAAGAGAGGCCTCACAAATTGGGCAAACGTTCATACCCTATGTGAAAAAAAGTCGTTTAAAACACAGCACGGCAGAATTCCAATCGATCCAGCAATTGTGACTGCAATTGGACATCGTTTCATACCAAAAAAAAAAAGAAAAGAAAATTAAAAATGCCGAAGTGCGGGTCTGAGGCGACGCCCGCGGAGACCAGAAACCGGAGACTGTTTTTTTTTTGGCCTAACGTATTCTCAAGATGGAATCTTTTACAGCAAGTTATTGGTGGATAATGTCTGTGTACCCATCTATAAAATGATTAGGAACATTGGACTGGATTAAAATCAATTTGTTTCATGTCTGGTACATCCCTGGATCCTTAGCGAAGGAAGAATGAATCAATTTTTTCTATGCATGCACTTGAAAAATAAAATAACAAAAATGGGGGAAAAACAGCCAAAAGGCCAACCACATACTCACTCTGCCATAGTTATCTTTCATTGGTAATATTTCATTGTCTCTGAAAGTACAAAACGGTTTTTCTTACAAATAACCATGGCAAAATTGAACATTTCTGTGCCTTACAAAATTAATTTTAGCAATGTGCAAAATGTCAAAAATAAAATGCCCATATAACCATTAACACATTTTTAGCGTCAACTATCTGATGTAAACTGAATATTTTAGTTTTTGAACTTTTTGTTGAGTCAATTAACCCTCCTACAGTAAATTTTTGAAACAACCCATTCAGGCCACTCCAAGCTGTTGCAGTTGTTTGCCAGTGGCCTCATATGGTTACCCTTCTGTGCACTGTCACACCACTGAGATTGCAGGGTAAAGTGGTCTCCCATTGATACATTGCAGGCCATACTAATATGTTCCAACAACCAGCTACAACCAGCTGACCATGTATTTTTACTGTAAACACACCTATACAAAACCACTGAAGACTGTGGTTTGTAATGGCCTTCAGTGTGTGTTGAGTATGTAATTGGAGATGGTCTTATTTACAGTGGCCTTGGGTGGCACTGGGTTGATTTTTGTAAGATTACTTGGAAAGGACAGCAGCGGCTGGTATGCTTTTAAAGGTTGGTGAAGAACATATTGGAAATTTAGTGGATCGGAGTGGCCTCCATGTGAAGTAGGGTTAGAATAATAAAACCGAAAAAGAAATAAGATGAAAAGAATGTGTCTTTTGCCATTCCACTTCACACCCTTCACACGCAGATGGTTAACCAAGATCTTGAGACGTTACAACACAAGCAGACGACCATCCAAGCCAAGATATCCGAGTATAAGAGGAGGCATCTTGAACTGTCTCACCGCGTCCTTGGAGTCATGGTGAGACAGGAGATACAGTGTAAAGCGGGCGTGGCTATCGGGACAGAAGAGGAGCAGCTCAGGACGAGGTTAGAGGGCATACAGGCAGAGGTCAATGCCCCAACACAGATGAAGGTTTGTCGTCATTTTCTTACGGCTGCAAACTTTATTGTAAAATACCACTTTAGGCCCAAAAAAGTATCTCGGTTTCAAAATCTGTGCGGTGACATTTTTTTTTTTTTTTTTTTGGTAATCTTTTATTTTAAAGTGATACATGTATACACAGTTATTGAAACCAGACCAATTTCCCATATACAATGTATCGTAGCTTAGAGAGACAGCACAAATCAGGCAAACGTTCATACCCCTATGTGAAAAAGTTGTTTAAAACATAACGCAGCAAAATTCCAAGCAATCCAGCAATTTTGGCTGCAGTTGGACATCGTTTCATAGCAAAAAAAACCCAGAAAACTAAAAATTATGTTGTGCGAGTCATAGGCGATGCGCACAGAGACCAGAAATGTAATAAAAGAGTATGAAATTGATATATGATTATCTATGAAGGAGGAGGGCAAAGTCATGGTACAGCCAAGCCTTTGAGAAGTCCAGCAAGGCCCAGGCTGTGCCCAGGCCTACCAGCCTATATAATCCCCTAGCTGAGCACAAAAGTCCCTTTACTAATAAATAGATCCCAAATAGCTTTTATTGTTACCACAGACTTGACTGACACCTCAGCTGTTTTTCGTTTAAAACTGCAGTCAGTATAATGTGCTGGGCTAGGCCCTCCAGAAGCCCAGGTTGTGTTGATTGGCAGATACTGTATTGTTACAGGATTAGGACTCACAAAAGACAGATTAGGAGGCCAGGTAGCCCAGGCTTGGCCAGGCTTCTCAAAGGCTTGGCTGTACCATGACTTTGGCCCTCCTCCCTACACTTAGTTGGTGTATAGTTGATACGTGTATGCTTTCGTCTCAAATGCTTTACTCTTACAGAAAACAGGAATTTTTATGTCATATTTATTTATTTATTTATTGGCCAAACACAGGGACGACTGAATGAAATGATGTCACAGATCCGACTTCATAGTCATCTACCCTCTGGACGTGGGTCAGATCAGTACGTGATAGCCAGTGAAATGCAGCAAGAAATCAGACAGGTTGGTCAGCTTTTCTTTGGGACCAAATCATTGGAACATCATCATAACTTGATCAGATTTTTGCAAGGATTTGAATGTTTTGGTGGGTTTTATGTAGATGACAGACAGGAAATGCTGTATCTCAAATAAAGGTAATTCCTGCGTCAAATGTTCATTATTCTACACAGTCAAGTGTTTCTTAAACCAATGCTGCGCCTAAGGGAAGATATCGAATTCTAACCAGTGTTTAAACCTTGAGGTACCTCAAGGTACCACAAGGTACATGCCCGCTGAACAGTAAGGAGCTCATTATCTACGGGTCACTGCACATTCTTGGTTTCATCATGGGCATCTTCATGGCCAGTGCTGGAGCTGGCAGATCCAGCCAGCAGCACAAAGGACCACGATTTATCGCACCATAATCCCCTACTAATCCGTTGTAAGTTGTCAAAAGGTTGACTAAGTCCTTTTGTGTTTGGAGACCCAAGTTACCTCAAGTTACCTCGAGGAACCCACAAGGTTTACCACTTGTTAGAATTCGATATCCTCCCTAATGCTGTGCATTCAGTTTGACAAAAAACACTGGCACAATGGCGAATGAGTACGCTTGCTTTTTATGCCGAATGACCAGTCCATGTGCAGTTAGAATACCAGATTCGCTCATTCAACAAATGGAAAAAATAATATGCTATTGTGTGTGTTTTTTTTTTAATTGGCAGCATCTGAAACACCAGCAGGATGGTCTGAGTCACCTCATAGCCACCATCAAGAGCGACCTGGAGGATCTGAATCTCATCGAGCAAGGCTTGCATGAAACTGTATGGCAACAACGCTGAAGACACCAATCAAAGAAAACGTTTCAAATCAAGAGACCAGCCTCTCTGTACATGGACCAATGGGATCCCCTTATGGGAGGGGTTCTATAAGGGGTAATGGCCCTTTGCAAACATTCTGCGATCGGTCAGTCACCTGTGGCCAGATGACCACACCACCGATCACATGTAGGGGAAAACGTCCCAACAATCCTACATTGTATGTGCATGACTAAAGTAAAGGCTCTCAGTTCAGAAGACCGATATGGTTCCAATAAATCTCACTTACCGATAGTTGAGATAGCCCACATGGATATTAACCCCTTGCGTACGATTGACGGCTATAGCCGCGGCCGGTGAATTAATTGATTTTCCAGCTGCATTTGCTGAGAAGTCGCCTTGAAATAGAAATCTTCAAGAAGGCTGATAGTTTGGTGAACCACATTGTTCTTGAATGGGAGTGTTATATAATAGATTGGGCTTTTGAGAGCATTCTGCAGAGCTGCCAACCAGTACGATTTTGTCGTATTTCGTACGATAAAACGATTAAAATACGACACTACGATATACATGTAAAAAATACGATTTCTTTAAAAAAATACCAACTAAAAAATTATATTGCCTGGTTACTACTTCTTTCCGTCCGTGCGCACAAACCTTACGGTATTTTTCTGCAGGAGAAAACAAGTAAGCTCCAAAAGCCGGAGAAAGGCGTCGGTTAAGTTTCTTGTAGTCGTTACCGATCGCACCCACTGTTGATGAAACAAAGTACTGGCTGAATTCCTACTTGGCAACCTAACGAATTTTCCTATTGGCTGTCTGCCTTCGAACCTAATTACCATGCACGCAAGTGATTTTATTGTGGGCTTCCCAGTACTGCTTGGGTACCAATTGATACACGTGTTTACTACACGTTTTGGTTTTATGGGCACCAGTGGTAAGCCAATTTTGCCGTCTTTTTACGTCTACTGGAATAGCTTTTTAAGGTTTGTTTCCATTTATAACAACAGCAAAAAGATCGTTTTTTTTTCTCGTCTAATGTTGGCATTTGTTATGCAAGATATAATGAAGGGCACAGCAATTTATTGCCGTGAAATGTCACGGTGATTTTGGGGGCATCGCAGCAATGGCACAGACCGACGGCAATTTCGAGGCCTGCATGTGTGCTGAGTGTACGTTATCGCTCGCATGCGTGCACCACGTGTTGTGTTAAGTACGTGAGTGTGTACTGTACTGGCTGGCTGTGCATGCAGCGTATGTGATCAACATGGCGACCTCCGTGAGGTGATTTTCGTCGTGCGAGGTGCAAGGGTTTTTTGTCTTTCATCAACATTGTTTTTATTAAGAATACGATTTTTATGTTAAAAATAGTATTTTTGGGGATTGTGAATACGATTTTTTGTCTGCTGGGGTTGGCAGCTCTGATTCTGAATACAGCCTTTTCATGAGATTTTTGAACACCGGCCTTTCAATTACACTATGTGGGGACTTCACGTGCGATGAATAGGGTATGCCCGCTTATTGTTCGGTCTATACGCTCGGCTGAACAGCGCCGTGTAATTATACCAGCACGCTATATCCATGGCTGGGTTTGACCCGGCGCACCCTGGCCCCACAGATGTTTCTTGGTTGGCCGCAACCATCTTCACTCGGTAAAAATAATACTGTACTCAAGGATGTAACGATGTTGTAACACATCTGATTTTCATTAACCCTAACCAAACTCTAAGGAACAAGTGCAAACAAATGTTGCATCTTGTTGCCCTCAGCAGAGAACAAAAGAACCATTGTTTTAGCTGGTGGATCTCTTTGCGTTGAGCAGGCTGCACACATTTTTGTGTTGTTGCATTGTGTTGCATTCAGCAGGGTTGTCCATGAAATGCCTGTTAGTGGCAAATGAAGATGTCATGACCCAATTCTCCCTTCCCATGCACACCACAATGACAATATGGAAGTCTGTGCATGACATTTCCGAGATAAACTAATTCATAAACACATGGGACTTAGTCCAAACATTTGTCACACATTGTAAAGGGACAGTATCGTCACAATCAAGAGGGCATGGAATCAGAGTGCCAGTTTTAGATTAACTTAGTGACTGAAAATAATGCCCCACATGATAAGGTCTTATTACCGTTTGCTGAGCTAGTAATATTTAGTCACTGTTGTCAATCTTAAACTAGGACACTGATTCCATGCCCTGTTCAAAGTCTGTTCTGATCGTGACGATCTTGTGTTAAGTCTCATTGGCTTTGTGTGGTTTTACAAAGTCGTTTACGGTCCTTCACAAGTTCCCCGACAGCACAATTCATGGGCCCTCATGGTAGCGTATCTTCCCCATGATGATCACAGATAATTTTGGTATGGAATTGATTTGCATTTTTTTGTTCAAGGTTCTTTTAAAATTGGTTTCTCTGTATTGTTTATCCTCAAATGGCAAACAATTAACTTACACACATAAATACATGTGTCTGTATTTGTACTTAACTACAACTATGGAGTTGGAGTACTTTTTTTCAGTACTACTCATGAAAAAGTACTCAAATACAACTATAGATGATCGAGTACATTTAAAAAAAAAATTCCTGCTCATGAAAAAGTAATCAAGTACAAGTCTGATGAGAAGTCAACTTCTAATACTTATATCATTCAAAACATCACAAAATAATGTTGTGTTCGGATGGTTTATTATAAAAAAATAAATACAATGTACAATACATTGATTATAATCAATTGATTATAATCAATATCAGCCAAATGTTTTAGTGCGAACATGTTCCTTTGTTAAACTATTACTCGGAGTTTGGTTATGTTCTACATATCTTCTTCAGATTCACATGAGACACATATAACAATGAATTTCTGGATAAATGAGTGCATTAGTCGCTTTGTTTTGTCAAATCAAGTAGAGAAATACAATGTGCTGGTATGTAATAAGTTTCTTGGATATCTAAAATGTGATTTCATTCCACGAATACATTAAGTTACTAAAATTGTGTTAAGACATCTAAAATGATTAAGGTGAGAGTTCATACAATGAATACACACTTGTTTGAATACCTTATTTATAACTAGAGTATAAATACATTGAAGAGTTTACCAATTATATGGCACACCCAAGTAAATTGATCGAACATATTTTGCTATAACGTAACATAAACCCATCGTTAATAATAAATATAGTGAACTATGAAATAAAGATGGCTATCAAGTAATTTGCATCCAAAATAAATAATCATTCTGTTACTTGTGAAAAGTAACTGAATGGATTTATATAAAAAGCGATGACTTTGTTCGGTAGGCCCTCTTTCCAATATATTCAACCCTCTAGGAGTTTGCTAAATAACTGGTCCTGTAACAATGTCAACACAATTCTGAATCTTGAATACAAATTCTCATTCTTTGTGAAGAGATTATATAATAAATACAGAAATAGCAGTTGCAAGCTGCCTATGTACCAACCAAATAAGACCTGTCATACAAATGTGACCCGCTCCATCGAAATGAGGAATGGTCCCCCAACACATGTTTCCGTGTAATGGACTTCCAATGTTCACACAACGTGCATGACTGCATTATCACATCCTCAACACAGAAATGAACCAAAAAATGAATGTTTGGCATCATCAGAAAGTTCATTTCCATATCTCAAAATGTGAATTTGGGGGATATTTCTTATTTCGATGAAGCAGGTCAAAAAGAAGATTAACCAGTTCGCATCGGACGCCGTGTATACACGCAATTTTTTTTTGCACCGCGGATCAGAGAGCGTCCAAACACGCCATAGGAAACTCGGGAATATTTGTATGCATGCTCGGTAGACGTGGCCACGCGCTGTGGAAGCTTCCATTAACGTGTTTGTGTGGGAAAAAGAAACCCGCACAGGGGCCCAGAAAAACTGTTTTATTCCCGACGCGAACTGGTTAACCCTACTACAGCTGCACTTTAGTGGGAAGTTGCTATAGAGGTCAAAACCAGTCAACTGCCCATTTTGACTGGTTTTTACTGTCATTTTGACCCTTGTAGTAGTGGGAGGGTTAATAGTGGTCTCGTGTTTCGACCCTTGCATAAACACAAACTTTTATTTTTATAAATTATATATAAATATTTCAAACGAAATATAAACAAATATGAAACTGTCAAATAAACAACCCATTCATCACAAAGAAAACCCAAAATATTGCATAATATTAAATAAATTTGCATAAATGATTTCAAAAACTATGTTATTGTAACAGTTCCTTACAACCCATCTGCCTGGACCTTTGAACTATTGACCTACACATAGAGTTGTTCACATTTCAAATAACGCGATACTTCAGTTGGAATAATGGTTACATTTTTTCTTTCGATATCTTTGTATAATTGTTGCCATGACCCAACCAGACCTTACCCTTGTTAAGTCTGCTGTAATACATGCACTGTACGTTGAAAACTACGGAAGACTGTGAATATGTATTGGAATATGGTCGAGCGGTTTAGTGCATCGGATTTGTGTTCTGATGGCTGAGGAGTCAGAATGTGGGTTCGAATCCCAGCCACGACCGGGGTGCTTGTGTCCTTGAGCAAGACACTTTACCATAATTGCTTCTCTCCACCCAGGGGGTAAATGGGTACCTGTGAGGGCAGAGTTAGTTGTTGTGTTTGATTAGCCCTATATGCGCTGTAATGGCAGCAACTGAGCTGTATACTCCCCAGGGAGCTGAGATGGTTTCAGGAATGATTGATGAGCACCAGTTTGGTGGATACGTGCGCTATATAAGTCTAAATTATTATTATTATTATTATCTACCATTAGTAGCTGTGCTTATTTGGTGTTGTTAGGTACAATGATGCATCTTGTCTGCTTTACAAGGGGGGGATGGGGAACAGAAAAATAAAGAATTGTAAGGACATAAGACAGATTAGGGTAAGCGCGCTCTTACGTCCTTTTACTGGGCACACAACGAAATGAAAAATAATAGTTAATGGTGCTTTGAACCGAGCAGGTTCTTTCTCAAATTCCCTTTAAGAAAGAACCTACTAGGTTCGAAAACAATAAGTTGACAATGGAAACACACATTACTTGGGGGGAAAAACAAAAATGGAAGTTCATCAACAGATAAACCAAAATGATGTAATTTTAGTTCGTCGGGAAGAGTGCAACATTGAGTATACTTGAAAATATAAAATGTTTTGGCGTGATAGTAAACTGGCATGTATCCATTCTAAGTACTGGAAGTTCTAAGCAAGGCTGGGAACATGGACGGCTCCAAGATGGGCATGGCATTTTACCACAAGTGCAGTGACTAAAAATAAATGTCTGAACATCGCAAGATCTTGAACATGGCAAGATCTTGAACATGGCTCGCAGCAGGAAGTTAAGCATGGGTCATAGTCCCGCCCCAAATGATAATTTGAAGGCAAGTTCTATAACGTTTTGAGTTGCACTATCATGATAGCAGACGTAACATTCCCTTGGGTGCGGATCCTCAAAGAGCCTCCTAGTATAAGGGTAAAGCAGACAAAAAAAGAACGTAAAATTTACACTTTTTATTGCTTATTTTATGAAAATTTTGAATACAACTGTGCATAAAAATGCTTTGTTTTTTCAATGTCGTACTTTTTATAGATTGATGAAATTCTTGCGTCGGGTGATCAACAATGGATTTAATTTTGCCCTGCCCCTACACACTTCTTGGTTCTCAGTTTCCACATGATGCAGTTATGAAGCCCTCTAGCAACCAGTGTCTTGATGATAGCCTCTTGGGCGTCAAGTGAGCGTTGTGCGTACAACTTCATGCGCGTATGTTACGGTACTACGCGCACGATACTTCTGCTAGCCAATGATCGCTTGAGATATTCCGAGCGTACGCACATTAACCACAAGCGACGCACTACTGCTGCCCTTTTGATCAACAGTGATCTAATGACAGCGCCCTCGACAGCTCATGCACGGTGCGGATAACTTTGTTTGTAACATAACGATCAGTTTCACATGAAACTTACATGAAACTAACAGGTTAACGATGATATCAAAAATACCTTGAAATGCTATTATTTTAGTAAAAACTAGTTTAAAAAATCCCAATTGGAGGCCAAAAATACAATGTAAGAATGAATATGAAAAATCTTCATGCATTTTTATTATTATCTTGAAAACAACACAATGTAATCTGCTGAAAATTTCACAGAAGGTATAAGGATCCTCTAGGCAGACCAAGGGCAAGATGGCGGGACAAAATTACTGAGGCACTGGATGGATGGACGAGGCATAACAAGGGACAGAAACGAATGGGAGCGGCGTGGAGAGGGCCTTCACCCAGCAGGCTACCAATGAATGATGATGATGAAGGATACTTTCAGATGCAGTTTTGCCAACATGACCAACAGTGTATAAGGGCTTGTATATGGCCAGATGAGTAGAGCTATTGACATTGGATTTAAACTCACCCCGTGACCCAGTAGTTGATGCTGGGCGGAGCTTTCTTCTGATCCGGCCAGTTCTCTGGTTGACATTTGAACATCACGCCGTACTCTCTCACATAACCCAGTGAGTGATCGCTCTGCATGGATCGACTAGGCTCTTCTGGTCTTGTCTACAAAATAATATCCATACCGCAGAATAATTTGTATATATTACAGCGGAAAGCAAATACTACTGCATTTTTGATGACATTCTGAGACTGCAAAGTATACTATTATAATAATAATAAAATTGAAGTCTCAGCACGATATTTATCGCAATGTGAAACTCTTAAGTGCTTTACATTTTTGCCCCTGGTCACTGGGCCAATATCAACCCTTAAACTTTCTCAGCTCCCTAGGGAGTACACAGCTCTGTGCTGCCGTACTCGGCGCTACAGTGGCTATCAAACACAACATCCATCTCTCACCCTCACAGGTACACATTTTTGAATACTGTAAGAGTTAAGACCTGCCTTTCTGTTTGCTTAACCCTCCTACTCTCAGTACAAATTACCAGCGGGTTGACTGACCAATACTAAAACTAGACAACCGTCTTTGTTTTGGAACAGTATAGTAAACTGTGCAGAAAACCTTGCTATGTAAACATTTGGATGCATTCCCCACAAGATTTGGCAAGCATTACACATGCTGGCATGATTTTACCATTCAAAACCATTTAAATGAAAATACGTACTGGTCAATCAATCGGTGGTTTTAAAGCCGAAACATTTCAAACTCCGATTTTCTGTCATCAAACTTTTTAGCCAACATCAAAATAATTTGTAATTACATCAGTCTGAGAAATTGGATATCGATATCGCGTACCTTTAATCGAGTACTTCGACACATGACCTGTCTGATCGTGACACAGCACCTGTTGAAGTTTTGAACAAGCTGGTCGTGCGCGCCGCCCCCGATCAGCGACAGGTCACCATGTGTGGGGCACACGATGACCCCGCTGGCTGTGTCCAGGTGTACATAGTGGAACAGGGTGTTGTCACAGCCTGCCGTGAGTCTGTCGGCGAGGAAAGCAGTGGATGTCAATGCACTATGGGGGGACCTCGAAGCATGAAAGCAGGAGGGCAATGGAATAGAGCTACTAGGCCAGAGATGCCAACATTGAATTCCAAAAAAGAGTAGCATCTAAAAAATGCATGTCCGGATTTTGGGCCATGTCAGCGCCGCACTCGGTGTGAACCCCGCTGGCGGTAGTGGGACCGGGGGCAGAGTAAATTGGAGGAAAATACTCAATGAAAAAAATTATGAAATTATAACAATGCTAGACATATCTTATCTTAAAAAGCTCACAATAATGATCTTCCGAATTAATAATCCATGCATCAATCACGTTAGAAATTTTGATTATTAATACTAACTGTTCTCTTTCTTGGGGTCTCAAGGCAAATAACAAATTGATAGCCTTAGCTAGGCCTAGCCCAGCTCACCTGGGCTAATTTCATGGCGCTGCACCACAGAATTCTGCGCCACGGCACCATAAAAGCGTGTGATTCTATGCGCATAGCGCAGAATTCGCAGTAAGCAGTGCCTGCATGCCTGACACTGAAGTCGCACTTGCAAAGAAGCTTGAGAAATTAAAAGGTAATGCACGTGAGCACAATTATGCGCCAAGATGTAGGCCTACACACGTGTACACACAAGCTACCTCACAGACAACCTCATTCCCCACGGGTATGCTCATTATTCCACATTATGTAATAGAGATCAATGGGTACGATCAATGTACAGGGTACATGTGGTAGGTAGGCAGACGAATCCAGCACGCTCGCGCTTGTGTGTGATACGTACATAATCGTATGAATTCGCCGCTAATCCCGCTATCGTCGCTTTTTACCACCACTGCGGTTTACATTTAAAAGGTTGTTGTTTTGTTTTTTTCATTTTAAAAATTATTTTTCATCATTTTTATTTCCACATAATAGTTCATTCATTGTTTGTTTGTATTGTAACTATATACAATTATACTGGGGCGGCTTGTTTAGCGTATTTCAATGAAGTATTATCGTAGAGTCGTATTCACGGCTCAAAATCGTATTTGCTACGCCCAAATCGTGTATGTTGGCATCTCTGCTAGGCGGACAACGTTGCTACGCAAAGAAGTTTGCTTAGCATGGGACCAATTCCACAGAGCCACTAAGCAGAGAATTTTGCTAAGAATTTTTTTTTTTTCTAAGCGGTATAAAACAGACAACCAGCCAAAATGCATACATTTCGTATGAACGTTTGGCTGGTAGCCAAAGAAATGCTTAGACAATTTTTCTGGTAAGCAATTTTTATCTGCTTAGCAGCTCCATGGAATTGGCGCCAGGTGTTAATACAAAATGTGCGTACGTTGGCTAGTTATCTGCTGAACAACCGCTTGAAATTTGGACAAGTTGCTAACGAGCTGACAGATGATACACGTGTACGCAACACGGTGATAACACAAAACATCCATCTCCATTCTTGTTTGTTCAGCAAGCCATTTTATATCATGCATTCACCAAAAGCGCCCCCGGTTTACATAACGTCGTGTCAGTGCAAAAACGTCGCATCTCCTAAAATAGCATTTAAATTACATTCGAGTTTGAACGTGCGCAAAAGGTCGTATCTCGCTTAAAATAGCCCGGATGTACACACAAAAACAATAGGCGCCGAGATACAACGTTGTTGCAAAATCGAGATACGTTTTTGCACTGATACGACGATAATAACAGAACTTAATCACGGAAAACGTGTCTCGTTTTCTATTACACAAGCCTATGAGCATCAAAATGAGGCCCGTGTCCAAACTAGACTGGTGCCTTTCAAACTACCATTTTTGTTCATGGTGATATTGGGTTGGCAGTCAAGGAACCAGACAAATATAGTCTCAGTATGAGAGAAGTACCTATTGTAAATTTCGAAAAGAATCTACCAAGCTAAAAAAGGTTGGTTTTCATGACTCCTCATGACGATTATAACATTTATAAAGTATATTACAGCTGGATTTCTCCCAAACATTTTGCCTTCCCAAATGTCCCTCCAACCATTGCCTTGATGTGGGATGTACTCTTATGAACATGTTAATGCCAGCCCAATGTTCCTTGTACTTACTTGGTGGCAGTGAAGTAGTCATTGCATTCTACCTCTGCAAGGCCTCTGTGCATCATGCCCATATTGTAGGGGTCGGGGATCAAACGCTTCTTCCTTGCAATCTACAACAAATAGAAACTTGGATTTTACAACCGACAGGGCAATGGGAGACTTGGGAGTTTCTAGTCGGTTAACCCCATCAACTTCACTCTAGCCCAAATCTGCTGAGCAGTATGTTAATCTTCAAGAATGTTACTGTTCTTTTTGTGGTTGTTAACAATTTGACTAAACTGAACAACATAAAAAAAGACGGATGAAAAAGAAAAATTTTAGGATCTAAAAAAAAGACAAATCTTGGCAAAAATGATGGGGGAAAGCAAGAAAACTTCCAGAAACGTCTTTGAAATTAACCTTAGATACTGCGAAATAATCCGATACCGCTTATGAGTGAATAGTGACATAAAATAATAACTGAAGACAAAACATACTACTCAAAACAATTTAGGGAACACCGGCTTTTTAACATCAAATAGGTTTGAAATGTTCCATGAAGCGGGATTTTCATTTGCAACCCCCTCTCTCTTTCAGTAGTCATGTCATGAAATGTGTAATCACTACATGCATCCTTTATCATCTGTTTCATTGTGCAGTTGTTTCTCATCAATTCTGTGAAACACTGTGTTTATCTGAAATAAATGATCTTGCTTTAACTGAGATTATTCCGGTGTTCCCTAAATTGTTTTTAGTATAATACTTGTGGCAAGATATCAGAACAGACATATCGAAAAACAAACATGGTCGTAACAGTTCAACAAGGTCGTATCATAGTTACGACCTTTGTTGCTGACATGGATTTTGCTCAGTGCAACAAGGTCGTATCTTTTTACAGAGTTCCAGGATGTACATGCAAAACCTATGGAAGAAGATACAATGTTATTGCACTCAATTGTTTTAATGTGTGCAAATTTATGCACTATTGCACATACAACCTTGTTGCATTTTTTTATTTTTTTATTTTTTTTTATAGATACAACCTTGTTCTGACAGGACGATATGAGTAATTGCTCCTATAGCTAAAACTTGTAGCTTTGCATGGTGAAGAGGATAAGTAAGACTAATTGTGGTGACACCATGTGAAATTCTCTATTGAGTAGTAATTAGTTCTGAAAAGAACTGGAGGTTACAACTCGACGTTTCAATCAGTATGCTCTGATCGTCCTCAGGATCGTCCTATAGCAAATATCATTTCCCCCATAAATCACAATCTTTTTCAGCCTATTATGAAGAGCACATTCTCACCTTATAAAGCTCTGCACTTCCAACAGATCCCACTGATACGTCTGATCCTTTCCTTTCCCCGTTCTTCCGGCGTGGCAGCGGCGAGCTCTGCGTGCTGTTGGCTCTCGAGTTGTAAGGGCTAGACGGGTCGCTCTCATTATCGGAGTCCGGCCTCATGATGTTGTGACGTCTTGGTCGGGGGCTTGGGGTGGAGAGCTGATTGGAACCGGGGGAGCTTGACCGTCGGGAAGAGCTGTCAGCTTTTAAGTGCTTCCTCCCTAGGAAAACAAATTGTATTATTATTATTTTTTTTTTTCAGCACAGTAATGGCGTCATTAAAGGAACAATATCATCACGATCAACAGGGTATGGAATCGGAGTGCTAGATTTAGATTAACTCTTCCATGACTGCATACGTCAAAAATCAGTGAAAATGTTGATATATATTGAACGATATATTTAGTGCACTTAACCGTCGAACACTATCAAACCTTACGTGTAGTAAGTACATTTACATGTCAAAATGAGTCGACCGTTTTTGACTGGTAAAAGCATTGTCTGGTATTGTTGAGGGTAGTCAAAATGACAGTAAAAACCAGTCAAAAATACCCCTGTGTGCACAGTTGGTTCAACAGTCAACATTTTGACCACTGTAGCTACTACCCACAAAAGTTCAACTATAGAAGGAGGGTTAACTCAGGGGCTGAAAATAATGCCCCCACATGATAAGGTCACATGATAAGGTCACATGATAAGGTCACATGATAAGGTCATATTACTGTTTTGTCTTCATGTTTTATGGAAGTTAGGACACCAGATTTGTCTGCTCCCGAAGGTTATAACTTCATGTAATAAGTGAGCGTATCACAGCAGATAACGTTGATGCCTGAACTGTCATGATTCTGTGGTAATTTGTGGATAGTTTGCAATTGGTGACCACTACAATGTGTGTGACAAGGTATCCATTTAACCCTAACACCCTTCAATAACTGGCAAGCTCATCCATTAGTTGTCCAAGTGTGACGCCTGCTCAGTGCCACAAGATCCAACAGATTTAAACATTTCAGGGATGATATTGTGAGAAGGTAGGAAAAATGTTTGCCATTATCATTAGGCATATACTAGCCTATAGCGGTTTACCTCTATAGCCATGTATAGCAAGGAAACTGTTTTTTATCTTGGTATTTACAATAAAATCATATACAAGGAAAGATTCCATTGTCTGAAGTTAGTCGGAACCTGTTTTTCATGGTAGGATTTTCAAAATCAAAAAGGTAGGATTTCCTACAAAAGTAGGGAAGAATACCATGCCCGACATTTGTCCCATTCAGTTGGGCTCAGCGTGGTTAGGGTCAAGGGTTGCTATAAAAGACTGCCGTGTACTGTACCTCTTGCGGGGGATTGGCTGTGGAGCTTTGACAGCATCGGTGATGCTTGGATTGGAAGGGGTGGGGTACCAGACTCTGTGGTACTCTTGCGGCTTGGGAAGAACCAATCGGCACAGGACAGGGCTGGGATGGGTGGAGCTGACAATCTACACGGCGGAGAAAATAAACGGGCGATAAATAACAAAGTACCAAATAGAACATTGACCCACGTGAGGTCTCTGTATGTCTTTTTTGATCCCATATTTCTTTGACTAAACGTGTTTCCTTGTAAATAGAGAAGCTAGAATGGAGGAAGCCGTATGTGTAACAATGATGCCTATTGATTAGATTTGTTTGCCCTACGGCGACGTATATCTTTGAAGCACCGTATACGCAGTGCTTCCCGGATGTCCGGACGGCGACTCGGGCAGGAATCCAACCCACACCAAACCAGTACAGATATCCACATTCAACTGCTGATGAGATCATTGGCTATCACTGGTTCCCATTCCCTGGTGTCACTTTGAATGATTTTCACTAGAGATTGTGGGTATCTTATAGTTGACAAAATTCTTTGGCGATAGACAACCGATTTTGCCATGACACCGACGTGTGAATGAAGCACTGCAATGGATATCTGTTTGTAGAAACACTTGCTACAGCAAACAATAGAACTGTTTATAATAATAATAATAATAATAATGTGTGGACTTATATAGCGCACGTATCCACCAACTAAGTGGTGCTCAAGGCGCATTCTTTTACGTGCATTACACAACACACGGGACCAACGGCTTTACGTCCCATCCGAAGGACGAAGCAATTATGGTTAAGTACCTTGCTCAAGGACACAAGTGTCATGACCGGGGCTCGAACTCACACCCTGCTGCTGGCAACACCAGAACTTGAGTTCGGTGCGCTAGACCGCTCGTCCATGACACTTATTCAAACTTCACGCAGCATTTGCTTTTTCAAACCTCAAGATTTTGAACAGACAAGCGTATCTTCAGACTAACCTTTCTTCACACGCTGCTGGTACATTGAGTGATTCAAGATGTAAGAGGGTTGCCCTAGCCTGGTCAACATAGAACGGGTCTGGGGACGGATTGCCTTCACACCTTATAAAGAAATTTTTTTTTTTTAATTAGGTTGGTCAGAACACATCATGCATCATAACTAAAAGGTATTATAAACTTGTCTACTAAAAGAGGAAAAACTATTTAAAAAAAACTAAAATCTATAAAAAAAAAATTAAAAATGAAAGCAAGTGAAAATGCAGATGGGAAAATGTTGAACATTTTCTCACTTTGAGTTGTCTCAGGGTACAGGTAAAAACAGGATCAGGGCATCAGTTCGCAAAGCTCTAAGATGCGTCTTTTGGCAATTACCAATCTTAATTACAAATCAAATGGTGACATAACAATAGAAATCAACATGTCATTCGCGAGTGCACTAAAAAAACAATAACGTGAGTTTCAGGCCGCGATGCCATATAACTGTAAGGTGTTTGAGGATATCACACAGCTTGATCTGAGACTGAAACTTAAGGACAGAAATCTTTCTAATTTCATTAAATATGAGAAAATATTCATGTATTACTGTATCTAGGGGGGAGGGATGGGAGGTTACCACCAGTGACTATACATATTTTTAGTACAATAACTGAGTGTCATCTGTATAAGGATTTATTCTGATGAGTACTTACTGTGATGCACACCCAGCTGCCTCCATCAGCAAGCACAGAAGGCTGTGTCTCTGTCAGAGGAAACATGAAAGAGTGCAGGTAAAAATTAGACAAGAAAAGTGCTACAGAAATAGCAAAAACATGTTCAATGTGAATTTGTGTGTTTTAAATAACAGACACATCGTCGTGTGCCAGGAAGAGGGACGTAACGAAATTGTGTGACCGGCAAAAGGTCATAAGCAATTAAAGTTGCAAAATTGTGTGACAAGAAAACCGAGTGTGAATGTTTGGTCGTTAAATTCTGCATGGGAATGGAAAAACATGTCTTGGGAGTAATTCTAGCAACAAATATCTAACAGTCATGACCTACTTTTTTTCAAAGGAGACATTTTATTGCTTATGACCATCTGCTGGGACAAAAAGTTGTACTTTGTGTGCCCGGAAAAAGGTCGTAGACCTTCTGCCGGGCACACGACGACATAGCTAGATCTGTGCAAAGATTTTTGATAAAGAAAACAAATTTGAAAGATCATCCGCTGCTACAAGGAGAATAACACACACAAATTGAACACATCTCAGTTGGCAAACATCTTCATGAAAAAATTATGATTTACTTTCACTCCACTTCTTTCCCTACCTGGCCAAGAATCAACAGAAACCATCTCCCTTCGGGCTCCCGGTACCCCGGCACAGCCGGTTCCGATCTCTCGGACCGTCTCGTCGGGTAGACCTCCTTCCAGATGACGAGTTGCCCGACCTGCTGCTGGGAGCATAACACCATCAGACTGTAGTTACGACAGTAGACGCTGATATCATGGAGGTCGTCCTTGGGCAAGTGGCTGGCGGTTACATAACCCTGCAAAATAATGTTTTTATTGTACTGTATTGCAGACGCATACCAGGTGCATCTCGAAGAGAAACACATCTATCAGAGATACCACAAATTGCAAGTCCACCCTAGTAGACAAAAATCTGTGCAAAGCAGATGTCATACTTTCATTACGTGAATTCCCCATTTGACAAAAATCGTTCATCTATTTATCCTTTTCGTTTTGCGCCTGCCACCAATAAAACCAGTGGGGTGTCCCAAAGTCAACAGTGCCCCGCTGAGGCAATCCCCTATAACGCCTCAGGCAAGTAAGCTACGGTCGAGTGTTAGAATTAATGGAACTACTTGCATAATGCCACTGACAGAATGTACACGCACCCTTGTAATGTTGGCCACGTTACCCGAATGGAAAACACCAGATACCATGAAGTCACTTTAGAAGAATCGAGGGCCAGAGACCTAAGAGGCAGACCACCAAAGCACTGGCTACACAACACCAAGCAAAGCTGTCAGGGTCTCGGAATACCGTCCGTCTCCACAGCAAGTAATACAGCTACTAACAGACCCGAATGGAGTACCATGGTTAAAACAGCTGCTAGCTCAGAAGATTCCAGATTCGGAGGGAGGACAGAAGTCAAAAATTGAATTTCTGGAAACTTTTTGTTTCAGATTTCAATCAAAGCACAATATACGCACAATATACGCACAATATACGCACAATACTGAGTGTAAAAAGTATATCTGCAACCCCCACGATTCAATCATGACACATGATAAAAAGGATGTCGTGGCCGAGCGGTCTTGTGCATCGGATTCAAGTTCTGGTGGCGTCAGAATGTGGGTTTGAATCCCAGTCTGGCCGGTCGCCGCACTTGTGTCCTTGAGCTTCGTCCTGCGGATGGGACGTTAAGCCGTAGGTCCCGTGTACTACAAACATTGGTGCACGTCAAAGAACCCATAATGCAAGAGTAGGGGTTTACCCCAGTGTCTCTGGTAGCTAATTGATGGCCCGTTGAAAATCATCTATAGATGACATGGTTACCATCACTAAATAAAGCTTTATTATTATTATTATTATTATTATTATTATTATTATTATTATTATTATTATTATTATTATTATTATTATTATTATTATTATTATTATTATTATTATTATTATTATTATTATTATTATTATTATTATTATTATTATTATTATTATTATTATTATTATTATTATTATTATTATTATTATTATTATTATTATTATTATTATTATTATTATTATTATTATTATTATTATTATTATTATTATTATTATTATTATTATTATTATTATTATTATTATTATTATTATTATTATTATTAGTTTACCTTATAGAAAAGACAAGAGCCGAGCAGGACATAGGGTCTTCTGTCTTCATAGTGATCATCAGACTGCAAGGGAGAAATGTTGATTTACATGTCTAAATTAATTATATTCAAGCCCTGTATAAAATTTGTTCACAATTTTAATTTTCAAAGAAATATTCCTCTTGTGTAAGATTTTTGTTTGTGAGGTTTAAATTAGAGTTGTAGTTCTCATGCTTGTACTCGAGTACATTTTTTCTGTACTCGTACTCGCACTCATGAAAACATACTCGACTACAAGTCTGCTTGGAATACTGCGTTCTGATGTTATGAACATTTCTGAAAGGATTTTCTCAACCAAAATTATCCCCACACAATTTCCCCAAAATCGTTTCAAAGTGAATCGTTTTAAATTATTTTCAACTTACTAGAATTTTGACATTTGTGCATGGAGCAACTTACCATATCAGCAAAATCAGCTGCTTCTAGTTCACTGAGACCACTGTCAATATTTAGCTGGAATATAAAAAAAAAAAACGAAAAATAAACTTAAATTTTTCCCAAACAAATTAAGTTAACCCTTGCACGGTTTGATCTTTCAAAACCCTTTGACAGATTTTGAAAGGTAAAACATACAACGTACTTGACAGTGACGTGTAGCACTTTCATGTGGGGATGCATCTACACTGTACATAGTAATATGTTCTACACAGAAGAAGGGTTTTGGTGGGTCCAGTAAAAAAAAAAAAATTCTGGAATCTAGGGCCGTTACAAAATATCACATGACTGTATCACCTTGATCTCCTCGGGCAGGTCCAGCCACCTAGCTCCGGGCAGACCCTCCAGGAACATACTGCTGTTGGTCTTCTGGCTCTGTAGGGACTCCTTCAAGAGGAGACGCTGGAAGAGCAGGCCAAAGAGATGGTTCAGCCTCTGGTGGTTGGAGTCATGGAAAGCACTGTGGTGAGGAAATGGTAAAGATGGGATGGGGGTGTTACATCTCTATGAGCACACCGATCAATCAATCAATCATTTTCCAAGAAATGCATTGGTGGATCTAGGGAGGTGGCAAAGGGGGGGGAGGGGCATATGCCCCCTTTTTTATCACTCTGCATGTAAATTTGCCATATGTTTTTGTGTGCTGCCCATCCCTTTTTTTGCCATATGCCTCCCCTTTTATCAGACCCTGGATCCGCCCCTGAAGAAATGCATTATTTTTGTTTAACCCTAACTCCCTAGGCCCATTTGCTTACACATAACCTCAATCCTTCAGTAGTACGGCAAGCACAATGACCACTACCATTGTATGCAGATGACATGTATGCACACATGTGTTTCTAATCTGTGATACATGTACATGGCCCAGGGCCAGGGACCATCCCTGCATGCATGGAGCAATAAATAGTGTCCACTGACCCAAGCACTCACCTTGCAATAACTACAACAAACCTGGATGTACATGTACCATGGAGGAAGGAAGGCAAGTATGCCTAATAACCTCAATCCTCCAGAATCATTTTTTGGACAGACCAACATGTACCATGTAACCTCAATCCTCCATTTTCATCCAATGTCAAAAATAGTCTGATAACCTCAATCCTCCATAATCCACCAAGCAAATAATCACATCTGCCCTCAATCCTTCAAAATCCTTCACCACTGCAATTTCCTAATAACCTCAATCCTTCAAAATCGTCGAAAATCTGCTTTCTTCTGGGTAGTATTCCACCGGGCCTTCCCCTCTCCCCACAAGCAAGAAGGAATACCACAACAGATATTTGACATCAAAGGACTCACCCATCTAGAGATTTGAAGAGAAAACACAGGAGGCGGACGACATCCTTGATGATGCAATCCAGGAGGAACATTGGTACCCTGTTAGCTGGTACCGCCATCACAAGGACTTCAGTGCCCACTTTCTGGTAGCCGATGTGAACAAGTTCACCGTGGATGACGAGCGAAGTGCTGAAAAGAAATTACATACTTTTATTATTATGCATTTCTGCTAATGAAACCAAGGATTCCTCAAAAGCACACTTAAGCACTGTAGCATGGCAGCCCGAGGAAACCTGTATACAAGGGCAATTGCTATGTAAACCAGAAACACCGGGGTAAACCCCTACTCTTCCATGATAAGTAAGGCTGTGCGTTTACGGTTATTTCAGGAACCGGATACCCGAAATTGGAAATCTTCGGATACCCGGGTACCTGTAAACAATTTTGTTAAAACACATAAATACTCCCGAATGCATAAAATAACCAAGATGAACACAAGATTCTCTTGTTTTATTAGGGTTAAGGAGGGTTAAGGTCATAAATAAAGTATCTCTGACCTTTTGATGGCACTACCGGTGATGTTCTGAAGCATATCTCCCAGTGTTATGAATAACCCTCTGATGTCACTGAGTTTCCTTGAGGCTCTTGTCATTGGGAACTCGTACAGTATGTCCTAAGTGAAAAAAAAAAGACAAATGATATTAACCCTCCTACTATAGCTGCACTTCAGTGGCAAGCAGCTATCGTGGTCAAAATCTGTCAACTGACTGTTTTGACTGTTGGCATTTTTGAGTGGTTTTTACTGTAATTTTGACCACCCTCAACAATACAAGACAATGCTTTTACCAGTCAAAACCAGTTGACTCATTGTGACCTGTTAATGTACTTACTACATGTAAGGTTTGACAGTGTTCGAATTTTTAAATATATCAATATTTTGACTGATTTTGACCCTTGCAGTCACAGAAGAGTTAATACAGTCAAATACCTATGGGTCATTCCACCAGGTTGAGGCAAGCTTTGTGACCAGGGTTGTAGCTACGCCGGTCGGCGCCGGTCGGGTCTAACCGGCACTCCCGCTGGCAGACCGGCACCAAACGCAAATTGATGTCTTACCGACCGGCACAAAAATTGTGTGAATATTTCATTAAACAGTAATAAAAGTAAAAAAAAGTTCATGTATTCTTCATTTCTTTGAGTTATTTGAGTTATTTGCCACTATTTTGAGGACTTTAGTCTATAGATCAATTAAAACATCGTACGATGTTATAAAATAATTCTCAGTTTGTAGCGGTACAAACAAATACACTAATTAGCATTTATTTATGACGTCAGGGAAAAGACCTGGGAATCCCCATTATGATTGGTTGTTTGCGCCTGCACGATGAGCTAATGCCACTAGTCTCTACCGCGTGCAAATGATGCGACGTGCTTCATAATGTCAATGTACGTAAATTTCAGGTTGGTTAAGCGTGACTTAGTAAACGTCTAGCTTTCCCCGCGATGTGCTCAGCAAAGGGAAAATTATTCACGTGCGTCCCTCCGCCCATTCATGAAAAGTTTTGTGAACGTTTTTGGAAGTGTTTTGATCAAAATAATTATGTCGCACTCGCAGAAAAGTATCACCAGCTTTTCTCTTGACCACTAAACGCAAGGGGCCGGCAGTGATAGACACGGCAGCCGGGTCAAGCGAGAAGCCGGCAAATTCGAGACATTCTTCTGCGACCACATCTTCGTGTTCAAGTACAACTGACCGGGAACTGATCACGCTACCGAGTTTAATAGCGAAAAGTGGACACCTGGTAGGCCACTACAGAAGTTTCAGTTTTCTGAGCCAACATTGTTGTCAATTGCATTGGAGGGCACTCCTTCACATCATAAATTCTTGTATAATACTATGAAAATATCATACTATTATACAACAAATTATGTGAAAGGTGAGCCCTCCAAATCTATTCTTAAAAGCTAAAACTCAGGAGCTTCGGGTGCTTCCCCTCGACCCCCACCGAGGCGTTGCCCCTGGACCCCACCAGGGGCCCTTAAGCGGGCCCCTGGACCCCCGGCCGTGAGGAGCTGCGCTCCGTTCGCTCCGCTCACTACGCTCGCAATTGACAAAATTAGCCGGCACTCAATTTGGTCTGGTGACAACCCTGTTTGTGACACGGTGTCTTTGTTATGTAGGTAGATGTACCATTCATTATCCTTATTATGAGTGCACATTTACCTAGGTAACAAGGGACACCTATCACAAAGATTGCCCCAACCTGGTGGAATGACCCATATGGAGGTTGCCGGAGCAAACAGCATTTCATAAAACTCCTTAATACAAAGGTATTGGATTAGAGTAGAATGTTGTGTAGGCATCACTACATATGTAAGACCATGACCTATGACCCTTGCCTCATGGCAACAATGATGGAGGCGGGGGTTTCTGTAATAAGACTTTACTTTCATTAAATTGGCTGGTCCCCAGTCATAGTATTAGCCAGAGGGGTGTCTTTTGGACACCCCATTTCAATTTTGGACACCCTATTTTTATCTGTCATTTACATGTAAAAGTATTCTAAGTGAGCAATTTGGACATCCTGTGTTGAAATTTCCAGCGTATTAGGATACCCTATTTCTAAATCCTGGCTAACACCTTGTCCTGTGTACTGACCACAATGCTGATGAATATTGGTAGGATACTAACTTTTTACACCCAGGACTATTCTCTGAAAGTCTATCAAGTTTATCATGACAGATTTTATTTTATTGTTATTTTTTATTTGTATTTTTTGTTAGGGTTGGGGGAGGTCCTACCTTTCCTTCCTCATCCCCTTCCTTGCCCAGGGTGAGGTACGTGATGATGTGACAGACGTCTCGCAGTGGATTCTCAATCTCTTTCAGTCTGTCCCCACTGATCAGTTTCACCAGGGTGCCGTTGATGGGCGGGTGCTGAGGGGGCACGATGTACTTCTCCCATGAGCCCAGACTTGCTCCTTGGACCTGGAGCTTGAACTGGGTAAAAGAAGACCAGAATTATACTCTAATGGGCCTGTTGTATGTTGTAACCATCATGGGAAAACTAGTAGAGTTTATAAGAACTTGACAGGCAGAATGTTGGTTTTTTTTTAAATTTTTTTTACTGGTAATAATATTTGTGAAATTGCGCAGAACGCTTGAATTGGCATTGTTCATAATTAAGGGAGGAGGGCCAAAGTCGTGGTACAGCCAATCCTTTGAGAAGCCTGGCCAGGCCTGGACTACCTGGCCTCCTAATCTGTCTTGTGTAAGTCATATTCCTGTAACATTACAGGACATAGCCCAGCTCATTATAATGGTTGCAGTTGTGAGCAAAAGACAAAAAAATTCGAGGAAAAGGGGTTTGTAAAAGATCCTGAAATAATTGTTTTCATGCACAATTTTCGATACACCAATTGAGGGAAAAACTTACCACTGAAACATTTGTCATGGAGGCCAACACAGACTCCACAGTCTCTACAAACACAGGAATACCATTGATGCTCACGATCATGTCACCTATAGTAAACAACAATATTTAAAAAAAAACCATACACCATTGAAAAGAAGTTGTCTTATTTGGACCACTACAGTAAACTACAATGTGGATGAAATATCTTTTGCACAATTTGTGTAGTAAATGTAGAATTGAGGTAAATATATGCTGACCTAGCTCAACTTCTCCCGACTTCATTGCAGCTCCAGATGGTATCAACCCCCTTACTGAAACACTGGTCTCCTTAGATGAGACGGTGGGTCTTCCGTTTTGATGCGCCTCCTCGCCACCACGAGATGATCCATTTTGAGATGATCCATTCTGCACGGCCGGCTTCTTGTCTGACGCATGAACGATGCCTAGCCACGATTCAAGCTTGTCCGACCGCGTATCTGCCTGGGTCTGCTTCGAGTCAATTTTGAGGGTTACTATTTTAGTTTGTTCAGATGTGCTTTGTTGCATGGCCGTCCTGTGGGGGGATTTCTTGCTGCCGCCAACTTGGTGCTTCACACTGCTCGAGTCCGCACTGTTGTTTACATTCATAAGGTCTGAGCTTTTCTTGCGACGCATAATTCTCTGGAAGGCAGCAAGGTTCTTTTTCTTCTTTGAAGCTGCTTGGGATGACTTGACTGTCTTTGCTTGCTGAAGTGCCGCCTGTGAAGCAAAGAGGTTGTCCGAATGGTGAGGATCGTTTCCTGGTTCAAGGTAGAACAGTTCACCGGAAGGTTCCACAGAGCCGGCCCAGACTGGCTCCAAGCCACTGAAACAAAAGAATAAGGCATGAATACCATTAGTAAAATATCACTAAGGGCATACATTACGTAAAGCTTGATAGGTAACTCTCTCCCTCCACTCAGTTGGTCTTGGTTAAAAAGGTACCACAAAAACTCAGCTCACAAAATCATGTAAAAGTTCAAAATAAATATTTCCCTAAATTCTTTTTCAAAATGTTTTCCTCTGCATTACAATCACATATGATCATGTAACCTTACATTATTTCACTATGCTGATTTGTCCTCTATCATATTTTACACAGAACGTTTGGTGATATGAAAAGTTAAAGGGAACCAGTTGATGTAGTACTGCAACGGATTCCTTTAAAACTGATGAAACAAAACTTCTGGTAAATTTAAAACATTTTGAAAAGTTGTCATTGACATTTCTATTTCTACTTTATTTCTCGGTATATATCAACAAATACATAGATGACCAACGTTACAAGGAATACATAAAACGAATGCTTTACGTACAAAAACATAACACAATACCATTCAACTCCCGAAGGATTACCCAAAAGAAACATTGTTTCTGTCTAGGGGTTCTCCAAGTTGAATGGATACACAGAATACAAGAAGCAATGAATATAAAATAAAGTTTTAATTATAATTATAACAAAATTAAATAAAGTGAAATAAATAGTTAAATAAAGCTTTAAAGTATGTCAATAATTAAATCATAGATTGTACTAATTAAACAAATTAACAATTTTGACAATAACTGTTAACGTTATATCCATCCATGACATGGCAAACATTAGCCCCATTCTAGGGCCAATACACTGGAGTCCCTCCGTATCCTTGGCCCTAGCGCCACATACATGTACATAAAAGGAAAAAAATTTCAACTTTTGATCTGCTAATTGCTACAATGTAAAATTTTGTGATTAGGTAAGCTTACCCAAGCAGCATATTTGGCATGAAGTTTGCTATTGTGAGATCAGTAATTTTGGTGAAATTTTAATGTTATTAGGCCTAGCCCTATTATTTTGGGTAGAATGTCGTATCCGACCGCCACTTTTTCTCATTCGATATAACCAATAATGTAATCTTACCTACCCAGTAAGGTGTAGAACATATGGATGATGATGGACATATACTTCAAATTATTCCAGGGTATTTATTTAATGAAAAATCAGGCATTTTTGGTATACGATGACTTCCTCCGTTATTTCAGTCTGATCTTGTCAACTCCCCCATTAGTGACCAATGTGGTCATTGTACATGTGCAGTAGCAACTAGGATCCTATAATAGGATCCTTCTATTTTCTGAAGGGGAGGATTTTTTAAGAAGGGAAATAAAGTCTGAAAACCATCATAAAAGTGCATTTTAAAGATAATTTTTGCTTTCTGTACCCCCAAAAATTGGTAGAAATTTTTTTAAACTGGTTAGTGGTTGTAAAAAAAAATCAAAAAAACCCTTAAAAAGTGGCGGTCGGATACAACATTCTTTCCATTATTTATTTTAATTTCAAAAATGTTTCGAAAATTTCATGAAAATGAGGTCCCTGAATAACAGATTTTATACCAAAAGGGTCAGCTTGGGCAAGGTTACCTATGTCACTAAGTTTAGGTTGTAATAATTAGCAGATCAAAAGTTGAAAAATCGCTCCTTTTTTGTACATGTGGTGCTAACAATACATTAACAACAGTTAGGGCCAAGGACACGGAGGGAGTCCGGCAGTTGCAGCGTAACTTAGGCAAACATGGCAAAAGTGTTCACTTTGAGTTTGAATTTGCCTGATTAAAACAGAACTACAAAACGAAAGAACTGTGTAGTCTGTGCAAAGAGACAATATTCTTACTCGCTGCCACTACCGCTGTATGAACAAGAATCAGAATCCCATCTCCTCTCCGCGGCCGGACCAAGAGGCCGAGGTGTCCTGTCAACGCGCGGCCCGTCACGTCGAATGTTACTTCGCACGGTAGTCAATTCAGAGCGATCCTCATCCTCGATGACAATTCGCGGTGTTTTTCGACTTCCAGCAACAAAATCAGGTTCAGAACTACTCTTAGGAATTCCTCGATTCCTTCGATTGGTTGCCATTTTATAAATTTCAGTGGAAATATGATATTTGCTCAACTTTGCTACGTAACAAAACTTTTGATTTTCTTTCCCCGACCCGCCGCCATGTTGTTTACATCCGGGTACTACTCTGCAGCGGGTCGCCAGGTTCAATGTTTGAAACGTGTAATTTGTGAGAGTGAGTGCCATTTTCGAAATCATTTTTAAAATTAATTGTCGATTAATAGGTATGTGTAGCTTTTAAAAATGGGACGGATATTAAAATCTGTAGCACTTGATTGCAATAATTCGCCTCATTCAGTCGGGAAAGTATGTACTTTTTTAAATACACTTTATTGCATCAACTACATGATCTATTTGTATTTAAAATTAATCTGCCTCCCAAACTTATTTCATATGAAGGATTGAGGGCGCTAGATAAACGAAAATTTCCGTCCGTGTGGCCGGCTGTGCGCTTCAAAACGATGTATGGCCAGAATCGGATGACCAAATTCTTCTCAATTTCAGGAAACAAGTAAGTAACAACTATTATTCAAGTTGAAAACTTTTGATATGAAGCCCTGTTTCTTGTGGCTCATTATTGTATAGCCATTTTTCATGTAAAAGACAACATATATAAATGCAAATGTATTGGCGCAAAAGTTGGTGCACTTTTGTCTTCTTAAAAAGTTTGTGTCGTCTGCCACTGAGCGAGCAGCCTCAACTCATAAAAACACGGACTGGTCAATGTTGTGTGTTTGTTTTTCACAAGACCAAGGCACAGTCGAGCGCAGGAAAATGTCACCTAAATTTATAAACATATGTGTGGCACATGCATGCAATATCGCAGAAAATTGGGAGAGAACATTAATATGTTGCGTTGAGCTTTGATGAGGGTAAACGCTGCACCGCACACTGCAAAAAAATGTATTCACGACGCGGCGCCCTCTGTTGACCATTTAATAATAATCCAAATAATCTGCGTTAATGCATACCGGTACTGTTTCAATCCCAAGAGGCTCCATGATCTCTTTACAAATTTACAAACGTACGGCTATATTAGTATTACTTTAATTAATTGCTCGTTTAAAATGATTATTGTAACCATAGACATAGTAAACCATATTACTATTACCAGTATATGGGAGTCGTATATGGACATTTTGTTTTGAAAATGGACACACATATATTGTACATGTATAAAGTTATAAGTTCTGTTCTGTTTTTTCATATCAAAATCAATTTGGACACCCCATTTCGAAATTGTAACACATTGTACATTAAAACAAAGTTAAAAGGAAGGTACAACATTGGTAATGTTGGCAAAACTGCTTCTGTGAGTATGCTTACTCTCTTTGAATCAATATATACATTGAAGGGAAGGTACACTGGCAGCATTGGTAATATTGGCAACACTGCTTCTATGACTATGAGTGCGCTTACTCTCTTTGAATCAAAATATACATTAAAGGGAAGGTACAGCATTGGTAATGTTGGCAAAACTGCTTCTGTGAGTATGCTTGTGGAACGGAATCAAACTAAAATATCAAACAACCAGCCTGTGAAAGTTTCAGCTTAATACTTTGTTAACGAGAAAAGAGTGAAAATGCAGTCAGATTTTTGTATTCATTCTAACGGAGACTTTAGGAAAGACTACCATTCTGTAAATGAAATAAAAATAATTGCTACCAAATTAAAGAGGCAGTATCGTCACGATCAACAGGACATGGAATCGGAGTGCTTGTTTTTTTTAGATTAACTCAGTGACTGTAAATAATTTCCCACATGATAAGGTCATATTACCGTTGCTGCTGCATAAATGAGCCAGCAATTTGCAGTCACTGTGTTCATCTTAAACTAGGACATCGATTCCATGCCCTGTTGAAAGACTGCTCTGATCGTGACGATACTGCCCCTTTAATTGTTTTTAAAAATTACAGCACCCCCCCACCCACAAAATTATTTTTAGTGAAGATTGATAGCCCTGCCATGAATCAGCTTTAAATACAAATTTGACAAGCCTATTCTGTACCTTATGTATAAATGGACTTTTGACTGACTGCTTATAAAAGATACATTTAAAATAAATGTTTTGTTTGTTTGTTTGTTTGGTATTTTGTCGTGGTCTAGACTTGTCACTATGCAACTTATTGAAACTTAAATATCAACTTTGCAAAGTTAAGTGAGGCATGTTTATTTGTACATGTATTTCTGCCATGTGGAACTGGGGATATACCTCAAAACAATTTAGGGAACACCGGAATAATCTCAGTTAAAGCAACATCAGATAAACACAATGTTTCACAGAATTGATGAGAAACAACTGCACAATGAAACAGATGATAAAGGATGCATGAAGTGATTACACATTTCATGACATGACTACTGAAAGAGAGAGGGGGTTGCAAATGAAAATCCCGGTTCATGGAACATTTCAAACCTATTTGATGTTAAAAATCTGGTGTTCCCTAAATTGTTTTGAGTAGTATATATTAGTAAAAACACTTTTATCAAAGCACAATACAGAATAAACTGTTAACAAAAATACTGCAGCGGCTTTTTTTGGACAGTATAAACTTACTTTGTTACCATCATCAGAAGTCTATACATATTTGATAGTACTCATGGCTCACTAGTTTTACTATTGGATAGTTTACTTGTCAGGGTTAAATCCAATACTGTTGGTAATTTGGTAAACATTTCAATTTTTACCTTAAAATATATGTATACTTGTTGTAAGGTTATAAGTCATTATTCTATCAAGTATCATGCAAAGCTCACATTTAAGAGAAAACATCTAACAAATGTTTTAATGGGTCCATCAAAATACAGTTTGCAATGGAATAGTAATATAGTTCCAATATTACAATATTGTTTCATAAAAAATAATAACCATTCTCAACATGTATACACGCTTATGCTTAGAATGCAAAGGCAAGTTTGTTGGAAGTAATAGCAAAATATTTTCATTTTTCAATACTACGATTAAAGTAATTGTTTCCCTTCTTTTGCATTTTAAGGATTTGTGATGGTTACCTGTTCACCTGGTTTCTTACATCATAGAGCTCTATGAATGTATGTGAAATGTTCAATTATTATGCATTAGAGTGTTGGAAATTTGTAAGGGACAGTGGACGAAATATTAATTGGTGAGAACCTTCAATGAAATATTTACAGTAAGGTCCCACATAACTGATGTTAGCTGTATACAACACTGATTAGTACATGTACATGTAGATATGCCAAACTATAATCCCTATATACTCTTGAGATTCGTGGACAGAACAATCCAACCTACATGTGTACCACTTGATCCACTTTTGATCTTTCACACTTTTTGCCGAGCTGAATAGCATGCCCTCAGGTGAAATATTGAATAAAATACCCAATACCAGAACAGCAACAGTGTTTTTCACAGGCCACAATAAGTTTTTGAAATTTGGTCTAGCAGAGTGGAACATTTATAAGGGGAACCATTTCAAAGAGAACTATGGGCTTTTTGTACAATGTGTTTGCACGTTGTTGTCCCTCTGCTTTTCTTTATTGTCCCGGTCAAAGGTAACATAAGTACAGTTCCCCTTTCTGCAAATGTTACAATATCCCTGTACTCTATATGGAGATCAAATGTAATAGACCCAGTATTGTATATTTGGTTCAAGAGAATAAATACATTTCATACTTAAGTTAAAATTTTGAAGTACCATTAAATTTGCTAATGAAAAACCTAATGCAAACAGAATGAAGGCGATGGTTATGATACATTGTGATGACTATTTTAATTTCACACTAACAGGGCTTGTTAGACTTAAAGCCAGTAGCCTATAGACCATGTGACGTGTCATTACACTTTGTGTGACCTTTAGAGTATCAGGGAGATTTCCCATCAGGCAAAAGTTTGTGTGCAGAGTTTGTACATTTTGTACTACTCCACATAACATAATTTTTTTTTAATTTTTAGATGAATAAGATTTGTGATGTTAAGTTAGTGCCTTATTAAAAATAAACCAAACCAAATTTTTTTCTACTGATATCTCAAAATAACAGATTTTATGGTTTCTTGTCATATATTTTGTGCCCGGCGCAATTTGACCTTTTTGGGGGGGGGGGGGGGGCTCTATTGTAAACATGTGATATCATAAACACAACCCCGTGAGCGGTTCAGTTTCTATCACTGTAGTGGAATAGTGGAAATGCAGATTGTATTGATTCCAAAGTGGAATCCGTTTTCTTTCGAATGACAGAAATTCAGTTTGTAAATTCACTAACTTAACTAAATAATGACAGGACAGCCGAGGCAGAAATATTTTAAGGGATGTTTGATGTTATCAACAACTTTACACCATGTGAAACTGTGATCGTTTATGTTTTTCGAGGCTACCAATCGTATATAGTGGCTTAACCCTAACCACCCCAAAACCCTGAAAAATCCTTCATGGGGCACTTTTGGGGAAAAATTCAGCACTGTTGGAAACTGGTACTTTCACCTCTTCAAATGGGGCAAAATTACTACCTGGCAAGAAGTACAGGCCATGAGTGCTGAATATGAAAGATCAACGAAAATGCATGGTGCATTTTGAAGATAAGGGCATGTTTCCAAAAGTGCACTGATGGATTTTGGAGGATTTAGGAAGGTTCCTAGCCAGAATACCTAGGGGGTTAGGGTTAAGTTACAAACCTTCGTACTAGATCACTCCAAGTTGCTACTTTGCACACCATTATATCCTTGCAAATTAAAATTTGACCGTTGGAAAATATTTAATTATTAAAAGGCACAAACATGTTCCCCAAAATGCATATTCCTTGTTTATAAACGTTCTTCAGCTGAGTTCATTGTCAGATTAAACGGAAGCAAAGGCAGCCATGTGGTTTTGGGGTGGTTTTTTTTTTTTTTTTTTTTTTTTTTTCGATGTAGGCTACCGGGTAGGGATACGTAAGTACTATTTTTGCAGTATGGAGCCTACCCCTTTTTGGCCGTGGCAGCTATGCGTTTTCGGTTATTTTGGGAACCGGATACCTGAAATTGGAAATCTTCGGATACCCGAAGTAAAAACACATTAATACTCCCGAATGTATGAAATAACCAATATGAACACAAGTTTCTCTTGTTTTGTTAGAATCACAATAAATGTGGACTTACTGTAATAATTTCCGGCCTCTATATTAAAGACGACTCTTGGCATCCCCATTCCCCACACCAAAAAAAAAAAACTTAACAAAAAATCGGAGACTTCCATTTGTGTTCAGTAAAAAATTTCAAAAGTCGTTTACGGGTAATTGGAACCGAAAAATGGAACTGGGTAATGACAGTTTCGGTCGGGTTATCCGGGTATCCGATACCCAGCACAGTCTTCTTTGTCATCCACTATAGTCTGCCCCTGGATACGTTTGAAACAAACAGGCATAGCCCATGGAGGACTGTTTTCTTCCTCCATGCATAGCCTATCATGGGCGGATCCAGAACATTTTTTAGGGGGGGCTGAGAATCAAAAACAATTATTTTTCAGTACCGGTACTACAAAAATTACAATGAAATAATCAAAGGGAGAGAAAAACAAAGCACACTGTGGGAATGGGAGTGCGTGCGTTCTCCCCTCCCCTCCCTCTCTCTCTCTTTAAAAATTTTTTTTTTTTAAATTTAAAAAAAATTAACGATTTTAGGGGGGGGGGCTACAGCCCCCTTAGCCCCCCCTGGATCCGCCAATGCCTGTTATATTTCGTAGTTTGTTATTTTATTACAGTGAACCGTGTACAAAATAAACCAAACAAGTTTACGAATGAGAGACATGGGCCTATAAATAAGGAAAATCTGAAATGGCACAACTGCTGACACTGGAGACCGGAAACCATGCATTCTAAATTAACACCTGAATTCAACATTATGAAATACGACTGCCGCCTCAAATGCCCAAGTCACCTTTGGGAGTAATAATCAGAATTTCTATGATATCCCAGCTTGTATTACCATTTGTGTTTTATGGCGTCATTCCCGGTTTATACACATCAACGATAATGTTTTTTTCTCCCCATGCAATCCCCCAAACCGCAGCCGAGAAGTCAGAGAGTCACATTAAAACGAGCGGGACCTCAACTTGGCTCCAAACCGTCGCTCTCATTGATTCAGTGATGAACTCCGGGTAGGTCGGGCGAGGGAGGGGGGCCGCGGAGGCAATCATTAAGAATGAGGCGGTGATATTTCTTCAGAAACGGTTGTCAAAATAGTCAAGATGCACACGCAGAGGTGAGATGGCACACGCAACACAAATTCAAACAAAATCAAAGAAGCAATTTGTAGCTTTGCATGGTGAAAAAGGACAAGTACAGATTGCGGTGACACAATGTGAAATTCTCAAATGAGCAGTAATCAGTTCCACCCCGTGTGGTTAAAACTCGACGTTTCGATCAGTCATGCTCTTATTGTCTTCAGGAGAACGATAACGAGGTGTTTGGGCAGTAACCCAAACACCTATTTATCTGTAGGGCCTATATAAGTCAGTGTTTTCAAAAATGACATGTGGACGTCGTTCAGACGACATTAAAAACTTAAAATAGGCCATAACGCCCCCAAACGTTTGGACGTTAGTTCTGTCATGGAGTTTTTTTTACACTGCTGAAACAAGTTTATTGGTCCAATTAGTTTTTCCTTTCCACTTTTTGTCTCGAGGCCTTGATACTGGATGACACTGAAACAACAAACACATAATGACAGACGCTCCGAAACAATGAGTCGCCCAAATTGAACAATTTTAAAAGTAAATTGTATTCAGATCAAAAACAACCACTGAAGGGGATGTCTCCTCTGGCTATAGATTTCAGGCTCCAGCTGTCCACCCTCCATGATGTGACTCGCCTAGCCGCATACACTGCATATATTGTGGGGGAGTGTGGGCAGTACAAACGTTTCCTAGCCCAGTATGGCGCGACATTGTAGAAATAAACTTTAATAACTCGATTCCTGTAATGTGGTTTTCAAATGAGCTGGATATATGCAGTTGTCGAAGTAAAACCGATTTAACTTTATATATCCCGTTAAAACCAACCCGCCAACCAATGCTCAAAATAATTAATGGATGCAACTTTCTTATTTAGATGCAAGGCTATTTTCAATTGTCCGACTGTTTGAAACGTGTAAATTGCATTATCCTTTATTTGATTTAATTTTTTTTACAACCATTATGGGCTCGACAGTTTCTGGTCAATTTATTTCCACCATAGACAGGGCCCTCCAGCTTAATGCAAACGTTACTGCAAGAAGACTTTCATCAAAATACCAAGTTCCCCAATTTCAAAACCGAGAGGGGTCAGTAATATAGACGCAAGATGGCAGAGATACACAGACCAAACACGAAAATAAACAAAGAGTAGGTCGGACAAACAAAGAAAATAAACAAAGAACCACGCCGCTGATATGAAATGGTTCGAGTTTAGACTGGTACCCCCCCCCCTTTTTCAATGCAGTGCTGATAGTTTTAACTAAGACGGCTTAAAAGACACTAAGGCCATATGCACATCCAACAACACTCCCTTTCACCACCGTGGATTTGACTTGGGGGAGGGGGGACATGGGGACAGTATCCCCGGATACGTTGACTATTCCTGCTATATGGGCTCCAGTCTCGACCACTTTCATAATACAACATCATGTAGTGACTTTGTTTCATTATTTCCCATGTTTTGCATTGAATGTGGATGATGGTCACTCGATTATGGAGACAACAAGTTCAGTGCATGCGCCATGTAGTATTTTATGATTGACGAGGGAGTTTATATAGGCCAAGAATATTACTTTCAAAATGAAATCCCTTAACTTCAAAACACTTATTTGTCTCAGCAAGATATTTTTTGCACGGCACATGGCAAGCATCGACGCGACATTGAGTTATTATCTGCAAGTGTTTTTGCTTAGGCAGTAAATCATTAATATGTGTACCTGGTGGGTCTAACGGAATTCCTTTTCTTTTATGATATGGAATAACGGGAACAAAACACAGAAAAATAAATGATTAATAATGTGGTGTTCAGTATTGTGTTATTGTGTTACACATTTTTTGGTACACAGATTTGTATAATGAGAACTGCAGTACGGGTAGCGGGAGCAATCATATTTGAAAGATATAACAAAACAAATGTATGCAAATGGTGCTTGGGTACAAATTATTAATCCATTATGTTGATATCATTCTCCTATACTTTTAAGCTTTTCAGGAAATATAATTTGGAACGTCACTTTGTTAAACGTCCTAAACCTTACAAGTATAAAAACACAACTCCCAAGCATTCGTCAATCGTGTTACGACGTTGAAATCCTGTACGTATTAGAATAAATCATTTAATGTTTGTCATTTAAATTATATTGTTTAACCCAAAATGAAGAAAGAGTGAAAAGAGAAACAGGAAAGCCTCTTCCAAAAAGTATATCTATTTGATTTGTGTGTAAGGCTGTGCTGGGTATCCGGGTATCCGGATACCCGACCGAAACTGTCATTACCCGATTCCATTTTTCGGTTCCAATTACCCGTAAACGACTTTTGAAAATTTCGACTGAACATTTTATCCACACAAATAGAAGTCTCCGATTTTTTGTTTAAAAAATATGCTTGGGGAATGGGGATGCTTAAGTCGTTTTTAATATAGGCTAGAGGCAGGAAATTATAACAGTAAGTCCACATTTATTATGACTCTAATAAAACGAGAATATTGTGTTCATATTGGTTATTTTATACATTCGGGAGTCTTTTTACAAAATTGTTTACGGGTACCCGGGTATCCGAAGATTTCCAATTTCGGGTATCCGGTTCCCGAAATAACCGAAAACGCACAGTCTTAGGCCTATTTGTGTGAATTTTATTTGGATAAAGGCTTGCTGGCTATATACCTGCTGCTTACTTTAAGATGGTTTTTATTTGTGAAGCTCTGCAGGTGTTATCCTTCAAATCTGTTCAATTTGTCAGGGTTGATTAATACCAGTGGGGATCCTTATTGCTTTATGTGATTCAATTTGAGTCCATAGCGAAGGCAACAATGGACCCTGTGCCAAACCTCACGTCGGGTCCTATTAGCCGATGTTCGACGGGACTACATGGGTGATCGCAAGCGGATGTTATCAAGGGGGAAAAAACGAAAACTTTGTCAATTTTTTTTTTGAGAAAAATAAAACACCTAATCGTGCCTGAATTGGTGAATTTGACCTTTTAACATGCATATCAATACCAAATTTTCCACGTAACCAGGGCCCAATTTCATAGAGCTCCTACTAAAGCAGAAAGTATTGCTTAGAAAATTTATCAACTAAGCAAAATGTAGCTGTGAACCTGCCAGAGGCAACACATTACGTGACAATTTGGCTGGTAGCCTATTTTGCTGAGCATGATTTCTCTTTGCTCAGAAGATTTGTGTGTTTACCAGCTCAATCAAATTGGCCCCTGGACGCAACAAACAATGTTATTTGGCCGTGGCGCAACCCATGGTGATGCCCAATTTGCTTAGGACCCTTCATGGTATTGGTACAGGCCTATCCTATAGCCCTACGACATTTTCAGAGCAAAACACACTCCCCGGGCCCTAAAATCGAGTCTGAGAAGGTCCATTGTATAGTACACTTGTGAGTTTATTTGTCTGTTTTTTCTCGCTCCCTGTCTGACTCTTTAATTTTTACTCATCTTTTGCTTTCTTCTTTGAGTTTCAGCCATAAACTCCTGTCTCCTTGTACCTTCATCTGTTCATGTTTAATTCCTCATTTGTCAGGTCCCAGAACCAGTAAATAGTACCGGTAGGCCTACCCTCTTCTTTTGTGTTCCTTTCACAGAGAAAAAAAAAGAACCTACGATGTTCGACAACGTAAGGCCATTAACTACTATTTTGAATTTATACTACAGGTCCTTTAGGTTGGTACGGTAAGCAGTTTGCAACTGCTAATTCTCTATTTATAGCTTTATTTAAAATGCCATGCTTCACAAAACCAACAATAAATTCGCCAAATTGCATTATTCAAAAACCATGAATTTTAGTGGGTTTTTTTTACGGGTATTAATGCCTATTTTTATGGACTCCCTCTCGAGGCGGAACTAATACAAGGTCGACGGTTTACTACCTACCGTCTTTGATATAATTATTGTATACACATTTTAGGCTTACGAGGCACAAATGTTTATCCAAAGCCACGACTCGACACAGACCTGAGCTGTATTGTGAAATTTTGTCATAACAAATTACTAGACATTATAGTGTAATCATTCTCATAATTCTGTAATAAAAATAAAAAAAATTGAAAAAAAATGTTTGTATGGCTTCTGTGTCACTTCCATGGAGATCTGTTTTGCACATCTGTTTGATCCCTTATAGACGATGGAATTGAACAGTCATCTTCTCCCACACACACACTAACCTGTACAAAATGGTCGTAAATACTTTTGCTAGAACAACATTTTGGAGAGATGTTGACTCCTCACCTAGGGAGCTGAGAAAGATTATAGGAATGATATTGGCCCAGTGACCATCGGGAAATAATGTATTTGGGACATTATCTATATTGGATGTAATGCGAAGTATGACTTAGTATGGTTTTTTACATTCAAACACAATCTTTTAGGCTAAACATGTGAAAAAAGTGAGTACAAGCTAAGTTTTTAGAAATGTGTTTAAATTCTAAACACCGTTTTTACAGTGTATTTTATCTTTTTCACGTGATGAACCTTCAAACGGTCGCGTAAGCTGTAGGCTAATAATTTCAATTACCCAGCAAATCGTTCGACACTATAGATGCACCTTTAAAACAGTATATCCTTCGACACTAAATGCACCTTAATAAAAATGGCTTCCTGTGGAGTACCGGTATGCCCGCAATACTTTTCCAGTGATGTAGGCCTAAATATTTATTCGGAGTAATCATACAGAATCCCCCATACTGCTCGCTTCACTGATTAAAACGTGCCAGAACTTCCAATCAGTAAAGTTAAACTGGTATTTAGTTTCGGTAAAAACCATTATTGCACTCAAGTCGCACTAAATAAATGTCATTCGACGGTTCATTTCCTGTCGCCTTTAGCAATAGATATAGCGCAAACCATATGGAGTTAACTTAAATGTCATGTCTTGCCAATCAGTAAACAATTGTCCCGAAGAAAATTCCGGTTAATGATAGGAGTCCTCCTCGTGCACTTGACAACACATCAAACCACAGTCCTTGATTGAACCGAGAAAAGCCATGCAGTGAAGGTGTTAACCTTCCAATTAAACCCATTCAATTTTAAATTAGGCAATAAAAGTCTCACACGCCCACAGGCAATATTGATTTATTTGGGTGGATATATAGACCGTTCCTACTTTCAATAACTGAAAGCAAGGACCCTTGATCATAAGGCCTAGCCTATCACATCAAGTTCCAGCAACGATAAATATCTGTTGATTTCATTCCAAGGAACTTCTTCGCCATGTTTAGTACATTTTTATATACATGTCTATAATATTTAGATCTGAGAACGTAGACGAGACGGAATTTAGCCTTTTTGATTCGGGTTCATCCCTTTCAAGACCCACCCTATACAGTCTCAAGACCTACACAGTCTCTGGTATTATCGGGTATCATGCATATTTTAATCTTTTTAAAAACTATATAATGATGTTTTTAGAACAATATATATCGTATATTGTGGCACGTATATACATGATTTCTCAATTGTCTCCATTACAGTATGGTTATAGTAACTTTGAACGAACTGTGAGCTGCTCTGCGGTCACACTGAGGTGAATAGCTGTACATTATGAGAAGTAGAGGGGAATATTTGTTTGTTCTTCATACAAACCATCTGGAGAATCTTCCAACAAAATTTACTGCAAAACAGGCAGCTGTGATAAACCGAGACAATTATAAAAACGAGTATTGTAAACATGCAAATGCAACCTTCCTGCGCACTTATCATCACTGACGTAATCGACCCATTTGTCAGTCAAGAGACTGAAGCTGGACTCCATATTTCAACCGTGCCAATGTAAATAATCAGACATTTTTTAGATCAGTAGTCGTTAGACGGAGCGTAAATATTTGGGTGAATTTGGTGTTGAGATGGGTGTTACCATTTTCATGTTTACACGGTCCTTCGGGAATTGAACCAATTAATGTAATCAAAATAGACATACCTACGGTTAGAAAACCTTTTTTTTTAAATGTCGTGTGTTATTATTAGTTAAATAAAACGCAGTCCGCGTCCTGGCAAATCAGTGATGATGGGGATTCCATGATATGATCGGGAAAAAAAACCAGGAGAATTCCTCAAGACTTATTGATTCCTCGAACAAAAAGAAGTTGTTGTTTTATGATGCACTCTTTGCAAACTATGCTGGATCTGCTAATATACCACGCCTTATGGGCAGGGTAATTCTTAGAGTAAAATCGTGCCTTCAATTTGGGGGTGTTTGAGGCAGCGATTTATCGGCACCGTGGAATAATGTCGGCCTATGCCTTTAGCCATTAATTTTATTTCCAAGAAAAAAAACCCTACACGGTTGTACCTTTTAACTACAAGCAAAAAAGGGTTTCCCGTGCCCACACAAAATAGTAAAATATTTATTAACAAGTCCTTACATTGTTTGGCCCCGGTACAGCGTTGTAGATCACTGAGCCCAGTGTTGAACAACTGTCAAAAAGTACAGCATGATTACAGCAGTTGAACTCTGCATGTGATGTTTATATAAAAACACGATAATTTTATGTTATTGCATGCCATTGCGTGCGAACTACAGTCTGGATTACTGAAGGCACAGGTGTTTGATGGTTGCTTAATAATAATAATAAAAAAGGACCACTTGTCGTCTTAAATCCTGGTTTTGAAATGATTTTTGTGATTATCGATCAGCAAAATCTTCACCACCGTTATGCTCACTTACACCTGTGGTAGTTTATCGACATTTTGGTAGTTTAATATTTTGCAAAGGCTCCACAATTTATGTTTTTTAAAGTTTCGAAGGAAACAAGTTCTGGTGACAAAACATCAAATGTTGACTGTGCCGTGATGAGTATATTATATGACATATTTGTAAAATGGTCCCATGCCAACAGGACCGGAGGAAATCCAAGGGATGGTTCGTGGTGTAATACTTGTCAGTCCATCAGAAAATGGCAAAGGAAGATGGCCTTTTGTGCAGATATGTGCCTAGCCATGTGACGGGTTTGACAAATTGACTGTGACTAATGTATATATGTTAATGGTTATGCATGTGCTCATTTTGATACCAAAAGACCCGATGAACACTTGTCCATGTACGTGTCGCGTTGACTTACACCAGTTAATCGTTAATCCGCACGATATTTATAACTATAATGATATCTTGAGAAGTGTGTCTGACACTGTCTGGTCATTGACAATTTATCATATCGTGAAAGGGTAAGAAAAGCCTATCAATCCAACCACAGATGATACAACCGTGCGCGGCTATTTATTTTACACAGTTTCTATTTGGCTAGAATAATTAATGGGTTAGGTGAATGAAACGTTCCGTCTCAATTTCAATCTCGGCATGGTCGCAAAGCTACATTACTCCAACTTTATGCATGAATGATCTGTATGCATGACAAGTTATCATTTTGATTTATATGACACATTATTTGGTTGTTTATCTGCATGGATAATTTCTATTTGCGTGGGTTGGCTTACCAATGAGCTAGGATACAGCCGATTGAATCAAAGTCATCCACTTCAGCGTGGCCAGATCTCCAAGCGGTAGCTCCTGCGGGAGAGAACCGGCGAGGCACGCCGAACATGACTCAGTGAAACTTACTCTGGAATCACGGTCCTCGGGCATCGTCATTCGTACATCTCTATCGAAAAAGCGTGAGCCACGACGGTATCCAGTGTTGGTTTAAAATACATCCAATCACGTGACAAGATAATATTTACATTTTCTACAGCTCATCTCGTGGTACATAACACAGACAGCTGCTCAATATGTTTAATAGAAATATAAGATGTCCAAGAATCGTGACCGGAAGATGATCTCGGGCAGTGATGTGATGAGGTGGTCATGTGGGTCTTAACTCTGAGGTTGGTCCAATAACAATCAGATGCTAGAATGGAAGCCTCCTCGAGGTATTCTCAGTGGATATTTTAACGCAAGTTTTGACTCAAAATGTGACATGACACGCGTCCGTAATCAATCAAATAGGCCTAATATTCAGCAGTGTGAATTGGGCGAACGCCTATAACACTTAGCTCTGCAATCGAGTTATGTCAAATCGCACAGGCCTACACATACCGTGTGCATAATTTGAGTTGATTACAAATATGAGTGTTTATAGCTTAATGGATATGATGACGTCAGATGCAGGTGGTCTAGGGCAGTTATGCATTCACAATGGTCTTCCCTTTAATGATAAATTCGTTTGCATGCAACATCTGACAGTTTGATAGGAGTAGACACACACGTGTAGTTAGTCTGGGTCCTTTGCTCTATGGTTAGTCGATCAACAATGCTCAGCTTTTTATAATACGTACACATTATAGTCCTACAGCGTGGTCAGATTTTTTACACTCAGTGGTCAGATTTTTCAGACTGCTGTCACGGGTCAAAGCAGGAGTTCAGGTCCCTGACCGTCGACGTCGCTTGAAACTCTACCAATATAAAAACTTAGTTTGAAGATCCAAAATATCTGCTTTTAAAGTCATCTTTGAGATTTATACTGGCGTATGGCAAAGTTAATACTGTTAAAAACAGTCGTGGGTGAATGATTTGAAGGCATTTTATGCATTCAGTTTGTCACAGGGAAATCATAAAAGAGTTTGTTTCTTTTGTGAATTATTTCAAAGGTCGATGAACATCGCTTCGGGACCGTCAGTCTGAGCACAGACCGGAGAGATTCAACTCACCCGCGGCGACGAAGTCACGATCATTCCCTTACGGTGGCAAGCTCATAAACTATAAAGCTGTTACGAAATTTAGGATATTCCTTTCGTATAAGATGAATGTATAATAAACGTGAAGTTTTGATGTTTTTGTTGCAAACTGACCATGTAGAACACTGTCACCCCTGACAAAAGCCTGGCATTGTGAGTCCAGTCTCATGTCAGTAACAGGTTCCTTTGGTACTGTCACTGATCATAGTAAGCCCAACCCATTCACCTTCACCGTCACACGGACTCCTGCTCAGGCAAAAACAATCGTGTTCCATATCCTGGTTGATTTGTGATCCTGGTAGCATTATAACTACAATGACGTATCGTGTCAATGGAAAAGTGATACAGCAAGCTAAAAGTGCAACTCAACTGCTGTGATCATCATGGACCATGTAGGCCCTATAAAGAGAGTCCATACATCATTAGTGCATCATCTGAACTTCATAGACTTAATATAATTCGATATAGATAGTAACATCAACTAACATCTTGCAGATAAAGCTGTCAGTCACGTCGCTGCTTGAAAGAATAAGCCGATAACAAAAAATATCTACAATCTGCTAGAAAAAGTGCAAAGGCACATTGCTTGATCTCATTTTAATTTGTTTGATTTGGGTGTCGATGGGTGTTCATGGCACTCTAAGCACACACCTTAACGGTCACGAACGCTGATAAATAAACAAAATAATGAATACCACGCTTCAAAATTTGTTCAAAAATAAGTGCTACTGTGAGTGTGAAAAGAGCCAAGTTTAACAACAATACCCAGCCTCTGGGGACAATTGTCTGTCTTTGGCCTGTGAAATCTATGATCACACAAATACGCCTAAAGGAAATTTGGAAGTGCCGCTACTGTTGGCCAATCCATTGTTAGCACTTTTTCTTATTAGCGTCAATAACTCAACTGGAAAATGAAGTATTTGTACAGTTACTCTAAAGGGAGCCGATGTTTCTTTTTTCACTGGCCCCAAGTGGAACTTTAAAGCCTTTTTTGAAGCTATTTTTCTCTTGGCTTTTGGGTCTTCTAATCGGATTACAAGTCGCTAAGTACACATGAAGGAAAAATATGTCACGCTTAATCCTCTATAGGTACACTCTTTTCAGCCGATAACGGGGATTAAGAGATAAGTCGTAAAGAATATGTTCCCTTGGGAGAGATAATCCTTCCGTTTCAAGACGATACGACTGATGATCGTCACACTTACCTATGTCAAAATGGGTTGCAATCAATGGCGAGAGAATAGTGGCTGTTTCCCTACAGTTAAACACCATGACAGCTATAGTTAAATGTTTCGGCAGCACTGTGAGGTTGTCAATAGGGGTGACATCTCCATTTCATGGTTTTATCACTGGATATCAAATGTCCAAAGCATAGGTTAATTAATCTGAAGAGACGTTTGTTATTGATATAATACATCCCCCACACATCTTCAACTTGACGACACTTCACATAACTTTTCTCATAGGAAAAAAACCCACAAAAACAGTCAACTGCATACAGATACACAGATGAGACTTGATTGACCTGTCTTCAGTTTTCTTCTCGAATCATAATAATTATTAGGACCGTGATAGTTGGGATATTGTATTCAATCTTGATTTTAAGGTTCGCATGAACTGATTAATTTGATTATTAAGGGACAATATTGTCACGGTCGGAGCAGACTTTCAACAGGACATGGAATCGGTGTCTTAGTTTAAGATGAACACAGTGACTGAAAATTACTGGCTCATTTATGCAGCAGCAACGATAGCCTAGCACTCCGATTCCATGCCATGTTGATCGTGCGTGACGATATTGTCCCTCCAAAGTTTAATGGTTTGATGTGAATCTATGTAAATTGTATGTTTGTGCCACTCCTCAGACCATACCGAAGGGGTCCACAAATCCTTAACATTGTTTCCTCGAACTTGTGGATACTACATGGTTACTGAATTTTAAATCACAGATATTACATTATTGTGGATAGGCTTGTCACTGTTAGAAATCCAAATGCTTTACATCTTTCATATTATTGATATGCGGGTAGATAAAATAAGAAGAGCCGGTTAGAACATTACTTGAAAACAGACTTGTAGTCGAGTAATTTTTCATGAGTAGGAGTGCAAATACAGAAACATGTACTCGTTTACGAGTAAAAGTACTCATAGGCCTACTCCAACTCTACAGTTGTAGTGAAGTACATTTTCATGAGTACAAACACAGACAGTGTACTCAGTATGAGTATGAGTACTACAACTATAGTTGTAGTACTCAGTATGAGTATGAGTACTACAACTATAGTTGTAGTACTCAGTATGAGTATGAGTACTACAACTATAGTTGTAGTACTCAGTATGAGTATGAGTACTGCAACTATAGTTGTAGTACTCAGTATGAGTATGAGTACTACAACTATAGTTGTAGTTGAGTACTTTTTCATGAATACGAATACGATCCGAGTACAAAACATGCAGTATTTGAGTATGAGTAGGCCCAACTACAACTCTGCTTGAAAAACCACACTGATGCTTTTGATGTGACGTCATCGGCAGAACGATAAGTGAATTTGAACAGGAGGAATTACAAAAGACAACACAACCGCGTGTGCTAGTACTGCAGACAGCCGATGACGTATGCAACAGTGCCACCATTTCTTCCAATAGGAGATATTGTAGAAACGAAATACAAACAAGAAGAAATTGACAATGGAGGGCGCTGTTCACAGTTCGTTCCCAGACTCGTGCATTCACATCGAGACCGATATTTTGAATAATTATAACTGAATAGAGTTACAAGTAAAATTGATATTAAATGAGTAAAATCGGCAAGCCTGCATCGGCTGGTATGCAGTAACCTGCGTTTCTAAGGTATTCTCACCGTGCATGAGCTGTTGAGGGCACATGTTGGAGTGTTGGAGTGTCGTGGCCGAGCGGTCTAGCGCACCGAACTCAAGTTCTGGTGTTGCCAGCAGCAGGGTGTGGGTTCGAGCCCCGGTCGTGACACTTGTATCCTTGAGCAAGGTACTTAACCATAATTGCTTCGTCCTTCGGATGGGACGTAAAGCCGTAGGTCCCGTGTGTTGTATAATGCACGTAAAGTGGATTGTCGTGGCCGAGCGGTCTAGCGCACTGAACTCAAGTTCTGGTGTTGCCAGCAGCAGAGTGTGGGTTCGAGCCCCAGCCGTGACACCTGTGTCCTTGAGCAAGACACTTAACCATAATTGCTTCTCTCCACCCAGGGGTTAAATGGGTACCTGTGAAGGCAGAGATGGTTTGCTCTCTATGCGCTAGAAATGGCAGCAATTGAGCTGTATACTCCCCAGGGAGCTGAGATGGTTTCAGGAATGATTTATGAGCCTTATGAGCCTTATGAGCAGGGATAATAATATAATGCGCCTTGAGCGCCACTTAGTTGGTGGATACGTGCGCTATATAAATCTATACATTATTATTATTATTATTATTATGTTGTTAGACCACTGTGCGGGCGAAAGGGCAGTGATAGTGCGTTGTGTTTGGCGTATTTGCAGTTGATGTGCGTACGCGCGGAATATCTCCAACGATGATCATTGGCTGGTAGAAGTACACGCGCGCTTAGTATAACATACGTGCATAAAGTGTACGCACAACGCTCTTACGATGCCAAAGTGACTATCGTCAAGACACTGGGTGAAAATTCACCGCGAGAGGGCTACGATGTGCACTGAGCAGATAGCCGGGAGCCAGTGCGTTATATTGAAATAAACATAATATTTCCATATCACTAGCTCACCTTGATGACTTGATTTCTGCGTAAATGGTTTCCCGTCTGGGGCGTTTTGTAATCCTGTATGGCTGGTATCCATCGCTGGATACGCTGTCCGTAGAGTTGTTCTTCTGCCTGACAGAGTTGCACAGTAATTGCCTCTTCGCGTAAGATGTTTTTCTGAAGAATAATATAAACAAAAAAATAAAAACATGATCATTAACTTTTTACTATGACTGTCATAATAAATCGGGTATTTAACCTTATATTCACTTTACATGTATAATGATTACCTGCTGACTTTTATGTTATTAGATTTTAAAAAAAAAATCCAGAGATAGGCCTATCCTGTTGTATGGTGTGACGTAATTCCAGCATAAACCACGCCCACTTCGCAGGTGCTGGCTCCAACGATCATCAGAAGCCGATTGGAAATGCATTGAGCACCCTAGCCTTTTCTTTAATGATTTACACAAGCAATTAGAAAACTCGTGACTTGCCTTCAACGTAAAGACCCACACCAATGATTATGTACCGTCATACCGGCCCAAACACGGACGATGCATCTTTAAACCAAACACACTATATCGTCTGGGACTAAACATTGATGGGTAGAATTAATTGAATTTGAACCGTCTCATTATATCTGTGGAATTAGGCCTATCAGTATCAATCCCTTGTGAGTGAGAATAAATCCTTCACCCCAGGTTTCAGATTTTGGCAGTCAAATTGTCACGAAACGGTCTTTTATAGCTAACTTCCGTGTCAATTTAAAAAAAACAAAAAACAATTCATATCATGCTGTTTGGAAGTTATCCTCATGGCACTTTGAAATAACAATAAATATATGTTAGGCGATTTAAATTACCATATTCATTACACACCCAAGCGGCTTGAGCGATAATTTTCCACAAATAAGATTGCCCCTGTTTATATATTACGAATTGGATTTTCTCTCAAGGCATAAAAATGCATAATATAAATCAGCCTTTGTGGTTGGGATTTTCATCTTTGCATGAAATTGTTCAATTGTAAAGCCTGAACTCGGGCTTCAAACTAGGTCTTTCTCTTTTGCCGCATACATGACCCGCAATGTGCGATTCAGTTCATTGACATTAATAATGCACCTCTCAATGTAATGCATGGTTCGTTCCATATTTTCTGCACTCTGTAAATAATTGAACAGTTTTTTGGCTGTTGAGCTTTGAAGCTCTCAACTTAAAAGCGTACACCTCAATATCCGTGCATACGGATAATTAATATAAATGTGATTGTTCAATCATTAACAAATTATATGATTACTTACAACGACATGCCCTCTACCTCGTGGACAACGGTGTGATCAAAATACGACGATGAATTATTATATCCTCGAGGGTTACTAATAACGCGTGTGATAAAAATATGATGATTAACCCTAACTCCCTAGGCCCATTTGCTTACACATAATCTGAACCCTTCCTAACTCCCTAGGCCCATTTTGCTTACACATAACCTGAATCCTTCCTAACTCCCTAGGCCCATTTGCTTACACATAACCTGAATCCTTCCTAACTCCCTAGGCCCATTTGCTTACACATAACCTGAATCCTCCAAAATCCTTCAGTAATAAAGCAAGCACATGACATGTATGCACACGTGTTTCTAATCTGTGATACACGTACATGGCCAGGGACCCTCCCTGCATGCATGGAGCAATAAACAGTGTCCACTGACCCAAGCACTGACCTTGCAATCACTACAAAAAACAATCACTACAAAATCCTTCACTTTAGCAAAGAGCATGTAACCTCAATCCTTCAAAATCCTTCACTTTAGCAAAGAGGATTTTGGAGGATTTGGGATGGTTAGGGTTAATAAATACAATACAAGAAGGCCTATCGTTTTAACAATTTAAAGGGACAGTATGGTCACGATCAGAGCAGACTTTCAACAGGGCATGGAATCGGTGGCCCAGTCTAAAATAAACACAGTGACTGAAAATTACTGGATCATTACTGGCAGCAGCAAAAGTAACATGACTTTATCATGTGGGATATTATTTTCGGTCACTGATCGAGTTAATCTAAAACTAGCACTCCGGTTCTTTGCTCTGTTGATCGTGACGATATTGTCCCTTTAAAGTTGTTGTTTTTTCTTCTTTTTTTTACTTTCGAGTTTACCCTTTTATTGGTAAGTCATAATTAACAACATTTTCGAATTTCAATGTACATCTTATTTGATGTAGGCCTAAAGTTGGTGGTATAGTATCAATCTTCAATGAAAAATGTTTCGTGTAATTTTTCGAGGAGGGTGCACTTGTTTCCAATAATTTTCAGTTTGAAATCAGGAAACAGCACTCTTTCCTAAATTAATCTTGAGTCTTTACACACAAAGTTTATAAGGCAAGTCCCGAGCTTTCTAATTTCTTGCATAAATTCTTACAGAAAAAGCCGGTCAAAGCTTCTGGTGATCGTTGGAGCCAGCACGTGCAAAGCGGGCGTGGTTTATGTTATAAATAACGTTACACTTACTAACAGCATAGGATTGAAAACGCCACAGAGCTTTAATTAAAATTCAATTTTGAAAAAAGAATGCTTCAAATGTTTTTCTCCCGAACGTGTTGAAACTTTCACAGGTTGGTTGTTTGAAGTATATCTTGAAGAAAGTATAAGGATTCTTTTAGAAACTGTTTGCCAACGTTACCTTTAAGTTGCACATAAGCTTTAAGGTTCTCATTTCGATTCTAAAATGTAAAAGATTTTTCTGTGCAAAGGGAGTACGTGTCTTTTTAAACATACTTTGGTACAAACAAATGGTGATACGTGACATTCGTAATGAAAAGTTATTTGTTATAACTTGAGCTTATAATGATAAATCTCTTCTGGAAGAATGAATTCTTCGCCCACCCTTAGGGGATGGCATGTATAGAGCCATGATAAAGTACAGCTCAGTCAGGTGAATAGTGTTTTGAATAAAAGGGTTACATAAATTATTCACACAAAACGTGTTTATTTCAACGGGAAAAAATCTTCCGTAACTAGCCAATACAGCAAACATCTAAAACCATGTCACAGACACAGACATAAACGATGGAATATCAGATAAAACGATAATAATTTCAAATGATTCTGTAAACATATTTTTTCGAAACATATATTTCCAAAATGAAATATTTCAATTAAATAACATCTCGCGTGACACTCATATTGATATTCACAGGCAACAGAAATTCAGTGCAGTGGCATAACCAGCTTGAGTTTAAAGAATTGGAAAACTGATATGCCTCAAAGATTGCCATACCGAATGATATGTTAGGTTTGTTAGGTGATCGGTCGGACATGCTTAAGGATACCATTAAAAAGCTTAGATGGTTGGAGCATAGAGGTTGGAGGTAGGCGTCCCAAGGATCATAATTATGTTTTACTGATGACATGGTCTATAACGAATCATGTAGCGGTATCAAATTAGTAATTCAGAAATAACCAGTTGGTTTAATTGAAATGTGAAACTTACTTGGTGTAAAGCTGATACAATAATATTTTGTCTGAGGTGCTGTCAGTTTTGAGAAAAATGTAATAATTTCCATTTTCTACTTAGAAATTCCACGTTAAAATGAATACGCAAAATCTTAATGCATTTTCACTATTTTTTCGTTAACGAAAACAACGTCGCTGAAACTTTCACATGTCGGTTTTCCCTTTAAGAGATTACGTTTGGGCACACACATGCACGCAATGTATTCAGCATGATAAATCAGGCACAAAAGGCATTGTTCAGTCGTGAAGAGTGAACCCCACATTTTAAAGTGGGTCTTCCATATAATAGCTGGAGTACCGGTAATCCGCGGAGTGACTGATATCGTTCATTGACACCTCGTTATATACAATTCTGATAATGATTTCGGATTCTCGGTAAATAGCTGAAATATTTTTGAGTATTAAGATTTGAAACTCTCAACATTGCTTGGCTGCACCTTAAATGTGATGTTCTTTTGTGTAAGTTAGATCATTCGAAATGATTGTTATCTTCAACAATTACCACTGGCCAGACGTGCTATAATACTTTTTTTAGTCAGATTGTGACTTTCACAAAATATAAAGAAATTTTATTTTATTTTTAAATTGATATATCAGCTGAAATTTATGTATATTCGTTTTTTTTGTTTACTTATAAAGTTAATGATGCTTTTTCTGCACTGATGGGTAAGTGCAGGCGTACATCGTCTTCAGCACAGCTACAACTGCTCACGTTGAAGGTTAGGTAAAAGATTAGCAATTTAAAAAATGTCCAAAGTGTCGAATTGTAATGTGTAAGCTTTTTTTTTCTGTTGTCACTAAAAATGAGAAAACTTCATAAAGAATAAAAGAATCATAAAATAATCGGTTACTTTGAATTGTTACAAATGCATAATATTAAACATGGTTCTGCTCCGACTTACTTGAAGGACTCATTTAAGACAATTACACTACTAGAAGTAATCTAACCAATGAATTATATATTCCTAGGTGTGCACTGGCCAGCGGTCATTTATTAAATATAGAGGTGCTATGATCTGGAGCAAGTTGGATCCAAATGTAAAAAGAATTACTGTACTTGCTACATTCAAGCAACTTATTGTGCAACATCTTAAGAGAAACCTGTATAACAATGATGAATTTTATTATCTTTAAAGAGTGCGTAGTGCTCGTGTTTTTTGTCTCTTTTAATTTTAATACTGATCATTTATTTATTTATATAAATGTAATGAATTTTGAACTGTTTTTGTGATGTATATTTTAAATCTATTACAAAGTAAAACCAACTGATAAACAACTTATAAACACGACACATTTGCAGTCGGCAAACCCATACCTCTTTTGCCGACTGCAAAGTTATTCTGGACCAACCCTTGTTCTAGCACCTTTGATGCTTTATTTACCGACTGAGGCTCTCAATTCTGACTGAGAAAAAGCATTACACCCCCCGTTCGCTACGGCACTGAGTGAGCCTCACTTGAGACAACAGTAACATGCTGTCACTGTGACACTCTCCTTTTGAATATTTTTTGAAATTGTAATTCGCGTAGTAGGCCCTACCCAAGTTGATATATTATTGTTGTAATATTCTCAATACTAATTGTATTAAGGAAGTAATTTATTATTGATTGTGGTGCTGTATTTGCGTCGTCATCCTCCCATGATCTGTCCATACTGTGTTATGCACTTATCACAGTGTTTACCATCAAACTTATCTTCATAATTGTCACAATTACTGCCTACAGTTATACCACTGGTGTCACTTGTTTGTTTGTTTGTTTTGCTAGAAAACCTATTTTCAAATCCACAGGCCTAAACCCTCTCATTTCGGACTAAATGTATGTACTTCAGTTTACACACATTGTCTCCGGTCTGTGCTACCCTGTTTGAAATATTTTAGTCGTTACTAAATTTTAGTGGGCAGACGTCTGTGAAATCTGGTTCTCTGATGTATAATTGCACATAGGCCTAATGTTATTAACTCGCTTTACATCTGTATTTTCTGTCATCTTTGACCTTGATCGTGCTGAGATCAAAGAGCCCTCTTTCAATTTTACAGCATTTAGGCAATGTAGGTCGTTCCATTTTGGAAGCAATTCGTGTCAATTTGACTTTGGATTCACGTAATGGAAAATACTGAGATGGCGTGATTTTGTTCCATTTATTTCAACTCATGATTTCACATACAACATATATATATACAGTGTGTCTCAAAAAAATGCAAACAAAATTTAACGGAATGCCAGACGTAGAATGAGTAACCAGCATAGATAATATAGGTATGGTTTGAAAGATACACCTTTCCACTTTAAAATGAGACATCAAACGTCCAAATCTGATAATTTTTGACAGAGTTATGAGTACTTTTCCAAGAGAGGTCAAATTGACGATGGGACCAAGTTTTCAATTTTAGGCATTGGGACAAAGGTAGCCTAATTGCCTCTGTGTGGATAATTGCCTGGCCTACAAAAATGTGTTTAGCGAGTAAACACAATTCTAAACACTTTCTTGCTATCAGTTTGTAAACATGTTTACATGCTAAACATTTTGAGCATGAGGACGGATAGACGGCGCTCCAGCTCATCGTCTACTGGCTGTCCGAGACCGCCTTCATGAAGCGTTCGGAGACCGTGTCATAGCGTTGAATCATGTGCATGAATGGCCACCAAGTTCTCCAGACCTCACCCCGTGTGATTTATACATCTGGGGATACTTGAAATCCAAGGTGTACACGACTCCCCCTCCGGACCTGCAGACTCTCCGTGACAGAATAACAGCTGAGATTGACGTCCTGCGGCAGACTCCAGATGTTGTTAGGAGAGCGATGGGAGACATGGAGAGACGATGTCGCCTGTGTATCGAGCGAGAGGGAGGGCATGTTGAGGGCGAAGGGATGTAATCATCAACAGTTCATCCACATTGCAACACTTGCACATCTAAACAAAATCGATTATCACTGCATTTAAAAACTTGGTCCCATCGTCAATTTGACCTCTCTTGGAAAAGTACTCATAACTCTGTCAAAAATTATCAGATTTGGACGTTTGATGTCTCATTTTCAAGTGGAAAGGTGTATCTTTCAAACCATACCTATATTATCTATGTTGGTTACTCATTCTACGTCTGGCATTCCGTTAAATTTTGTTTGCATTTTTTGAGACACACTGTATATACATACATCATGTACAGCAAAAGATAAAACTTCTAAATTGGAAATATTATTAATATAAACATTGTGTAATTGTATTGTTAGTTATATCATTATGTGAGTACGTGTATACTTTTTCCAAAACTTTCAAAAATGTCTACCATTTATTCTCATTGTATGCTATTAACCTTGCTTTAAAAATACAAAATAAAGCAAGAGTAACAGTTGTGTTGATAGTGTCATTATATGAACCTGCTGTTACTAGTCTTTCAATAATGGCAGTTGCATTTGTGACTGGCTGTGGCAAAACCCTAAACTTGGACCCAATTTTCAAAAGTGAGATTTTGGTATAGTTTGATTCTCTATATTTTCCTCTTTCATTTGATACCAGATTTGTAGAAATCAGAAGAAAACTTTTTTTTTTTAATTTCTACAAATCTGGTATCAAATGAAAGAGGAAAAGGGTGCCATGGCCGAGTGGTTAAGTGCATCGGATTTGTGTTCTGATGGCCGAGTCGTCAGAATGTGGGTTCGAATCCTGGCCGCGAACGTGGTACTTGTGTCCCTGAGCAAGACACTTAACTATAATTGCTTCTCTTCACCCAGGAGTATAAATGGGGACCTTTGAGGGCAGAGATGGTACCGGTAATTGTGTTTGATTAAGCTCGTTGCGCTACACATTTGGCAGCATGGGCTGCATACTCCTCAGGGAGTTGAGATGGTTCTAGGAATGATATAACTGGCCCGATGACAGGGGTAATAATGTTCATGCGCCATGAGCGTCAAACTTGGCGGATACTGGCGCAATATAAGTGTCCATTATTATTATTATTATTATTATTAAAACTGTAGAGAATCAAACTATACCAAAATCTCACTTTTGAAAATTGGGTCCAAGTTTAGGGTTTTGTCAGAGCCAGTCACATTTGATAATCAGTTCAAGGAGACAAAAATGATACATTGATTCCAAAATTATGTTGTGTGTTTGCAAAACGAAAAGGCGTGTTGGTAATCATGGATAACATTACACATAGGGCACATCAGTGATTATTTTAATTTCCTTTTTCATAACAGTTGATGAGTATAGGCAATATTTGGTACTTTATTTAATTTCCTTTATATCTTTTTTTTTTGCCTCCGTACCAAATTCCAGTTTGGTCTTTCTTGAATTATTTGTTCGCATCGTCCTTGTACAATTGGTGGTTTCCGTTCTTGTCTACCATGTATCCATATATGATTTTTGTTGTTAAATTTGATAATACAATATCATCACGATCAACAGGGCATGGAATTGGAGTGCTAGTTTTAGATTAACTCAGTGACTGAAAATAATACCCCACATGATAAAGTCATATTACCACTACTGCTGCATAAATGAGCCAGTAATTTTTAGTCACTGTGTTCATCTTAATCAAGGACACCGATTCCATGCCCTGTTGAAAGTCTGCTCTGTTCGCGAAGATGCTGTCCCGTTAAGCTTACTCAGTGTAAACTTAATGATAGTCATCATATTCCATAGAAATAAGTTTGTCCGAGGTACTGTTATTTTAAAGGGAAAAAAATAAAATAAAAAATAACCCCAGTACGAATTTAGGAAAAGTACTCTTTTTTTTAATTCAACGGTAGAATGAATAACCCCGAAAATTTGAAGACAATTTTTTTTAAAGGACTAATTTTTTTCCCACTATTTTCTCGTGAAAGACACAGCGTAATAAATGTTATAAGCATACTCTTAGAAGTAGCTTTGCCAACATCACCAAAGTTGTAGCTTCATGTCAAGTTGATGGTTAGATCCAATTAGGGTCTAGCCTGTTTTGTCAAAATGCTGCCATTTTCTAGGTAAAATACTTATTGGGGTTGATAAATCATTCCAAAATCAATCACCTCAGCCCACGATTTGTTTTTCATACAAAATATTTCAGAACCAGAACAAACAAATAGAGTAAAAAAGTATACATGCAAACAGTATGAACAAATAAACAAACGCACGAATAAACAATCAAATGAGGCAATAATTTTTTTAAGAATGGAAAACCTGTAATGTATAGGCCAACACAGGTTATATTTACATGTCTGCCTTAACCATGAAATTGACTAGGCTTTCGAAAATGGCTCTCGTTCATTTCGTGATGTGCAATGGGTTCTGGCCGGAGGAATTCGACATGTAGCATTGACTAATGTCTCTGCAAACAAGCAATAACGAAACGATTATTTGCCACTCAACTTTAAGAATAATGGAAGGAAGACCACTTCTAATTACCGTAATTATAGGAGGAAACCCAATTCAGCAGAACCGTAATTTATTAACGAGAACTCCAATTAAACCCGTAGACACATTATCTCATTTGTTTCACCCTTCTTAAATTTATTGTTTGATCGGGTGTCTCAAAAGTTCATGATGATGATAAATCTCTGTCGACACTTTTTCAATTATCATTAATAAAGAAGTACTGGTAGTGTGGTTCATAAAATTGAAAATACCTGTGGTCAGCTCATCTTTTGAATAACTGTCTGTTTGGCTTGAATAACAACAATAACAATGAAGGGGAAGGTTACACGCATTATAATATGCAAGATATTTTTATCAGAGAAACCGGTCAATAGGCCCAATGACCTAAAATTTGCTGAATTGGTGTAGAGCCTAAGTCAAGGCTATGTATTATGGTGGAACCGAATGTAGAGCCTATCAGCATGACCGCGCACTGAGAACACTCACTGAGGGAATCACATTTATCATTATTCGTCCCAGTATATAAATACGGCAACCTTCGATTCTGACAACTTGTAAATTATTTCTATGCTATGGGGGATCATCGTTCTTTATCAAGTAAACACCTTGAACCGAACCATCACTGTTGTGACGATAATAGATTAGTCCGGAACAAACATGGCAATTTTTAGAGTAATGCGCTTTCAATGTGAAATACTTATATTCGAACTCGGCCTAATTTTCGAAGTTTTGATCTGTGTATAAACTTACTAAATGCATGTTGACACAGATTTCACACTTTCTTTGAATTAATTTTGGTGTATAAATTAATTTGACATTCCGGTCACCATGAGTGTGAATATTATACATTTAAAACGAATTAACAGATTATCAAATTCATTAATTATTATCTCAAAACCTTACTTGTTATGAAGTTGGTACAGGTATCAATCGTCGTGAGAAATGATTGCGTCTGAATTGCTTTCTTAGAGAATATAGGAATTGTTATGTCGAATTTACAAAAGTTGCTGGAGGGCAACTTTTTGTAAAAACAATTAAACCGAAAAAAAAATGTTTTCCTCAAAAATGTGTGCAACTGTTGTGATGAAATTATCTCAGGTTCGTTTAGTTTTATGATATATATGTATCTCTTAAAATCTAGTTGGTTAAAATGAACGTGCTTTACCAAAAACCATTATTGTACATTCCATTTAATAACTTCAGTTCGTACCATTGTAATGATGTATGAAATTATTTCCCATTTCAAGTTAACGTACCATTATCTCTGGATACTGAATCTGTAGAAATTCCGTAATACACCTGACTATTAGTTCACATAAGAACTTCTGATAACAGCTAAATCACAGAACCAATTATTAAGGTACATTCGAAAAATTATAAATACTTTCGCCAATATTGACAACCCTTTCTGTCTTTATGCACACACAGAAAAAAAGACAATCTGGTGAAAACTCACCTGTAAAGTGCATCTCGCTCCAAGTCAGCCTGAAGTTCCTCCCTGGAACTCAGACTCCTCATTTTGTTTGACGTCAAATGTGCCGAAGATAAGATAATATAGACCTGTTCGTACGTCGACTGCGTGCTTGTAAATGGTAAACGGGCCTACTGAACCACCGGATGACACCTAGCTCTCACCAGCCTTCGCCTTGGGACGCTTGACCGAGCTTACCCACGCCACTGACCGCTATGCCTATTGGCCCGTGCACAGATTCCATTTGTGTAAAAGTTAGGCGCGACGATGCTTGGCAAACCACCATTCCACCCAAAACGTAGCAAGAGGCCTAATTGTTTATGTCTTTTGTGACGTATTTGAATACGTGTGTGTGAACAACCTACATTGTGTCCTGGTTCAGTAGCACCTAGGTTTGATTGAAAACGGTGCCTATTACTCGGTGGAAGAATCGCATACCTCGAAAGTGATTTTTTTTCTTTTTGTAAATCGAAAGTGTATAGAAATTTATAAAGTTCATGGATATATCTTTTCAATGAAATTGGTGAATATTGAAAATAGACATGTACATTGTGAAAATTGAAAGGAGCACATGTCGCTACTAAGCTTGGGCGATATCGATTTTTTTTTCATCCATGATATATCGTCAAACATATATCGCGATTTTCGATAATAGGCCTATGGCGATTCTTTTTTTCATTCACCCATGTACCCCTCTATAGCGTCCCAAAAATCGCCAGCGCAGAGAGACACGTGCACTCACGCCATTCGCGCGTGCACAATGGACACTTCATTAGGTGCAAATTCGTTTCATTCACAAAGTACAATAGAATTGCCTTTTAGAAATGTCATGAGCCCCGACTTTTGATCAAGGAGCCGCCGTCAATTTGTGCTTTGTGCAATTCATTAAAAGTTCTTAGATATGGCCCGCAGTTCGGCACAACCAACGCATTATAATTCAGTATTCATCCATTTTCATAGTTTACAGACCGCCTACTTTGTACAGGCTAGGTATGAATATGCAACATAATTAACGTATATGCATATATGCATAATAATAATAATAATAATAATACAGAAGATTTATAATGCGCACATATCCACCAAGAAGTGCTCAAGGCGCTTTACAGTAAACAAGAAATCATAAAATAGCATAACAATACAATAGCAAATGCAATATAATATTAAACAAAAGATTTAAAAAATACATAAATGAATGTTAGTAGTCCTTATAGGCAATACACATAAGATGAGTTTTAAGTTTTTCTTGAAGGAGTAAACAGTTTGAGATTCACGAATGTACAGAGGCAAATCATTCCAAAGGCGTGTAGCCACAACTTCAAAAGATCTGTCACCCCAAGAATGTTTAGACTTTTGTTCAGCCAGCAGAAATTTTGCACTGGAACGTAACTTGCGAGAGGGGGCATAACATTTCAACAAGTCAGATATATATAATGGTGCACAATCATTCAAAGGTTTGAAAATGATAAGCAATATTTTATAAATATAATACGATATGATATTGGCAGCCAATGCAGATCTTTCAGGATGGGGGTGATATGACATGATTTTTTAGAGAGAGTCACAATACGTGCAGCAGTGTTTTGAATCTTTTGAAGTCGTCGTAGTTGATCATGAGGAAGTCCATAAAGCAGCGAATTTGCCATATCAAGACGAGATGTTATGAAGGAATGAACAATTTGTTCTGTTGCATCATAATTAAGATATTTGCGTAACTTTCCAATGTTCCTAAGGTGAAATGCTGCGGTGCGAGTAACATTTGAAATATGAGGTTTAAGTGTCATGTTTGCATAAAAAATAACTCCAAGGTTCCTTGCTTGAGAAGAAGACTGCACATGAGAGTCACTAATAACAATATTTGGAATAGAAATCTTAGATAGTTGTTGACGAGAACCAAATAGCACAAATTCAGTTTTATCATCATTGAGTTTAAGAAATTTTCCTTCATCCAAATGCGAATATCATGAATACAGTTTTCAAGGCGATTAATTATAGAGGCACAGTCTCCGCATTGCACATTATGCACATAGAAGAGACATCTGACTTCTCGATCCTTGCCTTCATCACATTCGTCGGCAGAGACTGGTCTTGCGCTGCAGTAATCAGACTCTCAGTTTCTTTCTTGAGTTCTCCTCTCCTCAACCATTCCCAAGTCTTGCCACTTGCCACTTCTTCTGTACATCTCAGGAATCGGCCGTGAAGTGGTTTTTCCTGCCAATTTCGTGTTCTTTCTTCTCTTCTTTGATTCTTATACTCCTTTGGGCCTAATTCGTCTGCCTTCATGTATTTCTGCGCAACCTTCACGTGATATGTGTGTCTACGTATACACATTTGTTGCGTTCTCGTGGGGAATTCTCTTTCAAGTTCATGAGCTGAAATTCGCAATGCTAGTATATTTTAAAAATTATGAAATTATTGCTCAGTGGAATAACATTGTAAATACAAAGTAGCAGCGGCGTAGCCAGGATATTTTCAGTGGGGCGGGGGGGGGGGGGGGGAGCACGGGGGCATTGCTTTTCAGTGGGGGGGGGGGGGTATGTTTTTTTTTCCCTTTTCTTTTTCTTTTCTTTTTTGGGGGCACTATCGGGATTTTTCGTGGGGGGCACCTGGGGGACACTGGCTACGCAAAGTAGGCTAAAAATAACTAGGATTTAGTACAGTCTTTATGATTATTTTTGACTAGCCCGCTGGACTACTTTGAAAGGCGTTTTGACCCGTCTGCCGCCATTTTAACTAGCAACGTGGCTATATAGGCCAGCGGACTACAGTTTAGGTCGAACCCTGGTTTATGTTTCGTAACTTTTATTAGGTGTTCGAGCTACAGCGCGGACACCTCTTGATATTGTTCGTTTTTTAAATATTTTTTTAAAAACTTTTTCTTCTCCTTCTCAGTAAAACATATCAAGAGACAAAAACATAGTTGCGGAGTTCACAGAACCTTACAACTTCACACATAGTTAGACCTTAACATGTAGTTATACCTTAAGTTGTGACGTCATAGTGAGGTCATCAGATATCGAATTACACTCAATCAAAGTTTAATATTTTCCAAAAATTATATCTCATGAACCACAAAAGATATTTTCACAATCTTTGCACCATGTTATAGATCTTGAATTATGTGATTTTTCGTACACAGACGTGACCCCAATCTAACCTTACTTCCTGTCCAAACCGGAAATCAAAGTTTAATATTTAAAAAAATCATATCTCAACAACCACAGGAGGTAAATTCACAGTTTTTGCACCATTATACAGATTGTTAATTGTCAAAAATATTTACAAAAAGGTGACCCCAATTTGACCTTTACTTCCTGTCCAAACCGGAAGTCAAAGTTTAATATTAAAAAAATATTTTCAAAACCGTACAATATTAGCGAGGACGACGGTTTCGTCAAAATCACAATTCGTATCTGGAACTACACGAAAACTCGCCAAAGAAATGCCTTCTCTCAAATAATTTCGGTACCAAAATTGACCCTTATGTAGCAGAACAGTTGTTTTTCACATTTGAACTGTTTTTTTCAAGAATAAATAATGTGATTAAGTTCAAATCATTGAAATGGACTTCAAACAAATCATCGTTGGTAACCACATCATATTTTACAGGGTACTCTTTAATATGAAATAAAAATAATAATGCAAAGTTTCTTTAAAAAACATTCTGACGTCATCATCACTGCCCTGACAAAACTCGAACACCTATGTGTTTGTAATATCACAAACACTTCCGTCTAGTTTTATTTAAAACCATCTAACGAGGCTAACCCATCCAACATAGCTGATCATTTGGGGCCCTCATATTGTATAAAAATATATCAATATTATACAAAAACTATTACAGAAGGAGGTACAGATGAATTAATAATAATGATAAAACAAACAGTCTCAACGAACTCAACGAAATAAAACGTAAAGGACTAAATTGCACAAAAAGACCCCCCTCTCAGTCTACCATACTGATTAAAGATAGGATTAAAAGGGAACATTAAAAATGGAGTAATAAACTAAAAAACAATAACAAAATGAACACAACTAAATAATAGTAGTTTTGTATTACGCTCTGATTATATGATGAAAAACATCAGTAACATGTTATATAAGGACCTTTTCATTATTCTTCTGTTCTTCAAACGAAAAAAATCACGGTAAACCAAAAACCGTGTTTTTTCCCTGGCGGTAAACCGGCTAGCGAATACTTGAAAACTGCCCAAGCCCACTGATCTCTATTATACTCAGTATAATCAGTATCAATAGCCAAGCCTGATCTATTACATGTAGACGTCCAGCTGCTACACCAATATAATATGTGACTGGCTCTGGCAAAATCCTAAACTTGGACCCAATTTTCAAAAGTGACCTCCCAAATTTATCGTGAAAATTAACAAAGTTCCCAACAACGTATCAGGATTTTTCTTTTTCCATCAATATCTAGAGAAAATGCTCTATATGGTGACATGAAAACTGGTCCATCAAACTGGTCCCTGGGGTCAGTTTTTGACCTTTTCATGGCTGTTATGCATTATGGTAAATGCCGAGAAGTTTTGGGTCACGTATACATACCAATTTAATCAGAGGATCAGTTGGGTCGTATGGATAAAAACTAGCATTTGCTTTTACTACCAATTTTTAAGCATTTACTCGCATGAATAAAACTGAAGCAAATGCTTTTACTGGAAAGCATTTGCTAAACACTGAAAGTATTTACTTTTACTTTTGTAGCTTTTGCTAGACTATTAGCATTTGCTTCGTTTGGTATGAATAAAACGGAGTAAATGCTTCAGATTTGGAGTATTTACTAGTCAATTTTCAAGGTTGGGTTGAGGCAACCCTGAAAAGGACGAACCAAATACTAGTTTACAAAATGGCAGCGTTTATGAATGTCGTTCGGCAGGAAAAGGTTTACGCTCAGAGAAGGGAGTGTTGGAAGTCAAAATACAAGCAGCTGTACCGGTTTGAGGAACCAAATGTAACATGGATGGCCGACCATTTCTTGGAACATTCTGGAGAAACTCTCCTGTAGCTGCGCACTTGAATCAGTCTGGAGTTCTCTTAGCCGATAAAGGCTACGGTATTGCTCCCTGGCTTATGACTCCCTACACCCCTGCATCCAACCCCCAGGAGGCACATTACAACCGGATTCACGCAAGAAAACAAGCAATCATCGCAAGGTGCTTCGGACAGCTGAAGCAAAGATTTCCCATCATGCAGTACAAAGTGCGACTTTCTCTGGAGAAAGCTCCAGCTATAATTGTCGCTTGCTTCATGCTTCACAATGTTGCCAAATATCTGGATGGTTGACTTCCCAGTAATGGAATATCCAGAAGATGACATCGATGTGGTAGATGGTCATGAAGATGATAATGAAAATCGCACAAGAAGGAGGGGTCAACGGAAGAGGAGAGCCATCTCAGAAATGCTCTATGAGAACGCTTAGAAAAAGAATTAGACAATTACTATTTTACGTATTTCTTTTGGTTGATTATGTTATAGCAAAATCAAAGAAGGTCACTACAAGTCCCAAGCAAAACTACAAAGTTTATATCCATTTCCCAAATTACGAAATAGCATTATTATAACATGTTATAAGTTTGTTTTATTATGATTTTCAGACAAGCATTTAAGCTGAGAAGAAAACAATTTGGTCAAGTGTTAAAGTACAGCTAATAAATAATATTTATTTTCAGTCACATTTAAACAATCAAGAACATCTTTTCTGTTTCGCAAATTAAAGGAAAAACAAGTAATTGACCCATAAAACGTGAATTAAATGGAGTATTCTGTTCACCTTCTTTTCTCTTTTTCTTTTTTTAAACTGTGGGCCTACAAATTTATACCTTCTTTCTAAATATAATATTTTGTAAATGCCTTGGCATTTATTAAAAGCAACCCGGTACGTTGGCGATTAAAATAAAGAATGTATACAATAAATTCTCTCAGAATATCTCCTTTAAAAAAAATAATAAGTGACAGGTTTTCTTCGAAATATATTACAAGAAATGTTCAATCATCACTGTCTGAATCCGATAGGCCTATCTTCTGTTGCTGCATTCGTATCAGTTTCAGCTGCTCCAATAAAACCAGTCTCTTTAGCTCAGGTGTAGAGTCCCTCAGTTTCCTCTGTTTCTGGAAGAGATGATGTTTTCTCTTTTTCACGGGCCTTGAAGGAATCACATCAGTTTCCTTCTCTGTCATGTGACTATGAGGCGGAGACTTCATAAGCGTCTTGGATGTGGATGGACCGGGCAAATCTGGTGTAGAGGCGTTACCTAAGCCAACACGTATGGCACCTGAAAGAATGGTAAATCTCTTCAGTCAAATAGTAACAAATAATTCCAGCATACAAAATTACATTTAATTCCAGGCCAAATTATAGGCCGAATGTACAAGTTATAGGCCCCCCCCCCCCTTTTTTTTAATTTTTTTTTTTTAAATAATTGGTCATTTTACTCCACTGATCACCGAACAACTTTGCGTCTGCATCATGGCCCTGTCACACTGTTGCGTATGAGAGAAACGTAAGAGTTGCGTATGAAAATTCATAATATAATTTTCATACGCACAAAAAGCCCTTGAAAATACAGAATTGTGCGTATACTTACCGTATTGAACCTATGAGTAGCGTATGAGTAGCGTATGGCAAGCGTATGGACAGCGAATGTCAGCGTACGACCAGCGTATGTCAGCGTATGAACAGCGTACGACCAGCGTATGTCAGCGTATGAACAGCGTACGACCAGCGTATGTCAGCGTATGAACAGCGTATGACCAGCGTATGGACAGCGTATGGACAGCGTACTCTGCGTATGGCTAGCGTATGAGTAGCGTATGAACTGCGCATGCCCAGCGTACCGCCTATCCGCCTATCACGTGACAAAGTACCTATATAATCGGCGGCCTTTCAATGCGCTATCAATACGCTAGCTGTACGGTACACCTTAATGCCAACGTATGGCAACTTATGTCCAGCGTACTCGACCTATGAGTAATGGTGCCCTCACACCATAGCGATCACCAGTTGCGTATGGTTGCGAATAAAAAATAGTGGTCATAAGTTCCGAACGCAACTCACACGCAACTAATAGGTTTTATAGGTTTGAAGTACGCAACAAGCACGCAGGTGATCGCAGACACACGCAGAGTAAGTTCAGAAATTTTGAACATGTTCAATAATTCTCTGCGAATGCCTGCGATCAATTTATACGCAACAGGGACGCTACGCACGAAACACGATCGCAACAGGTACGCAACTCATAAGTTATGAACGCAGGTGATCGCAGGTCCAAATTTGAGGTATCTGGCCAGGTTTTGGTAGCGTACATGTTGCGAATGTGTTGCGTACCTGTTGTGATCATGTTGCGATCGTGTTGCATGCCTGTTGCAATCCTGTTGCGTGTGTAGCGTACCCCCAACCTATTGTGCGTATTCCCAGCGTATCCCCAACCTATGCCCTGCGTATCCAACCTATTAGTTGCGTGTGAGTTGCGTGTTAGTTGCGTACTACATGCGTGTTGAGAAATGGTATAAATAGTGGGCCTTTTCTAGATCGGTGTCAGTTGTTGGTGGACCTCCGAGGTGACCAAATCAGTACTGAAGAAAATACTGAATCGGCTCCGCTTTTATAGGTTTTTATCACGTGACCGATATTCGCAACTAGCACGCAACTAGCACGCAGGTCCAACGCAACTTGTAAGTTTTGAACGCAACTCAAACGCAACTCGTAAGTTCTGCACGCAACTCACACGCAACTCGCACGCAACTCGTACGCAGGTGATCGCAGATATTGGGGGATCATAAGTTCAGTTCGCAACCCACACGCAACCCACACGCAACTCACACGCAACCCATAGGTTGAATAGGTTAGAAATTGACAACATTGTTGATTTGGGTTGCGTTTGGTGCGTATAAAAATATTTTTTACACGCAACTCATAGGTTTCAGCATACGCTATGGTGTGAGGGCACCATTACGTACCTATATCGTACCTCTAGCGTATTCAGCGTATGCCTAGCGTATGCTTAGCGTATTAACCATACGTCCGCATACGCACAAAATTTTTAAGCATGCTTAAAAATGTATTTCTGCCTCAGCGTATGCCAGCGTATGCCAGCGTATGCCAGCGTATGCCACCGTGCTTGAAACGTATACAACCTATGCCTAACGTACCCCTAGCGTATGTCACCGTATACCAGCGTATGAGTGATAATTTTCATACGCTGGCATACGCTAGTACGATACGCAACAGTGTGACAGGGCCATCAGGTCCAGCAGCAATTTCTCCCACTCCTTCAGTTTTATTGGTTTGTTTCCTGTCTTTGGCAAATCAGACAGTTTCAGTTTCACATCGCTCTTCATGTTCAGCTTTTTCATGATTTGCTTGTCTGTCAGGGAGATGCCAGTTGCGCGCTGATACTCAACCGCCATTTTCTTGAGTGCACACTCTTTCTCTGCTTTTAGTTTTACTTTAGGTAACTGGGACTTCACAAGTAGCACCTTGTATTGTTTTACAAGTTTCACAAAAAGATTTTGCTTGCAATGTGCAGGTGCAGATAAGTTGTCTTCATCGTGCAGATTTTCAGGGAATCTCTATTGCTATACATATCAGCCATGATGAGATTTAATTAAACCACTCCTGTTAGCTTACGGTTTGCTCTGTTTGGGTCTCGTCGTACACACAATGGAGTCCCTATTGTTATAAACTATTCGGCTATGCATTCAACCACAAGATTTCAATTAGCAAATGCTGAACAGTAAAACCTAATTTTTATTCATACGAATTCAAGCATTTGCTTTTCCTTAATGCTTTTACTCCAAAGTAAATGCTTTTACTGTTTACTTAAACTTCCTAGCATTTACTAGTTTTTATCCATACGACCCATTAGGCCGTATTCATAAAAATAAGTAATTACTTACTAGTAAATGCTATAAGTAAAAGCAACAGCTAGGTAAGTAAAAGGTCTAGTCTAAGCAATTGCTAAAAATCTTATTCATAACCATTTGCTAAATGATTACAGTTGTTACTTGCCACGGCTAGTAAGTTCTCAAGTAGTTGCTATTGTACTACAGTACCATCCACGAGTCTCGGTATTTGGTGGTATGAAGGTGTTTGCAAGCCATTCCACATTTTCTTTGTCAAACCTAAATAAAGTTCTGTAAGTGGTAGGGTTGACTTCATCACGATTAAGCCTGATGTTATACACCTTAGGTTGTGGTCTTGGACGTAAAAACATGGCAGAAAATGTGATATGTCTGTATTGGCTAAACAGCAAGCCAAAAATTAGGTGCTTGTACAATCACTAGTAAATGCTAGTCGAAGGTCATTTTTATGAATACAAATTGAGGTAGGTGCTAATTTCTCTAGCATTTACTTATAAGTAAAAAGCAATTACTAATGCTTAAAATTTGTAGCTTTTACTTGAAAGTCATTGCTTATTTCTATGAATACACATTTAAGTAAAAGGTTAGTAAAAGGGGGTTGTTACTTTAGTAAAAGCAATTACTTATTTTTATGAATACGGCCTACTGTCTCTTGTCATGCACAATTCAATCCACTAGGTATTTATAAAGCACCTTTTCCGTGAGGTTTCAAAGCGCTGTCACTCCTTCGTCAAGAGCAATATCAATTGTTTTTTTTTATTTTTTATTTATTTTAATTGTTTGTTTCTTTTTTCTTTTTTTTCTTTTTTTGTTATTATTATTATTAAAAATTGGGGTTGGGGTGGCTAATGTAGGTCTAGGTTTAATTAATACAACTACTGTCTATGACCAGTATGAGTACAAAATATGGTACCGTGAAACTGCTACGGACTTCTCTGTCAATTCCCTACATAGGCAATTGTGGTTATGTGCGCCGATGCTCACTTTACGAAAAGGGGCCATGCAATCATGTGGATTCGTATGGAAGAAGACGACTATTTCTACTCCGTGATAAAAGGTCTAAAAGCCCATTAAGATTCCTCTATTATTCATGACATCATATAATGTGGATTGATTGTTAAGGCATGGGAAAAATTTGGAAGTTCGAAGGAAAACCAAACAATTATGTAGAACTGAATTAGAATGCTAACCATTCTCCTGAAGACGATCAGATCGTACTGATCGAAACGTCGAGTTCTAACCTCCAGTTCTTTTCAGTACTAATTACTACTCAATAGAGAATTTCACATAAGTCTTACTTATCCTCTTCACCGTGCATAGCTACAAGTTTTACCTAGAAAGTACTAACCAAATCAGGCTTATTTATTTTTTTACGATCTCTGACTTTTCAAAGCGCGCTCGGCCACACACTTTTGTTTATTTCCTTAAAAATGATGTCGCTGATCGAAACACGCTCTCAAATGGTGATGATGTTCAAGGCTGTGGAGACAAAATAATAATTGTATAATCTTATAATGCCTTGGAACATATCATTTACACACCAACTTTTTGTGGTCTGAATTTTATAAAGCTTGAGGTTGTTCTCTTTTCATATTATCAAAATATATTGAAGGACATCGGGATACTTAGCATACACAGAGAATGAATTTATTATTCAATACCGCCCTCTATTTAAATATTCTAATCGAATTTCAACAGGTGGTCTTTCGCCCTCTTTTGGTGAACCTCTTTTGGTGACAGGACTCGTTCGCCTGCAAGAACAATAGAAAAAACTGCGGGTAAGTGAATACGTATCGATCCGTACACCTCAGGCAGATTGACAACTCTTTATAATAAAAAATTCGCAGAGGCTACATTGAAATTTACATCAGTCAATAACTGCGTCAGATGTAGCCTATTGAGCAAAATAATGTAGCTGCGCTGTAGGTGCCATTTCCAAATAAGTGGCCAAGGCCGAACATGTATCCTGCAGTATATTATTTATAATTTAAAAGAGTAGTTTCGTTCCCGTCAGGTGATTTGAAGAGTCTTGTACGGGAAGAATGCGACGTGCCATTTTGGTTTTGAACATAAATTGTAACCGTGTTTAAAATATGTATGACTTGATTAACGATCACAGTTTTACATAAAACAGACTTGGTGTAAATTTGATAATGATATAAAACATCGCGTGTTAAATATTCCTGCCCTGGGTGCAACTGCCTGGCTTAAATAACTGTAACTGTTTTCTGTAACTCCTACCTGTTTGAAGCCCATGCGCCATTTTATTAGTATTGAGCAACTTATATACACACACACGTCTCTTCCTTCCTCCATGCTTAGACTGAATTACGTCGCGCCTATCCAGTAAATCCGCTTTCATACTCAAACTAGGTCTTTGGTGAATGCCTGTAAGTAGCTAATGCATTGGCTAATCAAGTTATATTGAATTATCTATATTCCCAGTTGGATTCTGTTGTAATTTTACTTTGACACTGCAGTACGTTTCCATATTTGTTTGTTTTACACATTCTGATTCTCCGTTCTGATTTGTTCAAACAAATATGGAAACGTACTGTGCAGTTTCATTATTAAGCGTTTACAGAAATTGTGTAAATCAGTTTAACACACTTGGACCCGATTTCACAAAGAGCTAAGATTGATCTTAACTGTGTATCAATCTTAATTGCTTAGCAAAGTGTGATGTCACAATACAAATCACTATGGTAATACTAACAGAGCCCAGCTGTTATGTAAAATTGTAATACAGCAAATTCTTGGAAATAGAGTTGCCTGCATTTTGCTGTAATTTTACATGATAATATGTATTGTATTGTAGTGTAGTGTAAATGTTAATTAGTGTGTTCAAATAGATATTAAACTTAACAGTCTACTATGTGTACCCATTAGTCATAGTGGTATAAAGGGTATGCCCTACACAAATTCAATCTTTTGCTATACAATTAAAACAAAACAAAAACAACATTGATGCGCCCAAGCGTCACGTATGCACAGGAACATTAGCGCTCCATAAACAGTCCCATGGCAATCGGCACCATCATAAAAAAAGGATATCACATTTAGGAGGGAAAATGTTTACCTCCTTACTTTGAATTGCTTTTATTGGTCTGCACCATCCCGTGGGCGAAATGTCATGTGTCATGCAAGATTTGGCATCAAATCAACACCGGCTTTCGCCATCACTGAACTATCGTTAGAGAAAACATAAAAATGGGTTCTGAAAGACTAATAATGTATGCTGATTATCTTTGCCGTTTGTCGCGCACGGCAATATTATGTTGGCGCCTCGGAAATGGGATAAACTCCATCAGATGATGTTTACTGCGTTGCTTTGTTGAAATCACATCAATCCATGTCTTCGGGTCTGGTAACTGTATACATCGCGTATGTTGTATGTGCTTACAGGAGAAGAGGGAACCCTTTAGGGAGAATGAAACTGCATCCGAAACCGTGATGTGCCATCAGTTGGATTCACGATTTACATAGTATAACCGATAAATACTGAAGAATGTTTACTGTGAACATAGTTCGCCCAGGAACACCTACTGTTGACAGGTGACGTCACAGTAGTGTTAACTAGTATGTTTCTATATATTAAAGGTACTGTGCAAACTACCATTGTTGTTGTTTTTATAAACCAGTGAATAAGGGAATAGGTGGCGTACCAGTAGTCAAAGGGGGGGAAGGCCGCACCCCACTTGTTGGCAAAAAAATAGTGTCTGTCTGTAAATTAAAAAACTTTTTGGTATTTCTGAATTTCTGAACGTCAGGAATTCAATCTGTATTGTGTCGATAAATTTACCCCTAAAAATGTCTGCTCCCCCCCCCCCCCCACTCTGAAAATCCTGGCTACGCCACTGGAGGGAATAAACGTTCGTCGCACCGTATTTACTGCAGGATAAAGAACGAGGGTCATGGCCAAGGGCGATAAAGGACCGAGCCGAATGCGAAGTCTTTGGCCACAACCCCGGTCAAACTGTTATTCCAATTCATAAACACCCACCTTGATTTTGTTTACAAAGTTTCAATATCCAGTGTCATTTGTATTTAAAAATAGCCAGAAAGAATCTGACAAATCTAACGTTTGAGAACGGATGATGTTCCAACATGGCCCGTGAGTCCGCGTGACGTGAACACAAAACTTCTGCACTCTGATTGGTTCATTCCCGCACGGCGCATACTCTCTGGTTGGTTATCATCGCTGATGGGCGGCCGGTCTGATCTTAACTGGCCTTCAGTACACCCCACGTGATCACCTTTCGTCCAACCAGATTGCCTTTACTGTTTTGGGCATAATGAATAACGGTTAACGTATATGCCCTGCTTGCTATATGAAATACAATCAATTTGTAAAATACAGTATAATTGTGTAAAACACCAAATTATAATGATAATAAGAAACAATGATTTCTGACAAATATTACAGTAAGTAATAGAGCCTTATTAAACAAAAATTTTACGTTAATATTGGTGGGTAAGTAAGACTAATTGCGGTGACACCATGTGGAATCTCAATTGAGTAGTAATTAGTTCTGAAAAGAACTGGAGGTACAACTCGACGTTTCGATCAGTATGCTCTGATCGTCCTCAGGAGAATGCCGGACTCTGGAAAATGCTGCTGCTTAAGTAGACTGCTGGAGGATCATCCCCTGAATGGATGCTGGAGGATTAGTTCGTTGAGGCGCGCAGGCGGGAACTGTTGAGACTAGGATCCTAGGGGTTGCGGGAGAGGAGTGTGTGCTCACTGAACTGAATCAGTTGGTTGGGATAGTCAGGTTCCCTTTTACTCTGTATCGCTGTCCTAGATAGTTGATACAGTGGCGTAGCCATGGGGCACCTGCCCCCACAATGACAGTATCCCATGGTGCGCTCCCCCATTAGACATCCTGTTTAACAGAAACATTGTGCACTCAAGCATTGTGCAGAGGCCTATAAGATGATTGACAGGCGACATTTTATAAGTAATTGAATGTTTAGAGCGCGGCTGTGTCTGCATTTTCCATTACGTAATTATCCTCACCTGACGAGATCTTAAAGTGGAAGAATAATTGGAAGATTAATTGTGTTAACTTTTTACTATCCTTTCGACGTGATATATTTATTTATTTATTTATTTATTTAAGCTTTCTTTATTCAGGGTAGCACCATTCAGTGAATGACACTGCTTTCCAAGGTGGCCCTGATACACGTATACATTTACCTTAGTCACAGAACCAACAGTGTAGTTGAGTTGAATAACCCAATTTATAGAGTGAAAATCCCGGAGTGTTATCTGATTCAATTCTCCGTGGAACAGAAAAGCAGTAATTTAATTAGAAAATTCTACATTGCATTTGAAATGTCATGAAGATACGTTTTCCATTAATGCGGCATGCAGCCTCGTGTAACCGGGTTCACTTGAATACACAAAACGCTGCTCAACCGTATGGGCCTGGGGATGGTTTTAATTTATTGCATTCGCGACCATTTCGAGAACATACTATCATGAGATTAATATTTCATATACCATCAACTCTCATGAATCGGTCCATCGCCAGCATTGTCTTGACACGGCGGGCCCACCGTTATGGCATTCTGCTCATCTTATTAAGCCGTATGCATGATTCATGGGATGCTTTCGAACACAAACATCTCCTCGTGTTTCCCCCTCGGTTTAGCAAGAAAAGGGAAGGCACAACATTTGATATTTGTGAACGAACGTACATTCATTTTCAACCCTGTAGTTTTTAAGAATATTTCATAAAACTAACTTGATGAAAGTTTCATCACAATAGGTGCTCATGTTTTATTTTAAAGGACGAAACGATGTTTTTTTTATGTTTTACGAAAAGTTGCCGGTCGTATCTTTTTTTGTAAAACTCGACATTATAATTCCTCTTTTGTCTACGACCAATTTAAGGACCAATTCATTTCTCATGATGATTGATACGTGTATCAACTTTACACAATGTAACTTTTTTTAAAGATAATTATTTGTTCATTTGAATATCTGCATGGTAATTACCAATGATTACCATTGGTCGAGCGGTTTAGTGCATCGGATTTGTGTTCTGATGGCCTGAGTCGTCAGAATGTGGGTTCGAATCCCGACCGCAACTGCGGTACTTGTGTCCTTGAGCCAGACGCTTTACCATAATTGCTTCTCTCTACCCAGGAGTAAATGAGTACCTGTGAGGGCAGAGTTGGTTGCTGTGTTTGATTAGCCCTATATGCGCCGAAATGTCACAGCCCGCCTTTAACGTGTCTTGCTTCTGCTTAACGTGTCTTGCGTCAGAAAATTAAATATAAAAGCTCCTTAAGGGCCTGTCCCACTTAGTCGTAGCAGGTCGCCGAAAAACCGGCGACTGGACCCCCCTACGACAGTGTCTACGACAAGCTACAACAACCTACCACCTAGTCGATGTCAAGCTACGGCAAGCTACCGACAACCGGCGACCCAATCGTCGCGACTAAGGACGACCACCTACGACCACACCTACGACCACACAGGCGACAACCTACGACAACCGAAGTCAACCTACGTCCACCCGCGACAAGCTACGACAAGCTACAACCCTGTCGGCGACAACTGAAGACAACTGAAGACAAATGAAGAGAATTCATTTGACTTCTCTTGACGCCAGTACCTGTCGCCGGTTGACGTAGGTTGACGTAGGTTGACGTAGTAGTCGACAATGGAATTCACCGAGGTCAGCACCGGCGACAACCTACGTCACCTGGCGACAACCTACGACAGCACCTACGTCAGTAGAAGTCAAGCTACGCTCATTGGCGTCAAACCCACTGTCGCCAAAAAAAATTGAACATTTTGAAAATCCCGCGGCGACCAGAAAGAGGCTACGACTCTTTGGGCGACTGAGGAGACTACTCCCGACCATACAGGCGACACCCCGGCGACCATGTGGCGACAGCCTGGTCGCCTGTAGTCGCCTAAAAAAATCGCCTAAGTGGGACAGGGGCATTATTAATACTATATTTCAATCCATGAAGTAGGTTTTGGAAATTTAAAATATTATAGGCTATAGGCTATTATACATCAATTACAGGAAAACACAATTTCGCGCAGAATACGCTGTACACAGTTTAAGAATACGTCTTTAGAAAAAAAAGCCTGTGCGCGTCACCTGTAGTCAAACTGGTTTTATATTTCAGCAGTTTAATATATGTTGAGCTGATTTCCCTACACCGACATATGTATATAAAACACTATACACAGTGCTTTTTGAGTGTCTGTGGGATTCGAACCAATGCCCAAAAAGGTTATTTTCAGAACCTTGTATACCTTATTAGCAGTAGTTGAAATGAACACATTGTATTACATAACGCAAACCGTAAAGATGCTCAAGCCTCATATCTTATATGCACGCTTATAAACATTTGTTGGCATGAACAAATGTTCGAGCGGTTTAGTGCATCGGATTTGTGTTCGGATGGCCTGAGTCGTCAGAATGTGGGTTCGAATCCCGACCGCAACCGCGGTGCTTGTGTCCTCGAGCAAGACACTTTACCATAATTGCTTCTCTCCACCCAGGAGTAAATGGGTACCTGTGAGGGCAGAGTTGGTTGTTGTGTTTGATTAGCCCTATATGCGCTGTAATGGCAGCAATTGAGCTGTATACTCCCCAGGGAGCTGAGATGGTTTCAGAAATGATTTATGCGCCTGATGAGCAGGGATAATAATGTACAGCGCTGTGATACCTCGTGTAAGAGCGCTTTAAAATACCATTATTATTATTATTATTATTATTATTATTATTATTATTATTATTATTATTATTATTATTATTATTATTATTATTATTATTATTATTATTATTATTATTATTATTATTATTATTATTATTATTATTATTATTATTATTATTATTATTATTATTATTATTATTATTATTATTATTATTATTATTATTATTATTATTATTATTATTATTATTATTATTATTATTATTATTATTATTATTATTATTATTATTATTATTATTATTATTATTATTATTATTTCGCGTTAGCACAGCATGAAAAGAAAGATCTTGTTTTCCTTTCTGCCGGTTACACTTCGAGTCAAGCTACGTCCCGTAGCCTTAGATCTCGAGTGTCTTTCGCAGAATCCTTGCTGTCCCTAAGAGTAAGAGTGCCGCCTTCTGTAGTAATTCTACTCTAACAGATGTTCCTATCTCCTTGAGATGTTTCTCCAACGTCTTCAGGATTGTAACCAGTACTCCCACTACCACAGGAATAACCTTGACCTTGACTTGCCACAGCTTGCGGAGTTCTCTCGCTAAATCCTGATATTTCTGTACCTTCTCCTTCTCCTTCGAAGCTACTCTACTATCAACCGGCACAGCTATATCGATAAGATGACACATCTTCTCATACTTATCCAAGACAACAACATCCGGCCGTCTATGCTCTATAACATGATCTGTCTGGATGTTGAAGTCCCAGAGAATCTTGACATGATCCGTTTCTTCTACCTTTTCCGGCACATGGTCGTACCACTTCGATTGCACCTTGACACCGTACTTCTTACACAAATCCCAATGAATCACCTTGGCCAACTTGTCGTGTCTGCCTTTGTACTCTGTTTGAGTATGCACTCTGCATTCGCTGACAATGTGAAATACAGTCTCCTCCGCCGCATTGCACATTTTGCACATACAAGAGACATCTGTCTTCTCGATCTTTGCCTTCATCACATTCGTCGGCAGAGACTGGTCTTGCGCTGCAGTAATCAGACCCTCAGTTTCTTTCTTTAGTTCTCCTCTCCTCAACCATTCCCAAGTCTTGCTACTTGCCACTTCTTCGGTACATCTCAGGAATCGGCCGTGAAGTGGTTTTTTCTGTGATTCTTATACTCCTTTGGACCTAATTCGTCTGCCTTCATGTATTTCTGCGCAACCTTCAACAACTTTTCCCGAGTACTACTTACATGACACTGCAAGCTCCTTCTCTCGATGTTAACGCTGTCTGATACACTAAGTAATCCTCTTCCTCCCTCTGACCTCGGTAGATAGAGTCTGCTGACATTCGACCGTGGATGTAACATACCGTACATCGTCATCACTTTCCTCGTTTTCCTGTCAGCAACATCTAGATCTGCCTTAGTCCACTCGACAATTCCTGCACTGTACCTCATCAGCGACACAGCCCAAGTGTTGATCGCCTTGATCATATTCCCTCCATTCAGCTTGGACTTCAAACACTTCTTCACTCGTCTTATATACTCTTTCTTAAGCCTCTCTTTTGATTCCTCGTGCAATACGTGATCTGCTTCAAGCACTCCAAGATACTTATAACTTTCTTCTTCACCCAACGCCCTCAATTGTGTACCCTTTTACCCCTCTTCATGGTCATCGCAACACATTTCTCCAGACCAAACTTCATGCCGATGTCATCGCTGAAGATCTGTACAGTCTGCACCAAGGAATCAATCTCTTTCTCGTTCTTCGCAAACAACTTCAGGTCGTCCATGAAGAGCAGATGATTAATCCTGCATCCATCCTTCGTCATCTCGTATCCCGCACTAACCTTCCGCAAAATCATCGTCAAAGGGAACAGCGCCAAAACAAACAACAGTGGAGACAGAGAATCACCCTGGAAAATACCTCGTCTGATACCAAGACATTCATCACTGGCCATCAGATTTGTTCTCCATGTCTTCATGCTCTCACTCAGAAGACATTTCACCGCATCAGCTGCCCCTATCATATCCAAACATTCCATAATCCACTAGTGTGATACCATGTCGTATGCCTTCTTGTAATCTATCCATGCCATGGCCAGATTAGTTTTCCTGTTCCTACAGTCCTTTAGCACCGTCTTATCAATGATGAGTTGGTCTTTCGTTCCTCTTGACCGCTTCTTGCAACCTTTCTGCTCATCTGGAAATAACTGCTGATATTCTATGTGGCTATACAGATCTTCTGCAATGATACCGGTCAGAAGTTTATACATCATGGGTAGACATGTATAGGTCGAAAGTTACTTGCAACGTTACCCTTCTTAATGTCCTTCATGATGAGAACCGTTCTTGCTTCAGTCATCCACGTCGGAACGTTGCCACGCACTAAGCATTGTTGCGGCTGATGGGCTATTCTTTCGTGAAGACTACTGAAGTTCTTTAGCCAGTATCCGTGCACTTGGTCTGGTCCCAGAGCTTTCCAATTCGGCACTTTCATCAACTGTTTCTTCACCTTGCTCACATCAATCTGGAATCCCTCTTGTTGTTGTACATTCTTTAACTCGTCTTTCACGTCGGCTAACCATTCTGCTTGTCTGTTATGATCACCAGCCTGATCCCAAAGGCCACCACAGAAATTCCTTGCATCTGCTGGCTCTGGGCCCACTTGTGAGTTGTCACATTTCCCGTCCATTTCTTTGAATAATTGACGTTGATTTGTACTGAATAGGCGATTTTGATGAAACTGCCTGACTCTGTCATCGTACCTCTTTACCTTCGCAGCCTTCGCCTTAACCCTTTGCTTTATTTCCTCCTTAACTACACTCATCCCCTTTCCTTTTACTTGATACTTCTTTATTAATCTGTTCCTCATATCTGAATCTTTCATTGCACCTCTATCCATTTGCTCTATTCTACTGAGATCTTTGCGTAACTCGTTAATTTGGCCCTCAAGTCTGCGTTTCCACCAAGGTTTATTATCTTTATGTTGTGATTGTGAATGTGAAGATTTTACCCCTGATCTCTCCGCTACTACAACTGCACCTGCAAAGACAACATCGTTAATTTCAGAAAGAAAGATTATTAAGATTATTTCGCGTTAGCACAGCATGAAAAGAAAGATCTTGTTTTCCTTTCTGCCGGTTACACCTCGAGTCAAGCTACGTCCCGTAGCCTTAGATCTCGAGTGTCTTTCGCAGAATCCTTGCTGTCCCTAAGAGTGCCGCCCTCTGTAGTAATTCTACTCTAACAGATGTTCCTATCTCCTTGAGATGTTTCTCCAACGCCTTCGGGATTGTACCCAGTGCTCCCACTACCACAGGAATAACCTTGACCTTGACTTGCCACAGCTTGCGGAGTTCTCTCGCTAAATCCTGGTATTTCTGTACCTTCTCCTTCTCCTTCGAAGCTACTCTACTATCACCCGGCACAGCTATATCAATAAGATGACACATCTTTGCATGCTTATCCAAGACAACAACATCCGGCCGTCTATGTTGTATAACATGATCTGTCTGGATGTTGAAGTCCCAGAGAATCTTGACATGATCCGTTTCTTCAACCTTTTCCGGCACATGGTCGTACCACTTCGATTGCACCTTGACACTGTACTTCTTACACAGATCCCAATGGATCACCTTGGCCAACTTGTCGTGTCTGCCTTTGTACTCTGTCTGAGCATGCACTCTGCATTCGCTGACAATGTGAAATACAGTCTCCTCCGCCGCATTGCACATTCTGCACATAGAAGAGACATCTGACTTCTCGATCCTTGCCTTCATCACATTCGTCGGCAGAGACTGGTCTTGCGCTGCAGTAATCAGACCCTCAGTTTCTTTCTTTAGCTCTCCTCTCCTCAACCATTCCCAAGTCTTGCTACTTGCCACTTCTTCAGTACATCTCAGGAATCGGCCGTGAAGTGGTTTTTCCTGCCAATCTCGTGTTCTTTCTTCTCTTCTTTGATTCTTATACTCCTTTGGACCTAATTCGTCTGCCTTCATGTATTTCTGCGCAACCTTCAACAACTTTTCCCGAGTACTTCTTACATGACACTGCAAGCTCCTTCTCTCGATGTTAACACTGTCTGATACACTAAGTAACCCTCTTCCGCCCTCTGACCTCGGTAGATAGAGTCTGCTGACATTCGACCGTGGATGTAACATACCGTATATCGTCATCACTTTCCTCGTTTTCCTGTCAGCAACATCTAGATCTGCCTTAGTCCACTCGACAATTCCCGCACTGTATCTCATTAGTGACACAGCCCAAGTGTTGATCGCCTTTATCATATTCCTCCATTCAGCTTGGACTTCAAACACTTCTTCACTCGTCTTATATACTCTTTCTTAAGTCTCTTTCGATTCCTCGTGCAGTACATGATCTGCTTCAAGCACTCCAAGATACTTATAACTTTCTGCTTCACCCAACGCCCTCAATTGTGTGCCATCTGGTAAAGCAATTCCATCCGAATGTACCCTTTACCCCTCTTCATGGTCATCGCAGCACATTTCTCCAGACCAAACTTCATGCCGATGTCATCGCTGAAGATCCGTACAGTCTGCACCAAGGAATCAATCTCTTTCTCGTTCTTCGCAAACAACTTCAGGTCGTCCATGAAGAGAAGATGATTAATCTTGCATCCATCCTTCGTCATCTCGTATCCCGCACTAACCTTCCGCAAAATCATCGTCAAAGGAACAGCGCCAAAACAAACAGCAGTGGAGACAGAGAATCACCCTGGAAAATACCTCGTCTGATGTTTACCTTACCAAGACATTCATCACTAGCCGTCAGATTTGTTCTCCATGTCTTCATGCTCTCACCTAGAAGACATTTCACCGCATCAGCTGCCCCTATCATATCCAAACATTCCATAATCCACGAGTGTGATACCATGTCGTATGCCTTCTTGTAATCTATCCATGCCATGGCCAGATTAGTTTTCCTGTTCCTACAGTCCTTTAGCACCGTCTTATCAATGATGAGTTGGTCTTTCGTTCCTCTTGACCGCTTCTTGCAACCTTTCTGCTCATCTGGAAATAACTGCTGATCTTCTATGTGGCTATACAGATCTTCTGCAATGATACCGGTCAGAAGTTTATACATCATGGGTAGACATGTAATAGGTCGATAGTTACTTGCAACGTTACCCTTCTTAATGTCCTTCATGATGAGAACCGTTCTTGCTTCAGTCATCCACGTCGGAACGTTGCCACGCACTAAGCATTGTTGCAGCTGCTGGGCTATTCTTTCGTGAAGACTACTGAAGTTCTTTAGCCAGTATCCGTGCACTTGGTCTGGTCCCGGGGCTTTCCAATTCGGCACTTTCCTCAACTGTTTCTTTGAATAATTGACGTTGATTTGTATTGAATAGGCGATTTTGATGAAACTGCTTGACTCTGTCATCGTACCTCTTTACTTTCGCAGCCTTCGCCTTAACCCTTTGCTTTATTTCCTCCTTAACTACACTCATCCCCTTTCCTTTTACTTGATACTTCTTCATTAATCTGTTCCTCATATCTGAATCTTTCATTGCACCTCTATCCATTTGCTCTATTCTACTGAGATCTTTGCGTAAATCGTTAATTTGGCCCTCAAGTCTGCGTTTCCACCAAGGTTTATTATCTTTATGTCGTGATTGTGAATGTGAAGATTTTACCCCTAATCTCTCCGCTACTACAACTGCACCTGCAAAGACAAGATCGTTAATTTCAGAAAGATTAGTAGTACTTACCGTCCCAAGGATTCTACTTACCATAGCTGACACATTTGTCAGCTTTTTCCTTGGGACCTGGCGCAATGCAGGAATACTCCACTTACCTGTCCCTTTTACCGATACCATTACCTCTTCAATCCTCTTCCTAATCTCTAGCTCTTCTTCCGTCAAGTCTTCTGTTCCCTCTTCTACTCCTCCACTGACCTCATCCGCACTCTGGGAACTTGCCAGCTCACCAGCGACCACGTTGTCCAGTTCCTCCTCCTGCACTTCGTCAGCATCATCCCTAGCCTCTGTCCGTGATATTATTCTCCTCATCTCTTCCACCTCATGATTAGGCCTGGGCGAATAGTAAAAATTTACTATTCGATTAATCGCGCGCAACTTTTCGCGAATAATCGACTATTCGCGAATAGTTGGCCATTTTTTCCCGCGGTTTATAAAAGTACTAAAACATTAAAAACAATTGCTTTGACAGTAATTTCTGGCCTATTTGTAACATTCAGACAATAAACAAACACATACATTAAGCTCTTTCATGCCTGTTGTTTTTTCTTTATTTCTTGCAAAATTGTACTCGAAATAATACATTTTCGTAAGTGAAAATCCAATCGCCGTCGAGTTATTACTCTGGCAGCGTGGGAAACTTCCAGCACAAATTAGCATTAACAGTGCACATTGAGCACATGCCAAGTCATGCTCAGTTACGTTCATCCCATGTCAACAGAGGGAAGTCCACCTAAACCCCATAAAATGAACGCATTGAATAGATCTTGTTTATATTTAAGTCGCCGTTAACAAATACCAATAAGTTGACGGTCACCCCTGTTATTTCAAATCGATTAGCCTAGTCCTATACACAAAATAAATAACCATGCAAGCAGTACGTGTTTATGCTCATGCAGGGGCCACTTTTTAGACGTGTTCGTTGTTTACGTCCAAAGCTAGCTTCCGCAGTGTGCCCCGCACTATGCTTAAAAACCTTTGGTTAGGCACGCACGTGGTGAGTGTACCCTGAACTGATTTTGTACGACGGCCTATGCGTTTTGTGATTGACTTGTGCTCACCGCAAATTACATTATCATTATTGGACAAACTTTTCTTGGGAACCAAATGGGGCGTGGCAAACAATTACGCAATGCAATAAGTGGATCGGTGGGATTTATCATTACTCATCAGTAGACCTACGTTACCTGCAAGTGCAAAGGCAATTACACCAGCATTGCGAAAGACAGTGACCAAAGACCATGCTTTTCGTAGTTAATATTTATGAAAATAAATTGACATTTTCAAACAAATCGATGTGTAATAAATAAACAACATGAAACATTAATCGCAGTTGTTTAATCATTAATTCATCATCTCCAGCTTTTCTTCAAAAACAAAAACGTTACATGATTTTGTAGTGTTCAAATTTAATTAGTAATTACCTTCAGTTTATGCTACTTTAAAATTTATGCTACTTTTAAGTTTATGCTACTTTTACAGTCGATGCAGTCACAGCCATCCAGGCTGCCCTGTCGACTCCCTCACCTCCATGCTCAAAGGCACTACTCGTCACTCGTGAGTACTATTCGCGAATACTACAATGCTTACAACTACCAGCAGTGCCTGGACAGAACAGTACAATTGGCAGCATTGCTCGCGAATAGTATTCGCGAATAGTTCACGAACAGTTCACGACCGCAATTTTTATGTTGTGTAAAGGCAATGCATTATTGCAGGTAACAGTCGCTGCACTAGTCACAGCCAGCCAGCCTGACTTGTCGGCTTCCTCAAAGGCATTACTAGTTACAAACACTACAATGCTTACTCCCATGACTACACTGTAAAATATTACCCATAAAATTTACGGTCGAAAGTCGTGCAGCGAGTTGCCACCTTTCTACCGTATTTTTTACGTGTGGATCGTATTGTATTTTACGTTAAACCATTATTTTTACGGTGAAAAGTCTGTTAACACTACGGCTAACGTATTTTGGTAACCGTAATTTTGAATGCTTTTTACCGTTTTTATACAGTTACTACACTGTAAAAAATTTCCTGGCACCCTAGCTGCCAGGTAAAGCACCGTAAATTTGACGGTTGAAGTTTTACAAATTGTGCTGTACATTTAACGGGATTTTTGTATGGATGGAACGCTGCATCTGCTATGGGATGGATCTGCAGATACTGGAATTAATCAATGCAACTGTTTATTGTACACAGTCAATGTCTTTCACTTACCTACACGTACACGTAGTCTGGTTCTTTTTTCAACCTCTCCTGATCCTCTCCGGTTACAAATGTACAGAACATGTATCCTTTATATATACTGTCTTTTCGAAACTCTTTTTAGTCATGGTGGCATGCAATTATAATCTATATTTCAATATTTTAAATTTTGAATGTACTTTTTTACATAAACATAGAAAAGAACATCAAAATCTTACCTTTTTAATCATAAAATTAACAATAAATTGTTTGAAAATGGCCTTAAATCACCCATTTTTACATATTTAAACATTGGAAATGATTCGAGCGCAAAGCTATGTCAAAGTAAGGTCAGATCATTTACATATTGGATATATCCCAGAGTGCAATGGGAGCGGCCATAATACGGGTTTCGGCCGTAAACAATGAGAAAAGGATGATTACGGTAATTCACCGTAAAATTTTAAAACTTTTCGACGTAAAATTACGGTAATTTTTTACAGTGTAGACAAAACTGTAATTGCCAGCTTAATAGGATTACTCACAAATAGTGGTTGCGAATAGTTAGCAAACACTTCACGACCACAAGTTATGGATGGTTTGGAAGGCAATTGGTCATTATTCGCGAATAGTTGCCAGGTATTCGTGCCTGCGCGATTAATCGAATAATTCAAATACCGCGAATACGAGTACGATTAGCAACAACTATTCGCGAATATTCGAATAATCGAATTATTCGCACAGGCCTAGACATGATCCGTTTCTTCTACCTTTTCCGGCACATGGTCGTACCACTTCGATTGCACCTTGACGCCGTACTTCTTACACAAATCCCAATGAATCACCTTGGCCAACTTGTCGTGTCTGCCTTTGTACTCTGTCTGAGCATGCACTCTGCATTCGCTGACAATGTGAAATACAGTCTCCTCCGCCGCATTGCACATTCTGCACATACAAGAGACAACTGTCTTCTCGATCCTTGCCTTCACCACATTCGTCGGCAGAGACTGATCTTGCGCTGCAGTAATCAGACCCTCAGTTTCTTTATTTAGTTCTCCTCTCCTCAACCATTCCCAAGTCTTGCTACTTGCCACTTCTTCGGTACATCTCAGGAATCGGCCGTGAAGTGGTTTTTCCTGCCAATCTCGTGTTCTTTCTTCTCTTCTTTGATTCTTATACTCCTTTGGACCTATTCAATTTCATCAATGAGCAACCATTTTCCAAATGTGTGCATTCAAATTCGTTTCTGTGATATGTGCTTTCTGGTTCGTATTTGCCTATAAATAAAGGCAGGATATTCTGAGGAGAAATCATTTCTACACTAGTTCCGAGTTATACACCTCTCAGTAAATAGACGATTTCTGAAGCAAAGATGGCTGCCCGTGGTCATTACAGAAGAGTGAATAATGTAGATAGAGGGAGGCTGGTTGAAGCATTCGAGAACAATCAGGCTGACTACTTAGACTTGGCAGACACTCTCGGCATCAAGAGATCTACCGCAAGGTCCATCGTGGCTACATACTTGCGTACCGGTCGTCACGAGAAGTTGCCGCCTACGGGAGGGGCACACAACACCAAGATAGATCAGGAGATGCGAGATGAGCTGGAGCGATTGCTGGACGATAACCCTCTACTAACACTAATTCAGATGAAAGAAGAACTCCAACACTCTCTACCAGACAAACCAACCGTGTCTCCCAGCACTATTGCCAGAACCCTGGACGGCATGCTCATGACCCTTAAACTCGCAGAGGACGTGCCTGATGCCCGCAACTCGCCCAGAGTACTCGATATGCGTGTAGAGTACATGCAGTACGGAGTTGTCGGCCACTGCGTGTTCATCGACGAAACTGGCTACAACATATGGACGAGACGCTCTTTTGGAAGAACCCCTCGCGGTATCCCAGCGAGACGCGTGGTACACGCACAACGCGGACGCAACTGCAACGTAACATTTGCTGTTTCTGGGGAGATTGGTCTTGTACACCACCGAATAGCCTTCACCAACCTATAAGCCTTTGAGACTGTTACAAGAGAAAGATTTGAAGAGTTTCTGGCTGACACAGCTCGTGAGTGCGAAAATATGTTCCCTGCAGATGAGCCAGTCTTTCTTGTGTACGACAATGCCAGACCCCATGTACGCGCCCAGCGCCCAGCTCCCAGCTCCCAGCTCCCAGCAGGAATCAACCAGCAGATCCAGTTGAAGCGTCTACCACCCTACTCACCATTCCTGAACATGACAGAAATGGCCCATTCGTTATTCAAAGCTGGTGTCAAAAGAGATTTGGCCCTCCCAGAATGGCAGCTACGAGTGGGGGGGGGGGGGGGGGACAGGGACGCAGCACATGAAGCAGGAGTGAATCTTCAACAGTGGAGGGGTGATCTCATTCAAGAAGTGGCTCAACAGAATGTGGGACAAATAACTCATGAAAAGTGCGTGAGATGGTACAACAACAGCCAAACTTACATGCCCAGATGCCTATAGCACGTCAAAACATTGAAGGTTAAAGAAACCAGTTTCAGATAAACGTAGAATTATAGACGAAATAAACAGAAAAAGAAAAGGACCTGTGAAAAAATTCCACAGGGAAACGACAACAATAATTAATTTTTATAACGATGCCCCCTTATAATTATAAACTTTTGTTTATAAAAAAAAAAAATTGTTAATTTGTAATTTGACATGGTCTGAACATAAACGAATAAAGAAGACGACCAAAAAATAAGTAAAGAGCAATGTGTATTAATTTCATACTTACGGGCCATAAGTTTTTAACTGTATTTAACTGCCTTTTAGAAACAATATTTAAAGTTTTGTCATGGGGTAACAAACGCAAAAGGAACAAGTATTGCAATTAAGACAAACAACAAGAATTAAATGAAACTCAAAACATGGAAACGCATAACACATGGAACAAAAACTGCCAGTAAAAGAACAATTGCTAACTTTAAACTCAAATAAGCCGTATCATACTCATGTTGAATTTGAACGCTCAAATGTTGAAATGCATTGCCCATAAACGAAAAAGAAAAGAAACAACAGCTACAAAATCCTGTGCGCTTCGATGACTCTGAATTTGATTGCACCTATTGCGAAAATGTGGTAGATATTCAACATAAGAATGGTGATCTTGTAGTTTTGAATGCCTATAAACGAAATAGAATGAAAAGAAAGAAATCATGTGTGCACGAAAACGAAATTGAATGCTACTCCTCAATGATGACAAAACCGAATTTTTTATTGCTGCCAATCCCAACATTTTGCATAAGTTTTCAGATATCTCTTTTACCATAGGTAAAACTATTATCAAACCATCCAAAACTATAAGGAATCTTGGAGTAGAATTTGATAGTGCAATGAACATGTCCCATCATGTATCATCAATTTGTAAGTCTGTTAATTTTCATCTTCGTAATTTATCACGTATCAGAATGTTCATTGATGATAACACATGCCACCATGCAGTCCGTGCTTTAGTAACTGCTCGACTTGACTACGCTAACTCACTTCTCATAGGTTCATCAGCCAAAGAAATTAAAAGACTTCAGCGACTTCAAAATAGGGCTGCTAAACTCATATTCAAGACAAAAAGTCTGACCATGTATCTCCGCTCCTCCAACAGCTTCATTGGCTACCTGTACAAAAACGTATCGATTTTAAAATTATGACTATTACTTTTAATTGTCTTTCTAATAATGCACCATCTTATCTATGCGAGCTTATCTCGCTATACCAACCTAATCGTAGTGGACTTCGCTCTAGTTCTGACCAAAAGATGCTCTGTAAACCCCGCACTCATCTTTGTTCTGCAAATAAGGGTTTCTTTGCTTCTGCGCCAAATCTGTGGAACAATCTCCCATCAGATATTCGTCATACTAGTGAACTTCAGATGTTTAAAAGTAAACTTAAGACTCATTTATTTTAGCTTTGTTGTACATCTTATTTTATTCACTGTTAATTTTAGAATTACATCTCATTTTATTCACTGTTAATTTCAGAAATTATTAAGTTGATCCATTTTGTAAAGCGCTGTGATACCTTTCAGTCGTGTAAGAGCGCTATATATAAATGCTATTATTATTATTATAATAATATCGAAAGAGAAACCCTAGTTGGATTGAATTATCAAAATCGCGTGAATTTGAAAGCGTGTTGATGAAATTGAATGATTTTTTGTTGAAATTGGCCGGGAAAACCTATATTATTGTTATTAACAGAAATAATGTATAGCCTATTCATATCCGAGAACGTAATGTGTACCGTATTCGTTATATTTGACAGATGATTTATGGCTGGTCGGGGTATGATGGAAGTGCGCACTCTTCCATGACTTAACTCGCTCAAAAGGCAATTAACTCAACATTAAACCTTGTCTATGATGGATTTATTATTTTGTAGAACTAGAAGGGAAAGTGTAAATATGAATTGAAGACACGAAATTGCGGGAATTATACCGTTAACTCATCACTGTCGCGCATACATCGGCCACTTTCGAGCATATCACTTGGAATATACACGGAACGGGAGGTTTACCACTATTGACTGACCGGCTGTCACCTCCCCAGTCCGTTCGTTTACCCCGACGAGAATTGATCTTGATTTCACATCCCGTGCATGAAGTAAAACGTGAAAGTGTTAATTTGGCATGAGGTACATCATTATTGGCGCGACACCCACCCTACAGCCCGTGCCGTCGTGTCAAACATTGAGGCATACACCGATGGGATAGAATACCAGGGAATCGAGCAGACAACCAGCGACCGTGGACACTTCGTAAATAAACTAACGACACATGCCGTGTCTGAAATGGAATAATGGCGTGCGACTTTGCCGCCGCACGCACGACTGGCAAACTGCCGGAAGAAACTGAATTTGTTTAAAGATGTGGTACATCGTAAGAATACTATGTGATACTATGTGATTGTGTGATGTTCTAACGCAATGAAGTTCATTATTTTAAAAATCTTATTTCAAACAGTGTAGGCATAGTCTCATGTATAAACATTTTCCAGGAAACTTAATATTTCATGCAAGACAAAATAAACACACGTTCATATTGGTTCTCAGTACTATAAGAGCAACACAATTACGTGTTCTTAAATATTGTTGGAAACAACGATGAAATCGGGCATTTTGTGAGTGGGCAAATGGAACCGATGGAAGTGGTAACATTCGATGGATTGCAGCAGTGCCATGTTTGTTTTATTAAACAAAAAAGTTAAAGTGAAAGAGAGTAATTTAAGGCTATGCTCTATCAGCCTTAAAACTGCATTATCGTCTCACTGAAAGAGGTTATATAGGCCTATATCCGAGGAGTTACCTCATTGTCACTGCTGACCCATCATAACCACCATATAAAGCAGATACTATAACATATATACTATAACTATGACTATATAGTGTGCCAAACGATAAACCACACATAACCCTCCAGCATCCAGTCATCGTGTGATCCTCCAGCAGCCTACTTAAGCAGCAGCATTTTCCCAGAGTCCGGCATTCTCCTGAGGACGATCAGAGCATACTGATCAAAACGTCGAGTTGTAACCTCCAGTTCTTTTCAGAACTAATTACTGCTCAATAGAGAATTTCACATGGTGTCACCGCAATTAGTCTTACTTATCCTCTTCACCGTGCAAAGCTGCACGTTTTACAAACCACACATGTTCTGCCCCGCCCACATTTTATTTCGGCAATTTGGAAAAGGAATTCCGGGGGTGATTTTTGGTTTCCAGTCAGTTAATTTGCATGATTTTCGTGGCCAGTGGTTGACTGGGGGAGAAACTAACACAAATAAGTTCATTCTGTCCTCGGACAAAAACAATAAACGCATTCAGAACGACAATTACCACACTTTAATATCCACGAGGACGCCACTCGCTTTCGTCATGCACTAGATTTTGTATTTACCTCGTGTAAACCTACCTTCATTCAACAAGAAGGATGTTTGATTTTTTTTATAGGTTGGTGAAAAGAAGGATGTTGTTAACACGAATGCCGAACGGGCATATAGCTGTTCATGAGTAATTTCTTCTATCCGAGACATCTTCAGATGTTTGCCCTGTATATGCATTGGGATGTAAATTACTGACACTGTACAGAATCTTTTGTTTTTAATTACAAACATCCCATGTTTTGTGCCGCATCTATGAACATGTATGGATATATTTATAGTAACAGATCGCTGGCAACTTGTCTTTCCGTACGGACGAAAGTTGCGTTTATTGGAAATTCAAGTTGAATGTTTCTTTACTGTCTGTGTACTCGAAGAAAGGCCTGCTTTTACAACTTATTGTGATTTGATATATTATTGAACATGGGCTGAACTGCAACAGTGCTTCCTATAGAGGATAACGACCCTTGCCGGTATTGTCAGATTAATTGTTACAGGTAATTGCAAATTAAAGGGGCAATATCGTCACTATCAGAGCAGACTTTCAACAGGTCATGGAATTAATGGCCTAGTTTAAGATGAACATAGTGACTGAAAATTACTAGCTCATTTATGCAGCGACAACGATAACATGACCTTATCATGTGGGGTGTTATTTTCAGTCACTGAGTTAATCTAAAACTAGCACTCCGATTCCATGCCCTGTTAATCGTGACGACACTGTCCCTTTAACGGTAAATAATTTGCACCATTAGGGAAGGTACAACATTTGGTAGTGTACATTCGTTTCAACCCTCTAGTTTTCAAGAAATATGCCATACTAAACTGAGTTGTAACCTCCAGTTCTTTTCAGAACTAATTACTGCTCAATTTGAGAATTTCACATGGTGTCACCGCAAATAGTCTTTACTCATACTAAAACTAACATGTGAAAGTTTCATCATAGTACAGTATCCGCTATGTTCACATCGTATAGCTGTGAATTTGCACCCGGTGTCACGGTCTCAGTTATCCGGCGTGCTCAGCTATCCGGATGACGTAGCCGGGCATTTCAGCACGCTGTAGTCACGGTCTCAGCTATCCGGCGTGCTCAGCTATCCGGATGACGTAGCCGGGCATTTCAGCACGCTGTAGTCACTGCTCGTGGAGGCCGCCATGACAGTTCCAGCAAGTGTGTGTACACGTACGTATACACGTACACGTACACGACTCAGCACGGCACTAAAATGGACTACTTTCGTACGCTGTGCGCAGACATAGCATGACGTAATTTTACCATATTTGGTCATCCGGATAGCTGAGCACGCCGGATAGCTGAGACCGTGACACCGGATAGCTGAGACCGTGACACCGGTATCTTGATGATAGCGTTGTGCGTATACACTTTATGCGCGTATGTTATGGTAATACGCGCGCTTGTACTTCTGCCAGCCAATGATCGCTGGAAATATTCTGCGCGTACGCACACCAACTGCAAAATACGCCAAACGCGACGCACAAAGTGCCCTTGATCGCCCACAGTGATCTAACAACATCGTCCTCAACAGCTCATGCACGGTGCGAATAGGGCCTGTAATAATGGCCTCCGTCTCTGTATACACCGTAGTACACGAAGGTGAAAGTCCAACCTGTTCCATGGTTTTTCGAATCAGCATGCATGCACCGGACGCATTCACTGTTCAGTTTATAATGCAGTGATGCGCAAGGCGTCAATAAAAATGCAGACGTCTTCATTATACAGTGCAGATATACACAGAAATAGCATGCACATGCCATTTTGTACATAGGCCTATATAGCTGCTTTCGCCTCAAGCTACAAACATTAACTGTTGTCTGAAAATAAAATCCATGGTAACGGTTCAATTTAAAATACTGTAGATCTCACAACACTTTGTAAAGTTTATTTGAATAAATATGACGAAATTAGAATTGCAGAGCTTGGAACTGAGAAATACTGGTAGTCAAAAATGAATGGATAAAACCCTTAATAAAGCAATAAATGGCAATATTATTCTTCTGTAATGCCCGTTGCTAGGGAAAATGAAGTACCTTTGTAAGAAGTTAATTACTTAAATTATACCGAATGAAACTTGTAACTTTAAAGGGCATTAACTCCGTTTTGAGTTTTCGTAAAGACAGACTTAAAAAATAAGTAATTCCGCTTTTGCACGTCTGGTTAAAATAAGATAGGCCAATCTATCATTGTAAAGCTGAAGATCTCTACTTTAATTATCAGTAAACAACTCAATTTTAATTTCTTGCTCAAATGTGTCTGATTTCGGTAGAACCCATCACAAATTGTATTAAAGAGAATTAGGGTTTGGTAGGGTACGGTACGTTAATTTCAACCCTTTTTATTTCAAGACATAATCGTAAAACTAACCTGCGAATATTTCATCACAAAAGGACCTTACATTTTTTGAGAAAACGAAGACAAACTGTCACATATTTTAATGTTTTAAAAAGTTGCCTCACGGTATTTTTTAAAACAAAATAACCATAACAATTCCTAATTGTTTCCCTAAGCTCAGACGAAATAATTTCGCATGGTGTTTGACACATGTACCAACCGTGTACAACAAGTATGTTTTAGATTTTTTTTTTAAATCGTTAATTTGTTAACCTGGTAATAACTAATGTTGTACCTTCCCTAGAGAATTATCTTCCCTAGAAAAGTTATCATTTTCCAGCATCAGTTAGCGCATTTTTACGAATTTCTGTTCTTGTCAGAAGAGACACTTACATCAATGCCACATCACTTCAGCCTTTGTCACTCATTTGTCAAACCATTCATAACTACATTATGCTCGGCGCATAATAGTAATAAGCCTGTGCAATTTATAAAAATAAATTTAAAAGACATTTTGCTTCAGGTCAATAACCAGCTACACTCTGATCATCCCCGTGTGAAGTAACAAAGATCGCCAATAACAAGTCATTTGTTTAATACTGGAGGTTAAATTTTAGTGCTCCAAGTATACCTGATTCGAGTACATAAGTGGATGAATGCCATTTATAGTATCAGTGTTGCTATTAGATTTGAGTCACGAATAAGGTATCTCTTTGGCATAAGAGCTTCTGAGTCGGTTTATGGTAGAAGATCCACAATCTTCATCAATATCATCTTCTGTTTTTACTGGATACGTGATATTTATGCTGCAAAGGCGATTGTCTTAGGTCGTGGAATTCATCATAAATTAGTTATTTTGACGTGAAAGATAAATGTATCCAGCGGCTACAGATATATCCAGCGGCTGCAGATATATTATAGGTCTAGTTTTTTATCTAAATATATAATTGGTATACACACATTCTTACAAAAACCCCTAGGGAGCACTTAGCAGTGATAAGCCTTTCTTCTAGTTGGTGCAAGCTACGTAGTATTTCCTAATTTCATTAATCTGACCTGTACAAGCTACATACGGCGTAAGGATTACATGCATACTATTACTGTTATTTTGTGTGATGTGGCTGTAGGGTGAGACACAAGGCGGATATCCGTTTCTGGGTCAGCCTTTCACACAGAATGACACGGCAACCCCAGATTACACCCAGTTTAATTCGTGTATACTCAATAACTTAATTTCGACTGACCAAAGGCCATGCACTCATCACTAAAAGTATATTATCCGGTTATAAATTTACCGGTGTCAATGAAGACCGTGTCCTCGAGTGATGGAAAGCCGCATGGCGAAATCCCACAAATCTCAAATTAAATCATATAAATACAATTAGGCCTACATCGGAGTGATAGAAATTAACAGCTGGAGAGATGATTACGAGACACAAAAAAACAGGGAGTTAAAACCTGACAGCGTTGTGTTTTTCTTACGGCCCTGCTATGCCTCGATGTATATAGGCAACACAATCATTGTCCCCGTGTTTACTGTATTTATTTATTGTTTTGTCGTTACATGTGACAAGAGTCGTCTTATGCCTCGAAGCAAAATGTCCTATAATAGACTCCACCCCAACGCGAATCTGAGGTGGTTGAAGGGGCTGTGGTTGGATAATCAACAAAAGGACACGCCCCTATGCCCCCGATTCTGCCATTTTTATTAGGCATTATGTTTATTTATGGATTGTGTTTATTTATGGAATTGAAAGCTTCGAACTTTAATATTCTGAGTATCCAAGGATGGTGTACCACTAGTACTGGCACTGGGACGCTACTAGTGGGGACAAACAATCGATAATTAGGCCCATTTGCAATTCGTAGACAAACTGGGTGTCTGTATACCGTAAGTATATGAAAGTAATGTCATTTAAAGGTAATAATAATAATGTGTGGATTTATATAGCGCACGTATCCACCAAGTAAGTGGTGCTCAAGGCGCATTATATCATTACCCCTGCTCATAAGGCTCATAAGGCTCATAAATCATTCCTGAAACCATCTCAGCTCCCTGGGGAGTATACAGCTCAATTGCTGCCATTACAGCGCATATAGGGCTAATCAACCAACTCTGCCCTCACAGGTACCCATTTAACCCCTGGGTGGAGAGAAGCAATTATGGTTAAGTGTCTTGCTCAAGGACACAAGTGTCACGGCCGGGATTCGAACCCACATTCTGCTGCTAACACCAGAACTTGAGTCCGGTATAGTATGCAAAGAATGGTAATGCTAGCTGCTTAGTTAGAGTACGCCCTATGCTTACTCTCTTTGACTCAAGCCGTACGTTACTACAGCCAACCTGTGAAATTTCAGCATGTAACATTTCGTCGCTAGAAAATAGAGGAAATGTATTCAGGTTTTCGCCAGGAGTATTCATTCTTACGTGGAATTTAGGTAAAAGTACCCTTTCCTAAATTCAAACTGGAAGATTGATCACATTAAAATTTTGTTAATTTTGAATTCCTGCAGGCCTACTTTACCTTTAAGTGTCCTTCAACAGTGCACCGGTGAACAAAATATTACTGTTAGTTCCGAGTTTTAAATTTAAGAAACGAAACTGATTCCCCCAAGGTGTGGACTTAATAATATGTTCTTTACATTCATTATATATGCTGAGAGTGTTTTGTTAGATTTTTGCTATTCTTCTATAAAACGTGCCCCATGGCATTATTAAATGTTTTATGCATGCATCGTCAGTAATTTTCGCTTTTCACTGAAAGATTAACTGCTCTATACGCGTGACGTGTTTATAAAAACCTCAATGACAAGATAAAGAACAAATCTATAGGTCCTACCTTTGTGCATGTAAACACATACACGCGGCATGAGGTGCGTCAATGATTACAGACCGTTTCATTTTTTCCCGAAACGTGCCAAGCTTCCACGGAAACATCCGACAATGTACGTTGTGGTCACTTTTAACACACTAGTGTAACAGATAGTTCAAGTCAATGACAGGACAATGCATTGAATATAAGCGCGTACTACACGTCCAATGATTGCATCCTTTTGGGCTGTAAAAACCTACAAACCTTTATTTCTGTAAAACACGAATCATCGTAAAATATCAAGTTGCTTTTCCACCTTCTATATCAAATTGGCCTATATGCAATTCTAATTTATGTGTATAGGACTAAGTTTCATTCACCAGGAATATGCCTACATTAAGTGAGAAAAGTGAGCTTGGTTGACCTGAAACTTATGTATATTGCAAAGAATAATATTTCTGCATAAAGAACCATGTATTCGATGGTATAGCCGGCAAAACTTGTGGACGTCTGTTCAACACGCTGTTTGAAAAACGGACACATTGACTTTAGTTTCATGCAAAAGTATTATAAGTGCAACATTTGGACACCCCGTTATTGAAAGAATAACACATTTACTGTTTAGACGCCACGGTTTCCAAACCTCGTCCAATTCTTTGTCAGAAAAGATATTGCAACGAATGACAATCAGGGCAAGTCCAGTCCAGGTTAAAATAATACACCACTACTATAATATAATGACCTATGGGTCAATAACAAAAATATGTCAGTTTGTTGGGTGTGAGTGATGATCGTTTGCATTTAGATGATCGTTTACGCATAGCACACAAATTAACATCGTTTGCAGATGTAGTTATATTAAACCGTCGGACGTTTATACCAATGCAAATCAATACTACTATATTCATTATCTGTGGAGACTTTACCACCACATAAGGAAATACCCAGAGAGGTCTAGCGTCACTGATTATTATGCCAGTTGGCCAACCGGCATCTTTGTTTAATTTTCCATGTGGTATTATTTTGACCAGGCTAGGGAGTCTCGTGCGCGGTGAATGTGACCGTGATAAATCCACAACCGCCTTTGCATTTACGTGTTGTGTTCACATTGCAGTTAGACGACGAGGCGGGTGATGGTCTATCAGGCGTAGAAAGCTCACATTGAAGGTTCAAGCATTATTGCATCGTGCCGTATGAACATGTCGTCTGATGCCGAATTTCCCGCCGTGGTGGAATTGAACGTTGGCGGGCAGCTGTACACTACAGCACTGTCCACCCTCACCCAGCAAAGCGACTCCCTCCTGACCCATATGTTCACCGGTCGGGTTCGGGGGCCGCTGCAGAAGGATTCGCGGGGTCGCTATTTCATAGACCGCGACGGCACACTGTTTCGGTACATTCTAGATTACTTGCGTAATCAAAAACTGGTGCTACCCGAAAGCTTCCCTGAGCGCGGGAGACTACAGCAAGAGGCGCAATATTACCGACTTAATCGCCTTGCTAGCGCGTTATCAGGAGCAGCACAGGCCGATAGCACGGCCGATAATGTGGGCAACTCGGTCAGCGTGGAGAGCGGCTCGAGTTCGCCCGGTTTCCTGACCATCGGGTACCGAGGAACTTTCGCATTTGGGCGAGATGGACTAGCCGATGTGAAATTCAGAAAGATCCAGAGGATTCTGGTGTGCGGCCGAGTGGCGCTGGCCAGGGAGGTATTTGGGGACTCCTTGAACGAGACCCGAGATCCAGATCGCGGCATGAGTTCTAGATACAGCGCCCGGTTCTATCTAAAACACGTTTATCTGGAACAAGCATTTGATCTTCTGGCAAACAGTGGATTCAAGTTCATCAGTTGCTGTGCGTCGGGTACGAGCTCCGGTCCACCGGAGAGCGATGAAAGTAAGTGGAACCATTATAACGAGTTTGTGTTCCAACGTCAATAGACTGTGGTTAGGCTTGTACGTATAATTATACTATTACCATTCCAAAAATATGCACAGATAGTGTTCTTCTTAAAACTTTAAGAGCACCAGAAGTCTCACTTGCACCTGTTCCTATGATCAAACTCACGTACGTTTATTGATCGCGTTAGACACTCGTTTCGATCGTCACAAATTAATCGGCAACATTTTGGACCGCAGTTAAATATCTGGAATCTGGCAAACAAAACAAATTCGACTTTTCATCAGCGGGAACCGCCTGCAGTGCTTGACAAATGAAGAAAAGGATCAAATCATTTTTCTTCACCCTCAGCGACTGACCTGACAAGCTTTAATAGAATCACTGTCAAGGCGCGCTCATTGCTATGTCCGTGTTTCTCACGGAGGCCTACTACCCTGACGTTGTTTCACGCGGGAGTTGAGCCAAAGTGAAATGCTCATCCGAGTCGACGATTTTAATCAAGCCAGGGAGCGCCGAAATCGAGAAGCCTCGCATGATGTGTTTTAATAATGGCTCTCCCGGGTCGATGATGAGATATTTGAAGCCGCCATAGCGGTGGTTTACTCGCTTCACGTAGCCGTACCATCAAGAACTGCCATGTGGGTATTGTGATAGACTAGTATAGCACTCGCTTGGATGTGTTTTTCCATGTGCGTCTTGGAAAATTCAATGGGCCTTACGACTAGTAGTTCAGCCAGGCTAGATGCATCTCATATGAGCTCTTTCACATGAAAATCTCTCAAGTATGTCTCCAAGAACCCCAACTAATAGCAAACAGCCTCCACACGCAGCACCTTAGTGTGTCCCATACAATTGCCCAGGGAAATAGCCTGTACGAATAATAATCTACAGTTAATTATTATACGCTTGTGATTACTGTGATGAATAGTTTAAGTTTTGAGTATAATTGTGACTGGCTCTTGCAAAACCCTAAACTTGGACCCAATTTTCAAAAGTGACCTCCCAAGTTTATCGTTTCAGGATTTTTCTTTTTCCATCAAAATCTAGAGAAAATGCTCTATAGGTGACATGAAAACTGGTCCCTCAAACTGGTCCCTGGGGTCAGTTTTTGACTTTTTCATGGCTGTTACGCATTATGGTAAATACCGAGAAGTTTGAGGTTTTGCCAGAGCGGGTCACAATTGCTGGTGTATGTGCAGTAATGATAAATCTACTGAATGATTGGACAGCCATGATGATCAAAAAGAAATGTGAAACATTAAGCTTGAATTCTGTCTTTTTTTTCAAGCTGTAGAATATTGTAGATATTTTCATCGAAGCCTGACCTTGATCTAACTTCCATTCACTTATCTGTGTTTCGACTTATTTCCGTTCACGGTGGAATAACCCATATTTAGTAACAAAATCTGACACTCTGGCTGGCAGCATGGACAAAAAGCCACCCTCCCAATATTGCTAGCTTGGGCTAGTTCCGGTCTAATTAGCATACGGTACATCTTAGTAAGTAATGTTCACTTTGATAATGTGGTCACTTTCCACTCAATACTGCTGATTGATACTTTAACATGCAGGTTTGACTATCGTGATACTATTTCGATTATATATATATATATATATATATAATAATAAATAGGCCTATTTCAAATTACTATACTTGGTCCACTTTATATATCCACATTATCGAGTGATGACAATCGGCACCACAATAACTTTATCAAATAACGTCACAGCACAAATTGGTATCACATTGTGAGTAATCAAAAGTGGTGTATTCTCCTGTTAAAAACACTATTAATTAGTTTTGTGGAGCACCCAAAACGGAATTACTACAAATTATACTACTTAGGGCCGTTTACATTTACCGGCAATTGTTAATCGTAGCGTGTGTACTCGCTTCTAAAAATGTCTCGATAATCTCTCAACATTTTGTCAGTACTCATTATTTAGGAGAGAAAGTCCTTGTCAGCCTTTAAGGGAACGTACATCTTCGGTTATTGCCATTTCGTTTGAAATAACGAAGGTTATACGGAGCAAAATTGGTATACGTATCAATCGGCCGTGTACAATATTTCGTCTGAAGTGCTTTCATATTGAAGAAAACTGGAAGTGTTATGTTGAATTTACAATTACAATGAAAAACATGACATTGAAAAACGTGAGCACCTATTGCAATGAAACATTTATAGGTTAGATTTTATGATATATTTCTTTAAGGTCAAAAAAGTCCCAGTTTCTGGTCATAGGTCGTCTTCAAATTCAGCGCTTTTTTTTTTCTTTCTTTTTTTATATATATATATTTTTTTAATTTATTTATTATTAATTTGGGGGGGGGGGAATTTTTTTTTTTTTTTTTTTGTCAACCAGTGAAATACGTCATACAATGTATACGCAGTTATTGGAACAGGCAAAATTTTCCATACACAAAGTATGTGAAAATGTCTTTTAAAACGGCAGAATGTCTTTTAAAACGGCAGAATTCCAATTGATCCAGCAATTTTGGTTCCAATTCGACATTGTTTCATAGCAAACAAACAAAAGAAGAAAAAAAAGACCAGAAACCGGTGAGATTCATGGCTTTAAAATTAGAGGGTTTAATGCAATGAACATAATGACGCCTGGCACACTATTTGTCCTGAAGAAGCGGGTTACACACATTATCATAAAGCTACGAAGCAGGCAAGCATACCAATGTTGTACCTTCCAATGTTGACAGTCTGTTGTGAAGAACTTCTTAAAATGTATTAATATTGACGCAGTTTGTGAGATGTCAGGATTTGCAATTTCAAGATTTACAATTAAGTAATCTTCAGAGGATCTTAATTATGTTTTGTCTTTTTTAGCCTCTTGTAAAATGGTAATATAGGCTATATCATTCACGAGAACAAAATCACGTGGATCGCAGCGTTCGACATAAATAATTATGTCGATATTTTTTTTTAATCAATGAACTAATGTAACACAAAGGTGATTATTTCAGAAACAACATGAGCTTGAAACAAATGTCTTGAAGATAATTATAATTTTGTATCCCAGGCAGTGGAATGAAAGTAATTTATTTATTGAACACGAAATTAATACAATTGTTAACATATTCTGTTAATTACATAAATATGAATATAGAGCCAATGAAAACAATCGATTATTGGAACCACAAAAAATATCAGACTTATAGATCATGTCACACGTGACGTCACTTATTTACAAAGGAGCAATTGAGGTCAAACTATGACAAGGAATAGCTGTACGGTTTTCAATGGCAGACACCTTTTTTATTTGTATTGTTTTTTTGTTTTTTTTATATATTTTTTTACATTTTTTGTACAGCAATTTCTCACTAATGTTATGGGAAATTCCATGGTTACTCACGTTACATTTTTGAGGTTTTGGGCCCAATCACTAATCATTTTTTTTCCACAGTAGTTACATTATACCCAGATCTTATTACCCAAATCATAAAATTTGTTTTATGTACGTTTAGACAAAAAGTGACATTTTATGCATATCCGAAAAATGTAACGTGAGTAACCAGTATTTTTCTCTTATATAGCGTACATATAATAAATAGTACAAAATGAAAACAAAATATTCATACACATGTCTGCCATGAAATCACCATGTACTCTCAAGGGCAGTAAACATGTGGTATGGTCTATAGTCTATCAGGAAATCTCTGATAATAGTTTATATCTAGACGCATGAAAATTGTACATGAACAAAACAATTTGTAAATTATGCTTTATAAATGATAATTGTGAAAAGTAATTATTAGAATACAAATCCGAACAATACTTAACTGTGGTGATTTATTGTGAAGGCTCTTTCTTAAAAGATCAACATTTTGAAGACTTCTTTTAATATATACACATATTGAATTAAAAGGTATCTTAAATCTTTACACCATGAGTAAATTACCCGAAAAGAAATTGAGTGAATTATAATCTTGGGTTTACTTGGGTTTCCTGATGTCAAAAGTACTAAACCCCATGCTGAGATGTTTTGAAAAAAACGTGAGATGTACATCGGCCCATAGACAAATTCAAATCTGGAATGAATTCTCAGCTGATGAATACCAATAGTTTGAATGCATTGGCCCTATTTTGTCGTCAGAGGGGCACGATCAACATGGCATGGAATCAGTGTGCTAGTTTTAGATTAAATCAGTGACTGAAAATAATTCCCCACATGATAAGGTCATATTACCATTGCTGCTATATAAATAAGCCAGTAATTTTCAGTCACTGTGTTCATCTTAAATTAGGACACCGATTCCATGCCCTGTTGAAAGTCTCCTCTGATATTGGCGGATATTGCCCCTTTAGTGAAACAAGGAAATAAGATGAAATGCACATATTGGTTTCTGTACATCTCTTGATTCTATACATAACAGCAAAAGAAACGTCACCCCCTAAATTTTGATAAGTATGAGAACATGTTTAGCTTATGTGTCCTCAGACGTCATGCATGACGAATTTTGAGGTCAACCAAATTTGCAACATTGTGTTCGTGTTACACTCCATACTCATAATATTCTTCATTAAACAAATTGTATTAATTATAAAATGAAAATAATAAATATTATTAGGGGTGACGTTTCTTTTGCTGTTATGTATATGTATGGATGCATTTACAGACATTATACAAAAAGTGTATATACTGCGTTTAAAGACTGTATATTGTTGGTAAACGTATACTATATGCATGCATTTTAATGATTAAAAGGGTACGGCAAAAGAGTAATTAGTGGCCTAACGTTTCGAACCTGAGTAGGATCTTTACGCAAAGGCAAAATGACAGATACATAATATTTTTTTTTAAGAATTAGGGAAGCACGTAGGACACGTAGTCAATAGGCATACACACCTAAAGATTGAGATCAGAGCGATTTCACACTGCTTTAAAATATGTTGAGAGTGGATATAAAATTGTCCCAAATATTGAATGTTTCTTTGCAGCAATTTGTACCCGGTCGGTTCATGACTTTTTATACGGCACCGAAGACTATAGACAGCGCTCTGGGAATACTTTGTATGAGAGTGGGTGATCCAGTTACACCAGTGATATCATTTAATTATTCCATCGTGTTGAAAAGGGGCGAATTGCCCGCTATATACACACCTCAGGTGTAGGTTTTAACACCACAGTTTTGACAGTGTATCCAAAAGTGTACTCAGGTTATAATCACTATCCATAATATGGAATGTTTATGCTAGAGATTTCCTTCAGTGAACCGGGATGTGATATCCGACGTCATCTGATTGTATCTGGTTATACATAATTATTTCCTTTTCACGCTGTGCCCAGCCTTTGCCCATTAGTTATCAGTAGGAAAGTATGGAACCAAGGCAGAGTTGGTATTAACAAAGAGCAAAGAGCAAGGACTTTTGTATTGCGAATCTTTTCATGTCTGGTCTGAACAACCATTCTGCAGATATTATAAAACGTCACAGAGGTATAAGTCAGACGGTATTTGTCTTGGGTTAATTTCACAGCTTTAATGGATGTTGTATTGATCCAAGTGAATACATACAACATGTGTACAATTAAATTACTATTTCAACACACGAATGAGATTGCATCGATGTATCAAATAAAAGGAGAATAGTCGAAGGCCCTTATTTACGCACACATTTAACAGCCCATGGTTGACCTTTTCAAACCCTCGCGGTTTTCAAAGTCCACATTTTGGATTGACTGCTCCGAATTCCCATAGATTTTCACAAGCTTCTCTCTCTCTCTCTCTCTCTCTCTCTCTCTCTCTCTCTCTCTCTCTCTCTCTCTCTCTCTCTCTCTCTCTTCATGCTCCAGCCGAGGGGCCCATACCCAATTTTAATAAAATTCCAAGCCTGAGGATGGAGCACTCCTCTTGCTAGTGTGCGATACACCTGCGCTGATTAGGCTCCCTGTCATAACATGAGAACTTCCCTAGCCGTGTCTAACCCATGCTCGCAACATGGCCGGCGGGTATTGGAGACGAGGGACTGTGCGTTTATGCGAACATTCCGTATTAGGTCTACTTTACGTATTTAGCTTTCACCGCAGATTCCATGTTTTTGCATTGACAGAGTTGTGACCAAGAATGATATTTACTGATAAGCCGTGGCTTGCCACACGTTTCCGCCATGGTCTTGCATTTGCCATCAGGATCCTGGACACTGCAGTATATAGTTCCTGTTTCACAACCTGTAGTTCTTCAAAATGTCAAATAAACATTTCCCCTTCAATACGGAATTCAATATTTAATCTCAACACCAATTGTTTGTATGATTAGCATAGTGATGTCTATATGTCAATACAACATAACATGCAGACAAGACTGTACGCAACTGTATACGATTACAATGAGCCACATTTTACGGTTCTGTAAGCATAACCATGGCATAACAGAGACAATCCGACAACGTTAATAATTTGTGGGTCTTTCTACCCATGTTCTACCTAGGATCGAATACATTGAAGTGTATGCACTCACAAATGTATTGGGTTAAAATACCCTGTATTCATGAACTTACTGGCATGTTTCAGTCAAATACATGATACATGATTTATAGCTTGGTTTATTCTTTTCATATTTTGACACCAAAACACGTTTGTCCGTTAATGAATTTAGATAGGTCTACATGTTGACAATGCACGTTAAAAACTTAGACACATTTGGGATAGCACTTAAACGCCAAAACATATTAAATTTCGAAAAAGGTGTTTATAAATAGACACAAAAATGTGTCATAATGAACTATATTATTATTTTTGTTTACAGTGTAAGTGTTTTCAGTACATTTTCAATGTGGCCTGACACGAAAGTATATATTTACTTTATACAGTATAATGATAATCAGTATTACACATAACAATTGCATAAAAATCCAAAAAATAGGGCTCTTCAAAAGCAAATTCGTAAGAAGAGAAAAACTTTTAAAGATCAATATTTTCATGAAAAAGCCGTTGCTATAAATACTGCAGCAGAGGCAAGACAAGTTGAGAAAGAATTTCAACTTGCTAAAACCAAATCTATGCACTCTACCACCTCAAAAATCACCATTTCAAATGAAAAGTTAATAAAGCATTTCAAAGAGCATTTTTCTGAAAAGGTTATTGACGTACCACCTGAGTTAGAACATCCAAATAGTTATGATTACTTGTTGGATACACAGGTTGAAGTAAATGAAGATCCACCTAACCTTGATGAAATTGCTGAAGTAGTTAAAACATTTAAGAATAACAAATCTGCTGGTACAGATAATCTTCACTGTGAAGGGCTGAAGTACCATTGTAGTAAGAATCTTCTTGTGTATTTAACTATGCTGACTTCTCTTGTATGGTCTCTAGTGGCTGTCCCAGAATCTTGGCTTGCTATGAAGGTAGTTTGTCTCTACAAAAAGGGTTTGAAGTCTCTAGCAGAAAACTACCGGGCATTGTCTATTGGTTCAAATCTTAGTAAAATAGTTCCTCGTATAATTTTAAATAGGTTACAGGAAACCTATGAGCTGAATATTTCTGACTTTCAGTTTGGTTTTAGAAAAGGTCGGTCAACTGTGGATGCAATCTTTGTCAGCAAGAATGTTATACAAAAGCATGCTGGACCTCTTGTTTTGGTCTTTGTTGACTTAACAGCGGCATATGATTATATCCCTAGAGATTTTTTGTTTCGGGTTTTAGAACTACGCACTGGTGCCAAACTCCTTATCTACATTCTCAGAAAATTATATGATGGTACAACTGCATGTATTTCTGGGACTAAAGTAAAATTTGATATTTTATCTGGTTGTCGACAAGGAGGCCTAGAAAGTCCAACACTGTTTAACTTCTATTTTGATTTTGTCTTGAAAGTGTGTGCAGAGGCTATTGACAGAAAGTATCCAGGTGGATGGGGTGTCTCGTTCGATTACCGTATTTCTAGCGAATGCACTAACCGGGAACAAAGAAAACCAAGAAAATGAATGGTATTGAAATAATAAGGTGGCTCTTGTATGCCGATGATTTGGTTTTATTTTGTATAAGCATTGCTGAAGCACAAGGAATTATGAATATAATGAACACAACTTGTAAACGTTTTGGATTAACAATTTCTTTCAAAAACTAAAGTGATGCAATTTAATACATCTACGAGTGACATAAATATTGTCATTGATGGTACTGAACTTGGAAATGTGTCTGAATTTTGCTATCTTGGCCACACCATCTTCAATGATGGTAGAAATTCCACTGACCTAAGAATTGCAAAGGCTACAGCTAAATTTTATGAACTTAAGGGGGTTCTTTGTGACAGGGAAGTACGTATGTCCATTCGGACTAAAATCCTGGAAGCATGTGTTCGTCCTAGACTGACATATGCTACCCAATGCTGGAGGCCTAGTGAGAAAGAAATAAAAAGGATTGAAAGTAGTTGGTATGGTTTCCTAAGGCGAATGATTAAAGATGGTTTCCGTAGGAAACCTTCACTTGTAGAAGGTGAAGTTAATCATGCTCTTTACTTTGCTAATATAGATCTAGAGCGCATAACAAAAAGTCAACCACTTCGGAATTATATTAACTCCCAGTATCTGAAATACATAGCTCATACTTGTCGTAGGGAAAATACAAATTTGACCAAGCTTAGTTTATTTTTTATTCCTAGAGTCCCATACTATCGAGATCCCTGGATAGGTATCTCAAGACTTCTGGGTGATATTTCTATTGAGCAGATTAAAAGAGAAACACAGTCAAAGACTGGTTTCACCAGGCTCCTAGGAGTCCTGACTCATATGAAGCCTAAAGCTTCAAAATGAGGACCTAAACTGTACTGTACTGTACCACAGTACATGTTCTGTATCAAAACGGAATCATCTTGATGATTGCTTCATTATTAGACCAAATTTGCTTGGGTTAAAATTAGTCACGCATTATACTTGTAGGCGTATGTCAAAGGAATTCCTTCGTGTGAAATGCCTTCACATTTATTTATTATTTGGCTGAACAATCTCAATTATGAAGTCTATTGCTGCAATTTCTATTTATTACAGAAAATTACATTTCACGATGGCTTAATTAGAGATACATCAAGCTGAAACACATTATTAGCATTTTTCTTCTCTATATTATGCGCCGGCGATAAGTTATGTATTTTCCATTGTGTGTGAACAACTCAATGCAATTATAATGCCATAAGCGAACACACCCTCAATTCTACCACGTTTAACACTGCAATTCAATAGCGATGGCAGTGTTTGGACGCATGTAATAGGGACATTTTAGCCAGTTTGCCCGTGATATATAACCCGCATAAAATACATGCAGTCATTATAATTTGGCTCAACGCAGGTCTTCATTCACGATGAAATGGGATTACATGACTCACAAGCGGATATTTACCAGAAATATAAACGTATACCGCATGGTACTGAATATTTGGTGCCGTATTATGTAAGAAAGGCATTTTAATTTAGCCTTTTTTTAGGGATGGATGCGAATCAAACAGATATATCGCTATCCTTTCTATTAAAGGTTTTAATGTTTTTTAGTAAGACAATTGTGAAAAAAATCTTTATCGAGCCATGGGTTAAACAAAAACTGAAAATCGCATTATCAATATGACAATATGTCCATGCATATTAATTTTTTTCTTCCAATTTTTTTCATCCAATTTCCATAGAAATGCCAGACTTGAAATAATTCAAGTAGTCTTGTCATACATTTTGCCATCATTTTGTGTAATATGACATTTTAAAATGGTACAGTGCTATAAAATATGAACTGACGGTGACATTTGTTTTACAATTTAAAGGATCTAAATGCCAGTATCGAACCTTGAAATTAAAATGAACAGTACACTTATTCAGTTTTGTGAGAATCAAAATAATGTGTTCCAAACAACTGTGTTCCACTGAACCCAAAATGCCAAGCCTGAAGATCTGACGTCACACTTCAAGGCTCATAAATTACGCCGCGTAACTGGCCGCGGCCGCCATGTTTTCCCCGAGATTCAACTTTGACCTTGGTTGGTAGCTAGCCCGCGAGCTTCGAAGCGTGACGTCAGATCTTCAGCACAACGTATCCAATGAACTCCCTTGAATGGTGTGACTGAAGCCTGTCTTTATCCTTGATAGGATAAAGACAAACCAGTCTAACCAAAGCCACCCTAAAAGCAAGTATACACTTCTGGTGAAATGTCTGTAAAAGCATCGATACTTAATAAGAATCAAGAGATATGTAATGAAAACAACCTGTAAAAGATTCAACAGACGAGAGCAGATTTCATTGTGTTGAAAACGAGAAATTAATGAAAAATAATTCAGATAGTTTGTAATTATTCCAACGTGGACAAAATTATTTGCCAAATTGTTTGATTAACTGTAATGAAGTGATATAAGTTTTATTTAAATTTATGATCATTTTAGTATGTTTTTTAGAATACCAATAGTGTATATTAAGAACTTTAAATCCAGTGTACTTATTTGGTAATGTCTGTGTTTACATCCATATTTTATCCAAATCAAGAGGGGCCTATATGTATGCATAAACATTAACCTGTGAGAGTCTCAGTTAATGTCACTGTGTCGTTTTTCTAACGTGGATTTTCTGTATTAGATGACACTGAGGAATTAATTTTTGAAATTAATTCACTCTTATTTTAATAAAACGGTAGAACCTGAGACAAATATTTCATGGGATGTAGTGATACCATCGCCAATTATTCACCAACTTTACGTTTTATGTTAAACGTTGATCATTTATGGTTTTCAAAAATACCAATTACCACCAGTGTATAGTATAGCTTTAAAAACCAAAATGGAAATATGCCAAAACAGAAAATCACCGTGACAACAAACAAAGTTCACACTTTGTGGAATATTTTAATGAAGGAAGAATTCCGAGACGAAACAAAATGTCTGGAGTTATCGTTTTAAAAGTCAGTGCGCCTATATACGAACTTACTCACTACGCGGTCCCTAAGACAATCGGATGCTTCTTAATCATTGCCGATACGATTATCTTTCATCCAGCCTATTAAAATAATAGGATTCAACACGCAGATGGGGGCCATTTCTCAGCCATGTTTTCATGGCCGTGATATTAACGGTTACTAACTCGTCCCCATGTGATTTAGCATAATCTGGCTCATAAGTAAACGGCACTAGGGACATGCACGACTCGTGTTTGCTGAAAAATCGATTACGGTGATGCTTTGTAAGACTTTGATCATGCCGTTGCCGCCATCTTGATTTTCCACCAACACACGTCACTGGGCACCGTAATGGATCCCACGTTCAACATTAACCCGGTTCCAAAATAAGCTGTTTTGGTGACAGATCAATGGGTAATTAATGCGTAGGCTTATTTTCATAGCTATATTATCGTACGTATCCGGCAGCAGCATGTTTTCTCTCCAGATTTCTTTGAGAATCCAGAAAAGCTAAGCCAAATAGCTTCACACATTATTATGGATTATAACGGGTCCCACTTTGTACATGTAGGGGTGCACCCCACTAAATAAACTTCCATAGTAAACAGTGTTAAACACAAAATATTCAAAAATCGTTAAAAAATACTTAAAAGTCCCACAGTTTTTAAAACCAAAAGAAAAAATATTGATCGATATATAACCTTTTATTTTCTTCTCTATTTACTGTCTAAAGTCCAGGTTTCCAGGAAGTTATCCTCATCCCAATGAAAACCACCCTCTACAGTGGTGAAAACGTCCACACTGAAAAACAGCCATTTTTGGAAAAAGGCCTTACGCTGGAAATCAAATTAGGACCACTTTTTCAGGGCCTATATTGTGTCCAAAATACTCAAAGTTGCCAAAGCCAAGGACCCCCAGGTTATGATATTGGGCCATTTTTACACAATCCATCAAATGTATGGGCCTCAAATCTTTGTTTTTCAGAAAAATTTGAGGACATACACTTTATGATAAACAGCTTGGCGCATGAATTCCTCACTGTTTAGTGGGGTGCACCCGTAGGCACTATGTATGTCTAGTGCATGATCTTCACTGTACCCATAAAACATGGCAACGATGGCTGCAGTGCATAGGGGAAAAACCCATTCAGAGCCTATGGTTGAAAACTAACTGGTTCTGCATGAGATGTCACATGTAACGATCACCGGTGTTCAAAATGCTCTGCAGGCGACATGTGGTTTGGGCGCATGCGCGAGAATTTTGAAGGGTCATACAAAAATGCATATTCATAACGTGACCTTTACTTTTTTCCTTCGCGGAGTTCATTGATAAAAACGCCTGTTACATACTGAAAATTAATTTCAAAGAGAATTTTTAACCAATAGGATTAGAAAGAATATGTCGTCTGCAAATATTGAACTAACATTACAGCAATATGGGCAAACGCGCGAATTTCCTTGAAGTTTTTTTGTGCACAACTCTGGCCCTTGACAAGAGCGCGCACGCTGAAAAAGGTAATATTTCAACGCGGATTTTCTTCCTGAAGATGAATTTTCCCTGAGACATAAAAAGTATGATAGGTGAAAGAACTCTTATTTTAACTAATTATTACTTTGTTATTTCAGCAAACCTAGTAGCTAACTTTTAAACGGTGGGATTTCCCTGCGGCTTTAGCGTTGTTAAACAAAACATTTCTGGGGAACCCGTTACGGTTTTTGGGATGACATCATTGTGTATGCGTGTGCATATACACACACGGATTAGATTGTGGGCGTTTTCATTGTAAGGGGGGTTAAATAATTTTTTAATAACGTTAGAATATAAAAAAAAACGGGGAATGATTTGAGTTTATAAGCCAATATAAACCAATATTTAATACATATATTCTGTTCACTCTTCCATTTTAAATTAATTTAAGGATTTTGTCCTTTCTATGCACTCCAAATCCATTATTTAAACAGCGAAGATGTAATCAATAGCAATATTTCACCTTTTTTGAATTGCTGCCCAGAGGCCGATACTTGGGTTTGCTCAGGTATAATCACCATGAAACTGTTCTTCGTGAGTTTAACTACCCTCCTATGCTTGATTTTTCAAGAAAAAAATTCACGAAAGACGTACAATAACGTCAAAAATGGACCAATAATTAGCTTCTCTCGATCTGTAAAATTTAACGGATGCTCAATATTTGATGCACATTGAAGACGCTTTTTACACTTCGCGGGTTTCGATGAATTCATCCAGAAACGTGTCATCTTGTAAAGCCATGACTGTAGATTGATGTTTGATCTTTGTTCATTGAGGTCATTTGGCATTTGCACTCACTTTGATCGTACACCTCCAGTCGATTTGCCAAATTTCAAAAGACGCGACCTTGTTTAAAGTTGGTGAAACAACACCAATAGAGGGCGCTATACAGAGCAGAAAAAGGCGCATGCGCACAAACCTCTTGTCGCTCTGCTTGCAGCGGTGCGATGGCCTCTCTCTGCACGCTCGAAGGATTCGAACATGGTTGCCTTTGCAACGGAGCATTGCTGTTTTATTTTGAGGAAGGTAAAGTAAAACGATCTTGAAATAATCGTGAGAACCGCAAAGCATGGTTTTACAGTAAATATATCCCGAATTGAGTTCATGCCCAATGGTGTGTTTCGCCATTACATTCGTTTTGCCACTGAATGGCTGCTGAACTAAACCTCTGACAAAAAATATGATGAAATATCCATTTTCAACGTCTTTGTTTTCTTTTCTAAAAGGAAATGGTCAGTGATCTGATGAAAACACAAATGTCTGGCGATACCTCTTTAAGCCCCCTTTTCACAAGCGTGAGGGAAATTCCCAGTACTTATTTGTAGATAATTCAGTGTAATGGTACGGTATTAAATAGAATAATGCATCACTCCGCAATTGATGCAGTTGTATTAATTGGGATAATTTATTCAAGAGGATATGACATACAGCCTTATATGAGCTCAGCTCACGCCGGCAGAGGCGCTCAAATCGAGGGCCGTCGTTTGGTTCCCTGATGGGAGTTCCACCATATGGACTCATTGATTTACCAAAACGTTGTTTGTGATTAGCACAAAAACATTACAGCTAGACGTAAAACAAACCGCTTCACTGTGAAAAAAAAAAAACGGTAAAAACCATCTGTTAAAAAATGCATTGAATTGCTGTTAGATACTGGAGACAGCTTTGCCATGTAACTAATGCCCATGAACTCATTTCATGTTGTTTCTCTTATTGCCTCGGCATTTTCATTATGTAGGATATGTTTTAGCCTTGCCAGGCAACCGTTATGACCTCTTCATCCTCCGGCAGTGGCTGCATGCGTCGTCCAAACTCGGTTCCATTTTCAGCGGCCTTCCTGGTAAATAATACCGAGAATATTTTCTTTACTAGAGCGCGGATGTACTAACTACGCATTTCTTTGTACGGGGTTTATAATACAATACCAGAAGTTAAAAACACAATTGAGAATTCTAAATTTAGATTTGTGTTATATTGACATGTCAAACGGCTTGCTATGAGGAAAGTTAAAATAATTTGATTTTGCTGTGGAATTCCAAGTTGATTAAATTATACAAAAACCGCACTTTGATTAATTTGAAAGTCACAGAGTTGAGGACATCACTGTTATTAAATTTTTGCTTACAAAATTCATACATAATTATAGTTCAAAATCATTTAAATTAAAAATCGGATTATAAATCTAGCCACTTCTTCACTTATGTCTGATTTGATCACGCATGGCTTTATACAGGAAAAGGGGATCCCGTTTAACCAGAATTATACCTTTACACCCAAATTTACAGAGGGTAGTGTTTAAAATTAATTTTCAGATAAAAACCTCTTACTGCTGCAAGGATATTTAATAGGCCCATGTGCTCGACGTTTCAGTAGGACTCTTCCAACTGAAGCCTCTGATCAGACAGACTATAATGCTGCACGGATCGAAACGTCATGCCGTTCTTTTACATATTTATTATTTTTTTAAATTATAAACAGCTGAGTGGTAGCTCTGTCCAAGCATTATCGAAAGTTCGGGTTATCGCTACCCGTATAATCAATGTGATCTTTCTGATTCGTAAACTAATTTCGATTAGTACCGGGTATCCTTTGCCCGCACCACAGCGAAATGACGAATTTTTGTTTAGCATTTCTAGACAAACCCGTCCGATAGTTGAGCTTATTTTGACCATATGTTTTGACTGATTCATTTCCCAAAGAATTTCGTAATTTTTTGTTTAAAAAATCCTTCTTTTTGGGTATTATCTCAGTCTTTGAATCAGGGAAAGTTTCAAGGCTCGATGCGGGGGTCTAAATCATGAGGAAAATTATAATTTTACATGAAAATTTGGAGTAAAAAGGTTTTTTTGTAATTTTTTTTTGGTGAGTTTGTGTAGGCATTCAAACCGGGGACCATTCAAATAATATAACGTCCCCACTTGCTATCACAATGGAGAATAATTCATCCCCGTTTGCCAGGACAAAGAAATGGGACAATGGAAGTCACTGATTGCTGGCAAAAACAAACTTGTGGATGTGTGTGTGTGCGTGTGTGTGTGTTTTCTCCACTCAATAGAGAGAACTTCAGACATAATTGTTTTCATGATGAATCGAACTTTTACGAGCTTCACATCAAGTTAGGTTTCAGATAATAATTTGGTAATTTTGTAATTAGGCATAGTTACCAATGTTGTACCCTTGAACAATAAAACTTATTTAATAATGTGTAGAAGAGTATTATTATGTATCACACAAATAGTTATCAGTTACAAATAAATCGCTTATATAATAATCATAAAATGACAGATTATTTGTAATTATGGTGCCTCACAACCAGAACAAGAGGAGGAAAGAACTGACGTATTTTATAAACATGAAACATTTTAAACGACCGGGAAAGGCAACAAGAGAAACATATAATGTACAAGATAAACTACATTTACACCAAGTATAGAACAGACTCTGATGAAAACCCCATGGGAAATTGCATAAATTACACCGTGAAACCGACCCACTGCAAGCATATTCAGTTTCGTATTAATCGTGAGGCACACGGAATGCGGTAACATAGTTAGTGGCGCGTTACCATTTTTTGATTTGATTGTTTGATTGTTAAAAACATGGCATTCACGCATTCACTGTTGCAATCAAGTTTCTGCCGTTTCGTCTTTGGTAATGGGTCACGCGGGATCCTTAAGCTTTTTGGGGAAATGCGGATTATCCATTGTGATTCTGTCCTGGATATATCTTTACAAAGTGCTTCGTTTACGAGATGGAGCGCCATGTGAAACTAAGTCATTGTCGTAGTTATTGTTCGATTTCTTTTTATTTGTTGAAAACCTAGACAAATCCATGTATGTGATGTATCGGTATTATTGTAATGTTATATTTTTGTCGCCAGTGGTTTTTGTGGAAAATCTTTAACGGAGAATTGTTAATTTAAAAATAATCAAATGGTCGAATTTTAATTGAAACTCTTATTTGGTGCATAAAGCTGACGACTGTATCTATTGTTGATTGAGGTGCTGCCATATAGGTCCTGTGAAGAGTGTATTTACCAAACTTTAGTTCTTGGTGCTGTAATATTGACTGGTATGAATTAAAAACAAATTTAAATTTTGTTTTTGTTTCGAGTGGATTATTAATTGTTTATCTATTAATCAAAAATTGACCCCCAAATTTTCGAAGTTTTAACGAAACGTTCGTGACGTACACAGAGGCAGAGAATTTCTATGTACCGTGAAACGCAGCGCAAGCCCCCATCATGCGGTCGGAAAACACACCGAAGGCAATGCTAACATTACGGTGTTATTTTATGAAATAACAGAAACAGTTGAGTCAAAGTTCTGATTATTTAAAAAAAAAACTCAAAACAAGCGCAGGCATAATGAGAAAGGTTTAATATTTTTATGTTTGTCTTGCCAGGATATAAAATCAGACACGATGTTTTTATTAATGCGGAAAATCACGGCATGTTTTCATGCCGTGAACACTGAAACGGTGAGCATGGTGTGAACATGTCGTTTTGCACGGAAGTGGACTGGGTTGTGCATGGGAGTATTATTAAATGGCCACTTACCCTGAGTCTTTCTCGCTTTAAAAAAGCACCTCTCTTCTTCGTTGGAGCCTTCCCAGCCTTCTTACTTAGCGGGAATATCGTTGGAATTGCATCTGGTAGCAGCATGGCCTTATAAGCCATACCGAACTGGCTGTGAAGGCCCCGTTCAAAGCATGTCTGCTCGAACTGTGCACTACAAAGTCTACATAAGAATGAGTGTTCCGTCGGTCCCGACCACTTCGCTCTAGTCAGCTTCACTTTAGTCGTCCAAATGCGTCTGTATTTTGGATCAGACGGAAATCGGTGTAGACTAACACCGTCTTTGGTGGTGTTGCTGCAACCTGCAGCGACACACCTCGATGGCATTATCGAAAATAATAAGCTTCAAACCTGACAGAAAACTTGAGGAAACTTTTTCTCTAGCAATACTATGCATGCAGTGGTGCGCTGTATACGACGCATACTTGGGCAAGTGCTGTGGATCGCGGATCGGGAATCGCCTCAGTGTACGTCACGAATTTTATGTTAATGAGGGGTATGGGCGTGTCGAAACGCACCCCCTAAATTTAAAAATTAATATTTTTATGGTATAAACGTGAGGGGAAAAATTTACAAATGACAAATATATGTTCCAGTTGGCATACTTTATTGTATACAATGAAAAAAAACCTATTTCACAGGACCTTTAAGAAAAGTTAAACCATTGCTAATAATGTAAATGGAAAGAGTGTACGCTTTCCTAAATTCCACAGTAAAATATGACAAATCTTAATGCCTTTTCACTACTCGTCAGTATAAAACACAACGCAATACGTTGAAACTTTCACAAGTTGTTTATTTACTGTATAATCTTGAGGGTAAGCAAGTGGGAGCAATTTGGCCCCTGTTCATTGATGCTGTACCATCCGTTTAAAGCATACTCCTTGTATTACATATAACCTAAGTATTTATTCACATCTAGTGCATGAGTTATGTATGCAGGTGTTGAAAACTCAACTTGCTTTTGAAGACAATTTATTGGCCTGGTTTTTACGCTTGCAACTCGATCTTCAAATATTCACTAAGGTTTGATACAGACATTCCCTACCAATTAATATCGACTATCTCCTTTCCCTATGCTTATAACAACGTAACAATCATCAGCAAACTAACACACAAAAAAACAATGTCAAGGCAGTGAAAATAATGTGCATTTACGTTATCGAACCGTGATTAAAGTAAATAGTGTTACTGGAGGCCTGGAACTGTATATTTGATAATGAGTGAAGATGTGCACGCTAGAATAAATAAATAGACGGATTTATTGTTCTGATTGTCCATTATCTGAAGCATATTATGCTTCTGTGTAAACTTTTTACATGTGTAACAAATTATCATGCATGAGTGTTGAATTAAAACAAAGGATGTGTTTTGAATGACGTCCACGCGTTAATAGTTATGTAAAAAAACAAATCTCAGTGCACGCACTCCTTTCATGTTATAAGTGATAAAATGTCGATTTGTTGTCAACACGTTTGTGTGTTTATAATCTCATGCAGCTACCATTATGCTTCCATGGGGAAGTTTTTCTCATATATTTATTCGTCCACACTGGGCGCAATATTCATTGTCAATACACCTGTGTGACAATGCAGCTGGAGTTACACTCTATGCAAATGCTAAGTAGGAGCCTTGCGTAGAAATGGGGTCACACCAATTGTTATCAAATCTTATCAAGATGGAAATCAGGTTTGGACCTTCAGGTGGATAATATGCTTAGGGATAAATGTTTATAGGGATATATGTTTATATTTGGAAGAGAATTTTGAGATTCTAAATAAATCCGAGAAGTCATGTCAAAACGCAAAGACATGTCTTTCTCACGCTGACAGTCATAGTAAAAATGGATATTAATTTTCAGGGAGTAAAAAATAATTATAGAAAAATAAATGTCAATAACCGACTTCCATCAAAATGCATAGACGTGTCCTTCTCACGATGACAGTAAGGTAAGTAAATTGAATATTAATTTGCTGGGAGTAAGAAATAATTCTAGCAAATTAAAGGGACACTATCATCACGATCAGAGTAGATTTTCAACATGACAACATAGAATCGGTGTCCTATATATTTAATTTAAGATGAACACAGTGACTGCAAATTACTGGCTCATTTATGCAGCAGCAACGGTAATATGACCTTATCATGTGGGGTATTATTTTCAGTCACTGAGTTAATCTCAAACTAGCACTTCGATTCCGTACCCTGTTTGTTGATCGTGACGATATTTCCCTTTAAATGTCAATAACCGACATCCATATAAATATTATTTTATTTCCCTGTAACCTTTTACCCCCATTCAATGAATGACTACTAATATGGTTCGACTAATAATAGCACGTATTGCTAGTGGTAAATCTAAGATGACCTTCCTACACCGTAAATGAAATAAAAATACCAAAAGTATATGACATGCACACTCGGTCGTATTATATTCCGTAAATGTCACAAATATTCATGAATCCGTATGAGTGAAAGTAATGTGCACAACAAAGATGTACAATTACCCGTCTCTGTCTGTAGTATCGCCCATCGTTTTTCACTGCACTGTACATGTACAATTATGTACCTTCCTAAATTATTGTCGGTCTTTTAATCCTACTCAGTGATGATGACTTTACATTATGTAGTTTATGGTTAACCACCCGGCCTAGTATGGCTCTCCGCCGCAGGGGCCGGCAAAATTCATGAAATAATAATTCTAAGGCGTCGAATTACACATTAGAGAGTAGATACATATTGTGGACTGATCAAGTGGAAAATCAGAAAGGCTGTTTTTAATATCACAAGAGAAAACAGAACATCCAACGAAGCGAAGTATTTGCTTTCATTAGCTTCAAGTTGCCTACTACAGTTATGCATGTAGTACCATGGAGGAAGGTTCCTCCATGGTAGCACAGAGTGCATAATTTCTGCACATTTGCTTATAATAACTGCTAATAAGTAAACAAAAGTAAACGATGTGATAATGATAGCAAAAAGATCGAAATGGAGATGGGCTGAACATCTCGCAAGAAGAGGGTGGAGCTGACTTACAACAGAATGGCACCAGAAAGAGAGGAATATCTCGGGCAAGATGGAGTCAAGACGAATTGGTTAGGAAAACAGGGACAGTGGCTTGGATTTTGTCTAGAGGATTTGAATAATGTCTAGGGTCTGCGATCCTGTCAGTAAACCGCGAAACTATGCCAGTGGGAATATCACAATAAACAAATTGTCATTCAAAATCAACATATTCACTGGTCGAGATTCATCCGTGCGAATATCTTCGTGGAATACGCTGCTTCAAATGGGTCGCATGCATGGGTCGCCGTCGGAATATGGAAAGGACTGGGAATTAGTCGCCTTAAGTGAATCAGTACAAAAAGATATACCACGGATTGAACCATTTATGCTGATAACAGAGGGAGATATATCTTTCCCTTTAAATTTCATCTAATGAAATCCCACATCAGTTATTTTATGGCATATAAATATGTTATATGATCTATCAGTATATGAAGTTATCGTTACAAGGGTAAACAGACCTATAGCATATACATATATAAAATATAGGCCTATATATATATTGTGTCTCTTTGGTATGGAGCCAGACACAAGACAGACTAGAAAACGTCACAGAGCCACACATACAACAGAAGAGACTAGCCGAAGTCGAAGACAGTCAAGGAAATCCCATTCTATATCCCATAGAGTAAAATGAGCATACAGATATGTATCGGCTCTTCCTTCCGGTTTGTATCCAATTACACATCCGTCGGCGGTGTCGAGTATCAATGCCGATTCATTAATTTGTAGTGGTGAAGAAAATGCATGATTGCAGATATCTTTTTACCTTGATCGGGATGGTATCTGAATTGATGTCGAGACCTTGGCGCCTAGCTACGTTGGCCACTGTTCCAATATAATCGCTGTTTAACCTAATCCCACATTCATTGTTCGTGCAGTTCATATCTTCGAATCTACACGAATAACACCTTAGCCACAATTATAGTTTGATTCACTTTAGGTTGCTAACTTTATAAATATTCATAATCATCATTTTTGTTCACATCACGACACTCTTCAGTATAACGTAATTACTTTTAGGCCTACAGTATACAGCTTGCAGAATGTTTACCACGTTTTTAAGGACACACGGCCGGGAGATGCATGACGAACAAAATTGCCGTATCATGCCATCTAGTCTTCATATATTATAGACTGAACGCGAAGCACTACCCTGTGATTACCACAGGCAGCACATCATTTGAGATGAATGTTGAGTCGTGTTTCCACAAAAGAAGTCAGCGCCTTATCAAGTATGCGAGAATAATTTAACTCGTTTCCGGCAACCGAACTGGACCCGCGCCTCGCTTGGCGTTTTGCGTGTTGTGGACAGTTTGACTGGCTTGGTGTGGCGGATAACACTGAAGGAGTTAGCCACGGGCCCCCGGAACGACAGACGATGGACAAGGTTCAAGATTGAGTTCGTCGGCGACTAGAAGTCAAGTGTCCATCTGATGTTCTGATTGTGATTAGTGATGACACTGTCATCCACTGACCAGGGCGATGTTGCAAGCAGCGTCACGCGCAGGCTAAGGGTGCGAGTGCACAAGCGCGCCCCAAGCTGATGGGGCGAAACAATCAGACGAATAGTTTGTACAAGTTTGGAATCAAATCACACGGATACAAGCAAGGGTGTTATCGCACAAAAACAGCAAGAAGAATATACTGCATGACAATCAAGCTGTCGCACGACCATCAGTTGTATTATATAGCCACAAAACCACATTAGGCCTAAACCAGCAAGACAGCCATATCAATCAAGACGAAGGAAATCCACCTGAAAACAAGCATTAAATAATTATGAAATCGTACGGAAAGAAGCAAACAACAGAAACACAAGGTTTTCCTTCCTGATCGTTTTCCTTGGCCCTTCCCCATCATACTTAAAATTTCACGTTAAATCGGACCATTAGGCCTATATATCTTATGAAATTGTTTCAATATGTAACACTACTGTCTCATCTAGCAATACTGTTAAATATTATGGCCCAATAATACCGTACGTCACAAACTCCTAAACCTGAACACCCAGTAGCTAAATCCCCTACTGCCACCCCTAAACACAAATACAATTGGTGTTATTATAGAAAACAGTGTTATTTTAAGGTATTTACCGGGTGTCCCAAATTACCTCACATGTAGGGAATTTGGGACACAATGACGCAATATATATTGACATTTCACCCAATAAATTTATTTTGATGATAAACAATTTTATTTTGTAATAAACCTGATGGATGTAACTTTTTAAATTGTAAACTAGTTGTTTAAGAAATGTTCACATTTTCTAGTGAATTTAAAATATGTGCTTAAGTGTCCCAAATTCCCCTACAGTTACCCTACATCTGGTAAAAACTAGCAAGCAGCAAGCAGACACACACAATTAATGAAGCACTGAGTATGAACAAATTAAAAGAGGTAGGTCAAATTTAACAGTGCTTTCTTTATTTGTATACTTTTTTAGGGGAGCGGAGCATTAGCAATCATTTCAATGTAGACTGGTAAATATTAGTTCAATTTAATAACAGAAAATCGCAGACGGAGCGCATAATAAAGTCTTCAATCTGTATCCACTACAGTAAAGTACAGTAGCTACCCAGCAACCAACGTTAATCAGTTCGTGCGCCGACATCAGTGAAACGTGGTGATATTTTTTTTTCATGCGAAACCTGAACATAGCGAGCAGTTATTATTACCGCATCCAGTATATACGGCAGTGGTGACAATCATTGACTGTGTTGTGTGTGTGTACATAATACGATGGTGCGCAAACACAACCCTCCGAGAGCTTGTACATCCATATTCTTCTGACTGGCTTGTGAAATACACATAAAAAGAGAAGAAATGCAATTAATTTTATATCTGATATGCACGCTTGCCGTACCTCAGCTGTTAACACTGCCACCGGCCCTGAATGATTTGAAGTGAACGAGACTGAATGCCTATTGCAGGTGATAACTTTTTGTATGAAGGTCTGACAAAATATACAGACGAAGGAGGAAAATGGATTTTATGATGTAGTGTTTAATGCACTCTAATTTGCATTTTGGCATATCAAACGCCCAGGGACTTAATATTCATATCGGCTGTTACTATCAACGAGGTAAAGCATATATCATTGCACTTTTAGAGTAGGCTATAGGTCAATATTGTTGAAAAAGAAATGGTTTGTTTGCGTTTATTTTGCCTATATTAAAATCAGCGGCGTAGCCAGGACTTTTTCAGTGGGGGGAAGGGGGGGCGGGGACACAGGTGGCATTGCTTTTCAATTTCAGTGGGGGGCCACGGGGTTTGGGTTTTCCCCTTTTCTTTTTCTTTTCTTTTTTGGGGCACTATCGGGATTTTTCGTGGGGGGCACTGGAAATTGGGGGGGGGGGGCACGTGCCCCCCAGGCCCCCCGAGGCCCCCCTGTAGCTACGCCGCTGATTAAAATCCACATAAAATTCAATGAAGAAGATTACGATGCGATAACAGTGAATGTATTAACAATGTTAACTATAAACGACTATAGGGTATCCCAGCGCGTCTCTGCATTTAATGCATGCATCACTTTGCAATTCATGATTGCTGACTAAACATTACAAAATCTCAACGTGCAGTTGGTGTCAGGGGTGGAAATAGGGGAAAATTCCCCGTAGTTCGTTCTTCATCGAGGAGCCATGATCGTCCCGGACGCGTATTTGTTTTTTACACCGCAGCGACGGGTTTTGTGCGCATTTCGCCCTTGTGTCAAGACTATGAACCCATTCAGCACGCATGCGCGCGAAGGGAATTTCGACACGCAAAAAAACCTACCATCAACGGAGAGGGAATGGCTCCATGAGTTCCACTGCAGAGCGCCATGGTCGACTGCAGCTTGGAGTTTTCTATCGTCGCGCGCCTAGGGTTTCGTAGTCTCTCTCTCAAGACCGGAATTGGCACTTTTACTGCACAAAACCCGTCGCTGCGGTGTAAAACAAATATACGCGTCCCGGACGTTTGTCGGGAGAAGGGGGGGGGGGTGGTCGGCGAACTGGTATACGAGCAGTAAAACATACGGCAACTCAAGAGAAGGGATACCAAACCTATAACTATAAGTGAATCTACCAACTTTGCTTCCTGATGTGTCGTGGCCGAGCGGTCTAGCTTACCGGATTCAAGTTCTGGTGTTAGCAACATAATGTGGGTTCGAATCACGGCCGTGACACTTGTGTCCTTGAGCAAGACACTTAATCATAATTGCTTCTCTCCACCCAGGGGTTAAATGGGTACCTGTGAAGGCAGAGTTGGTTTGCTCTATATGCGCTAGAAATGGCAGCAATTGAGCTGTATACTCCCTAGGGAGCTGAGATGGTTTCAGGAATGATTTATGAGCCTTATGAGCAGCGATAATAATATAATGCGCCTTGAGCACCACTTAGTTGATGGATACGTGCGCTATATAAATCCACACATTATTATTATTAGTAGTAGTAGTAGTAGTATCGATTGAGAAAATAATAGCCTTACTGTAACTTTGTCAAGCACTTCCATTATTTCCACACAAAAAATGTGATTCACCCACGGCCGCTGCTTTCCGGAACTACCGGTACACGCTGAACTGGTCTCGAATTCGCGGAGATGCTTTTAACAGCAAAACCAACAAAGGTAAGAAAGTGGATGTTGAAGGAAGACACCCGATCGCCTTGCTGAACAATTTTGTTTACAATGAACTGGGAAGCCGAGAAGTCTTTGAATTCAGCCATCGACATAACTCTTTTTAAAATTTGACATCAGCGATCACACAATTTGTCGCAGTGCGAAATCAACCGTTTCAAAATATTGCATAATTATGTTTAAACATTTTTATTTTAATTTTACAATTCTTTGCATTGTAAGTCATTATTTTAATTTGTAGGAGCGACTAACATATAGTAGGATATGAAGCTTTGTATGGTGGAAGTACAGTACAAGTATAAGGTTTGCTGTAGCACCGTGTACTGCATGACAAACGCTGTCAATTGAGCCCCTTTGAATGTGTACGCCCCACCCAAAGACTTTAGTAGTATTATTATTATTTTATTATTATTATTATTATTATTATTATTTGCATTTTGCAATCTTTTCATCCGGCTACACTTACTTTTCGGTAAAATCGGCTCATAAGTATTCCCATTCCTTTTGATTTAGTAATGTTTAGAAACATTGTTTTGAAAACAAATAATGCCTGCTCGAGGTTCGACCTTCGCACCTTCAAGACTCAATAGCGCGATGCGTTTGCCACCTTTTTTGCACACATTCAGCGAGACAAAAAAACACCTCGCTCCAAGACACCTCTGACAGGGAAACTGGGCCAGTGCAGGTAATTGCCTTATCCCCCCGGGATAACTGTCTTGCTGCACGCAAGGGACAACCTTTGGCCCCTCTCAAAATCATGGATGCGTGACAAAAACTGCTCCTTAATCTCAAGGGAGATGGAGACGGAGGGTCTCCCACGGATGTATAGAAAAAAAGAGGAAAATATGGAAGCCGGTTGGGCACCTAAAAAAACAACAGTAAGTAAAACAAGGAATGTTTGGATTTTCATTTAATTTAAAGGGAAGGTGTACATTATATATTAAACATTTGCAATATAGGCAAAATAACTGCTTCTACAAGTAGGCCTAGGCTTGTACTCCCATTGAATCAACATTATACAATATCACAACCAACCTGTGAAAGTTTCAGCTCATTCACTTTTGTTGTCAACAAGGGAAAAGTGAAACTGCACTCGAAGTTTAAAGTGGAATTTGGGAGGGAAAAGATCTCTTTCCCAAATTCGAACTTTACGTTATTTCACTTGTCTTTAAAACTGACAGCACCCACACAAAATCATTTCTTCATGAAGATTAATGCCATCATCTGCTTTACACTATAAAGTAAGTTTTACATTTAAAAAAAAAAAACCTCGGCGGTCGAGAGGTTCAAGACGTCTGCACTAGTAAGCAGGAGGTCGTGGGTTCGAATCCCGTCCCTAGTCAGAAAGCACTGAGCATGCAGCGCTTCATACATACGTCGATGTAAGGGCAAAATTTAAAAAATTCACCCATTTTGTTATTCTTTAACAACCATCGATTTTAATACCTTATTTTTGGTATGGGTCAGCAGTTAACAAATTTGAATGTCATAACACCTCAGTATGTCTTGAATTTACTGATGACTGGAGGATTTGCCTCTCTGTCTGAGGTTCTGTTTGTCTTCCCCACTTTGTCTGTATTTGCCATCTAAACTGATCATGTTGTTTCAACCATCTGTCTGGCCGCTTGTCTTACTGTTTGACCAGGGGTTTTTTCTTCACAAGGATCCGTGCTTTGAATTTATATACTTCGATTGTTCCCTTGCATGACAGATTATAATCCTTCTTCATGTTTGCCTCTGTCTTTTCAACCACCTTGCCATCCATATCAGGTGAATTGCATTGTTGTCAGTCTGTTTTTCTGCCTGCCCATATCTGACAGTAAGACTTGTAACTTTGCACGGTGAAAATGATAAGTAGACTGTTTGCAGTGACACCATGTAGAAATTCTCTTTTGAGGAGTAAATAGTTCTGAAAAAAGATTGACAGTACATGACTATACATGTATCATTGACTATACATGTATCAAAGCATTATTTCTTTGTATGCATGTATGTCTTTATGTTAGTCTGTGTGTTTATCATATATTATTTTATGCTGTTTGCTTTTCTGTCCACGCTATCTCAGCATGCAGTCAGTATATAATGTTGTATGAAAACACAGTTAAAACACGTTGGATTGGACGATCCACAAAAATGCGCCCGAACATTTCTCATCGACTGTGTCATACCCTGTTACTAAAACCACTTATCCTCAAGTCCTGGACCACATTTACCATTCCATTCAAATAAGATAATACCCAATGTTTTTTAGACCTGCATGCATGTATGAATGGAAAATTATACACAGGTATGTTAATTTTTGAAACGCAGTCTGAAGGCCATCAGTAATGTTGAATACATTATTGTTAGTCTAACGTGACGGTTTGATCGCAACAATGTGATCAGCAGTGGAGCTAGGCCACATTGAAAACAACATACAATAAGTCAATAAATCACCTTGCCAAATAATGACATGCCTCTGAGAAGATAAATGCCTGATCGGTTTGCATATAATGCCACTTGGATGGAATTTATTGTTCATTTTTTGCGTATCAAAATGGGCTTTCACATATCACAATAAACTATTTATATCAACAAAGGCGTCTGAATTCATTGTAAGCGTAAGAAGAAATTAATATAAAATAATAAAGTTCCCCCACCTCAAGGTTTTGATGATAATAGTGAACCCAACAATCCATCATTTGTTGTTAACATAACTAGATTTTTACAAATGGCTTTGTGAAAGCATTAGAATGTAATAAATCAATAAATCACATCTAAAAATGATAAGCTGCTGAAAATATATATTTGCCGTTATCGATTTACATACCGCTGGAATTAAATTTATTTATAATTTTCGTATATGGGACATCTTTTAAACTCTTTGCATAGCAACAAAGGGCACGGCATAAGGAATAAATCCAGACATCAACACAATTCCATGCGCAAAGATAAATTAAAAAAGTCAAACACGACAACAAGAGAGAAAGATGTATGGTTGACGTAACTAGATCAAATAATCGCTTTGTGAAAATTATCGTATACGCCTTTAGATGTCTCTTTGAATTGGAGAAAGATTGTGCACGAATACAATTAGTAAAACGTGCCGTCGATGTGTAGGACCCTTCTATCACATGCATTCCGAATGCGTATATGCAGCGTCATTGTGACTGTCAGGCTCTGCCTTCAAGGGTAGAGCCATGACAACATGATTTTTTTGTTGTCTTGTTGTAAAAGTTTTGTTGTTGTTGTTGTGGTTTTTCTTTTACAGCATTCTGAATAGTTGATTCATTTCAAGAAATATCTATCCGAAATGTGAAAGCAATTTAACTCACTTAGCTGTTTCCGATTAGAAGACGAAGCATTCGAAATGTCAGGGCTGGTTTCATTTAGCAGAGAAGTCAAATTTAATAATAAAAGCCTTGCAAGCTTTTGTAGATTATAAGGCCTATTTGTGGAACATTGCACAGCCAAGACCTATAGCGTTTTCACTTACTATTGATATCGTAACTCCGGCGCCATGATTTAAAACAAAAGAAAATGCTTCTCAATGACAGTAATGGTTACGTGAATGACATTATGACATCCTTTTGTTCTCCTACTCACTTATTGATTTATTTAGATTTTTAATAATCAATTGATAACTATATTATATCAAATACATACATTTTGTTTAATGATACAAATTTCAAAGGCCTATCTCGGCCTAGATATAATTTGTTTTTTAATAATTAAAATGTAAACAGCTGTTACGTGCTCTGTTGCGTTAACACCATATTAATTCAGTAGAATGACACTAGAATGCACTTTCGAGTTTACATCGAGACCAATTCTCACTGGATCTTCCAAAAAGAGATACGGTTGATAAAGTGATCCACACTTGTGTGTTCTTACTGGAGTTACATTTTGTTTTTACTTAACTGCCCGTTATAAAAAAAATAAAGGAGTGATCTGTACTCCACTAATAATATGCTCGTGTATTGCGCGCGTTTCCTATGCCCAAATTACGGTCCGTCTCAAACTCGATACAGTGGTATTTATGGGCCTATAGGTTTACGCCTTATGTATGATAGGAGGTCAATAGTGAAATGAGGTGAGCCAGGTTTGCAGAACCATGTACTTCTACAATACATATTTCATATACCTTTCTGACAGCCCAGCTGAAATTTGTGAATACTTGTATTTTTTGTTTGACCCAAGCTTGATGAAATGTTTAATAGGCCTATACGTTTTCTAATGTAACTGTGTGTGGGGTGCCATGGCCGAGCGGTTTAGTGCATCTGACTTAATGTGTTCTGAAGGCCGAGTCGTCAGAATGTGGGTTCGAATCCTGGCCGCGACCGTGGTGCTTGTGTCCCTGAGCAAGACACTTAACTATAATTGCTTCTCTTCACCCCCAGGAGTATAAATGTGAGGGCAGAGATGGTAATTATGTTTGATCATAGACAAAGGATACAGATTCTCTATGGTTTGATTAAGCTCATTGTGGTACACATTTGGTAACTCCCCAGGGAGTTGAGATGGTTCTAGCATGGTTCTAGGAATGATATAACTGGCCCGATGACAGGGGTAATAATGTTCATGCGCCATGAGCGTCACACTTGGCGGATACTGGCGTGTCCATTATTATTGTATCTTTATTGTTATCTTAAATAGTAATGTTGCTAGCGCAATACTTCGTGTCAGATTAGACGAAAACCCATTTGGGCCTAAATAACCAATTAAAGTGGGCAGACCGGTCGCGTAATTGTTATTGCTTGGAGATACGACGGCAATTTCAATAAAACAAACTTGGCAAAGAAAAAAAGGAAAAACAAATTCTAAAAATAGTATTTTTACTGAAATTACCTTCTTTTATCCTGGAACAAAATTACGCAGGCGTACTGACCGTTACTTCAATGTGGAAGAGAGATTTTTGGATTTAGGAATTGTGCGGATTTGTGCCACCCATCATAAATTGTGGCCTCGCCAAAAGGGGGCGGAAATACGACATGTTTGCACATCTCAAAATTTAGTACTTTCTTTCTGTTTCTATTTTAAGATATATCCTACACACTGACACATTGTTACAGTCAGTTATTTTCTCATGCAACACCCCCGCTCATAGCCCCGCTCCCTAGGGTGGGTCCAACTCTGAAAACTATAATTGGCCCATTCTGAAAACTGAAGGACATCGTATTCAAACGTTAGTTCGAGTTTGATTGCCAGCAACGAGTTGAGTGACAAGACAACAGTCCTCAGTTTTTGAAAGGTACAATAACTGTGCAGAAATCATTTATCTGAGATAGTGTTTTTTTAATTCAAACTATAGCTTATTCCAACTGAGATCAAGCCTATTTATAGTACGTATGTACCCTAATCACCAATGCAAAACAGTTGTACCCTAAGTAAGTCTCTATTACTGTCTTCCTTTAATTCCCAATTTGCTAATATTCTTATACCTCTTTGGCACTTTTTTTGGACATGTGATGATACTGTACACGCCTTCTAGAATAGAATTCGGTTTGCACGTCCTAACCAGGAATTTTCAAGTGCTTTTTGGAACATATTAATAGTTTGTTATCTGTATTGAGTCACTTTAACGGTGTTTTTTTTAAATCTCCATCAGTGACCAAGTTTAACTCGTGCATGTTTTTTTCACATGGTTTTAAGATGCATTTACATACATTTTTACCAAATGTGTATACTGCCTAAATATGGGTTGAAATTCAAAACCTACCTGCACATGAAAGCCACCTTCAATAAATGACAATATTGTCACAGATATATTTGTGAATTCATACATAAATCATATATAATTCATATGGTACTGTATCAAATGGTTTGAAACCAGTAAAATGACAAAGACCTGCACAATTTCATATTATCAGGCTATATAATAATATTATCGTATTACATATTTGACCATTTCACATAGAACTCGGTAATCTTAGTAAGCTAATTTGCATATTGATCACATGACCCGCGTCTGGAAAGTTTGTCAATGGCAGTCAACAAATGGATGCGCAATGTCTGTGTTTTCGCCGTCGTTTAGTTCAACGTAGTAAATGCTAGATGTCACGCTATTTTGAATAAATAATCGGTATAAGCAACTTTAGCAACAAAGGGAATGTTATATGCTTATGAAGTGCTTATGAAGGTTTGTTGGATTTTATAGACGTAAATGATACAATACGTTTGTATTTCGAAGAGTGACAGGTTGTATGTGTACTGTTTGGCATCGTACGTGTATTACGTGCATATTGGCATTGCGTTGTACTGATGTCATTGACTTGAACTGTCTGTTACAAATTGAAATTGTGTTGTTACTGTAAACAATGACGGGTATTTCCGTTGGAGCTCGGCATGTTTCGGAAACAAATCGTGTATGAAATAGTCTATATAGTAACTTTAAAATGTAGTAAAAATTCAAACGTAGCCTCATGGCGTACAACTACGGGCACTATCCTAATCTCCACACTTGTGCATCGGGGTTTATACCACAAATAATATAAAAACACAGTTTTATCTGGCGTCAAACCTCTGACTGTAAAGTATTCATTACCGGTATTATAGGTCATAGGGTTAGGTTATCAAATGGTTCTGATTAAATATAAAAAAAAGTAGACGAGACTGTTGATGTATCGTTCGTAGTTACGTATTTTTACAAACAATTTCATATCGGATTAAATGAATATTCAAAATGAAGAATTTCATAGGGCTTTATTATAAGGCCTATTCGTTTATTGTGTTTTGAAAATAGCAATCACATTTCAGAATAAACCTATTTCTCACTAAGTCCAAATTAAGCTTTAATTACCTCAGAAAAACAGATCATGTGGCTTCACCTAGTGAAATCGTACGCTTTGCCTTAAAGCTAACAGCGGCAGTCAACGAAATCTGGAGTTTTCCTCCCTTATTCGGATCACGCCGGCCGCTCGTTCATCCTATGTTTTTCCCAGGTGTTTCGTTTGTGCCAAGGAGCCACTCAAGCGGGCCTCTGCTTGGGGGTGTGGGACGTGTTACAGCAAGACAAACCGATCAGCGACTTGCCCTGGTGTTATACTTTTCGTTTGGGCTTCCTCTCGAATCGATGATGTCCAATGTAGTCTTCTATAGACTGACGACTGTTTACTGATTGGAGGTAGAAGTACATATCACAAGGATGTGGTTGGATTTTTAATCTGCTTCAGCTTGGATGGTAAAAGCAAAATTCTGACTTGATGAAAACATTTTGTTTAACAATTATGGCGATTAATTAAGTGACCTACCTCACCTTTCATGATACACTGTAAAAAAAAAAAAACATGTAAATTTACAGCAAAATGTAGGCAACTCTATTTGCAACAATTTGCTGTATTACAATTTTACATAAGAAGTGTGTTAAACTAATTTACACAATTTCTGTAAACGCTTAATAATGAAACTGCAGTGCGTTTCCATATTTGTTTGTTTTACCCATTCTGATTCTCTTTTTCGGCCCACAAAGAATATGTCCAAACAAATATGGAAACGTACTGCAGTTTCATTATTAAGTGTTTACAGAAATTGTGTAAATCAGTTTAACACACTTGTTATGTAAAAGTTGTAATACAGCAAATTGTTGGAAATGGAGTTTTACAGTGTACACAAAGTTACGCCAAGCCTAAGAGACAGAATGTGTTATCATACAATACGTATGAAGCCTTATGTATGGTTGATGTTCATACAATACATATGAAGCCTTATGTATGGTTGATGTGTGTACAATACGTATGAAGCCTTATGTATGGTTGATGTTCATACAATACGTATATTAAACTTGATTTGCTCTATTTCCCGATGCTGGTAATGCCTTATCTTGATTAATCATGATCCAATGGTTTCATCAGTGTGCAGTGGTCACCTTATGATTGACTTGATAGTTTTCAATTCAAATGGTGAAAATGGTGAAACTCCCTCACTTATCCATATGGTCCACTGATACTTTATCCATATGGTCCACTGATACTTTATCCATATGGTCCACAGATACTTTATCCACATGGTCCACTGATACTTTATCCATATGGTCCACTGATACTTTATCCACATGGTCCACAGATACTTTATCCATATGGTCCACAGATACTTTATCCATATGGTCCACTGATACTTTATCCATATGGTCCACTGATACTTTATCCATATGGTCCACTGATACTTTATCCATATGGTCCACAGATACTTTATCCATATGGTCCACTGATACTTTATCCATATGGTCCACAGATACTTTATCCATATGGTCCACTGATACTTTATCCATATGGTCCACTGATACTTTATCCATATGGTCCACAGATACTTTATCCATATGGTCCACTGATACTTTATCCATATGGTCCACTGATACTTTATCCATATGGTCCACAGATACTTTATCCATATGGTCCACAGATACTTTATCCATATGGTCCACTGATACTTTATCCATACGGTCCACTGATACTTTATCCATAATGGTCCACTGATACTTTATCCATACGGTCCACTGATACTTTATCCATATGGTCCACTGATATTTTATCCATATGGTCCACAGATACTTTATCCATATGGTCCACTGATACTTTATCCATACGATCCACAGATACTTTATCCATATGGTCCACTGATACTTTATCCATACGGTCCACTGATACTTTATCCATATGGTCCACAGATACTTTATCCATATGGTCCACAGATACTTTATCCATATGGTCCACAGATACTTTATCCATATGGTCCACTGATACTTTATCCATATGGTCCACTGATACTTTATCCATATGGTCCACTGATACTTTATCCATATGGTCCATTGATACTTTATCCATATGGTCCACAGATACTTTATCCATATGGTCCACAGATACTTTATCCATATGGTCCACTGATACTTTATCCATATGGTCCACAGATACTTTATCCATGTGGTCCATCCATACATTCTTGGTAATCTCGAAAAGTATAAATGATCACAGTTTTACATCAAACTTACTTAGTGATAGTATCACACATTCCTTGAAACATTTCTGCCTTAAGTGATATGATTTGTTCGTAAAATAAGCGAAATAATTTCCAATAATGAATTTCTGTCATCTGAAGACAGAAATTCCACATTGGAATAACGGTGTTGGACGTTTAACAAAAAGGCAGTCAGGGCGCAAGAATTCAGGAATTTGGTTAAAAGGTACGTGCTCAAAGCTTTCGCTGGTATGCCGTTAATTTCCGTATTCTGTAGGGGCATATGGTACGATAACTTCAGCGATGAGTGGTGATCTCGTACAAGCAAAAAATACACTGTGAATGAATTGAATGAATGTGTTCGACTTAATAAATTAGGGCCACTGTAAGATTTTTTGGTAAGATACAAACTACAATTATAAGTAAGGTTTTCGTACAGTGTTGTATATATTGAAAGATATTTTTAAAATAGGACTTGGGGGACATAGTGCGAAATATCTTATACCAGTATTTACTATATATGGTTTGATGTATTTTCGAATAGAGTTATATAATGATGTTCACACTGTAAACACTGGGATGTAAAAACTGCACCTGTGGTGTTTATTGGGCATTTGGCAGACTTTGAGTTGATCATATAACAAATAAAGTGTTACCAGTTGTTTGGTTTTGCCAGATGGTGACATTGCGAATAGTTGACACATTTAAATAAGACATGTATCAGCCGTTGCGTGCGAGGACTACGATTGTAAAAGAAAACAGTTCTTTCAATTTGCATATTTGAGACAAGAAAACATGCTTTAGGGAACACTTCGAGGATTTTGCGTCATTCAAAATTGAGCCTTTGTGGGAAGACTACAAGATTATCGAGATGTTGTTCGTACCACATGCTATTTTGGTGGATAAAAATTGATTATTTTTGCTACGCCGAAAAGGAAAAATGGAAACTTCAAAAATAAGATTTGTTGATGTATATGTTTATGGCATCAAGAACATAAGCAAGATGGCTTTTAAATACTTTTCCTGTCCAAAAAGAAGTTAAAACATTAGTTTATCATGAATATGTTTTAAAGTAAATAGGCTTTAATTTATACGGCTACCCGTTTTTCAACGTCTCTTTAGTATTTTTGCATATACTCCGTTGAATCTAGTACCAAGACTTGGCATATGTTTTGCTATTTGTCGCATCTTATTGGAAAATACGGAGTGATTCAATGATTAGTTTCCCATGAAGCACGTCACGTACATTCTAAAAATACTCTTTGAGAAATAGTCAATTTGTGTCCCGTCTAATGGACACTTGTATAAAAATAAAATGAAACACAATGGACCAGAACACACAATAATCGTTTGTTCTTGTTGTCCTGTGTTATTGTTTAGCACGTGACCCTACTTTGGGCAAGCCCGACGGTCATATATATACGGACTAATGTTGAATAAACAAACTTGCCATCCCCTTTGTTCATATTCAGCATTATTGTGATGAATAATTGCTCACGAAAATATGCCAGTAGGGAGATCAGTTTACAGATTAAAAATAGAATATCATTTCGAATCAGTTACATGTCTCGAGGTGCTTTGATCAGTTCTATAATATCGGCAAGAATATCCCCAACCTACACTATTACATTACACACAACCATTTCCCATGAGTTGAGATGCAAATGAAACGCTGCGAGCTATCAAAAAGACAAACCGTCACCGTTTTCTTGTCAGTACAAGCATACATGTACACATAAACGCATGAGACATGTTCAGTGAAAACCAATGATTATGCGTGTAACAAAATAATGTGAGAATTAGAAATGACCATTAAAGGCCTAAAATATTAACCAATGGTGATAATAAGTCGTGGCAGGCGTGTTAACACACATAATATTCACATTAAGTTTAGATTATTAATATCGGCTAGAAATACCTGAGACAAGTAAAAAAAAAAAAATACAAAACATAAAATGATAGAAGGGCAACTGGATGAGTAAAATGAAAATGATAAAAATGCAACGAAGTAAGAATGAGTATGCAGATTATGGGAACTCGGTCAATTCGATGAAGGACAAAAACAGGCAAAAAAAACTACCAGAACAAAAACTGCTTTCGTAAAAGCTTGATGGTGTTAACATTGGACCTTGACGTTTATGATGTATTTAGCGTTACTTTCATTTATGCAAAATGAGGGATTTCTTTAACTGTGTATTCACTCAGTGCACATCGAAGCCTTCTAGCGGTAAATTTGCACCCAGTATCGATATATCTTGATGAAAGCTACTTTAAATTTTGCGTCTTGTGAGCGTTGTGCGTACACGTTATGTGCGTATGTTATGGTACTAAGTACGCGTATACCAGCCAATGATCGCTAGCGCTGGAGATATTCCGCGCGTACGCACTTCAACTGCAAAATACGCCAGACACGACGCACTATCGCTGCCTTTTCGCACACAGTGGTCTAACAACATGTGCCCTCAACAGCTCATGCCCGGTGAGAATAGCCTACTCGTATTCGTCCACGTACCAGTAGGACTACATTTGGACCATAGCTTTTAATACAAGAGAGTCAGGGTCGATCGTGTTTACCAATCCATTACTCTGTCTTCGAGGCTAAATAACTCGTGCTCATTGTAAGTCTGCTCCTTAACATGCCAATGCAAAAGGTAAATTGAATTACTGTAGGAGTTTTTCCTGATGATACATAAAGGAGAGTTTACGGAACTTTCCCGTTTGAGGACGCATCGAATGAACATTGCCTGAACAAATTCCAAAGACAACAGACACGGAATCCAACACATCTTGGCAAAAGAAACTAGTTTCCGTCGGCAAATATCTTCAAGATGTCACGACTAACGTTTGCAGAGACTTACAATGTATTGATGACATCAAAAAGGGGATTTTATTTTAACACAATAGAATATAAGTAAGACTTGAAGATGCAACCACTAGAAGATGCAACCCCGCGCAATTTGAAGTATGGCAAACACAAACTAAGTTACCAAACTATATTTGTCCGAAACATTTTCCGGACAGATTGCCGCTGTTCCAATATAACGGGACTGTAATGGGACTGTTCCATTTTGTTATCGAGTGGATGAAATAAAGGCACTCAGTATTTGTTTTTAATAACTTAAACATAGGCCTAGATCCTTGTCATTTGATATTTTTAAAATTGTAATGCAGAAGATCAGTTTCCCGATTTTACCGACTGGTAGGCCTATATAATTCTTCATATTTTTACGAAATATAAGGCACTCAGTATTTGTTTTATATAACTCACAAATAGATCCTTGTGTCATTGATGCCTAAAAGTAAAACAAGGGCGCCATGCAATAGACCTTTCCCATGAAATATGCTAATTACACATCGCACGTGCACATTGACACTATTGGTGGGCAAAACGAGGGAACGTTGCGCATTTTTGTATGGGGATGATGGTGGCTTGACGCACACGCGCTTGTGCGTTTTTATACTGCACAACTCTATGGCGTTTGCCAACCAGTGGTGTCTGTACGCATGCGCAAATGTAATTACCATATTTCATGGGAAAGGTCTATTGCATATAGGCGGTTCATTTAGTATTAATCAGCCACAGTGTATAACAACCGACTATCGGCGTTTTCCGTCGCTTGAATTCTTAAATAAAGCCATTTTAAATGAGAACCAGAAGTGTAGGTTTTTGACAGCCATTTTGTTGAAATGTTTGTTTATCGGATCGCAACATTTTCCCCAGGGAAATATACAGATCAGTGGTCTGTACCAATTTTGGGGTCGATGCTTCTAAAAATGTCTTCGGGAAGAGTTTGATCCATTGATCTGAACAATCAGCATTTCGATCCGGTGTGCGTGATTCATGTTCAAAATAGTACCGGTACCATTCCTATGTTTCGTGTTCAATATATTTTGTAATAATTTTTTTTTGTTCTTAGTTTTTTTTCCAAGAGGGAAAACAACTCATATTATACTTTCTTATAGTTAATTAATGAACACATTTTAAGCATTTATACAAAGCAATGAAAAAGGATCCCATTGTTGATGCAATTTATAAATTTCCTCATTCTTGGTGAAAATATATGTTTCTATTGTATATTAATATTTTATCTCCTTTTTAAGAATAACAAAGGAAGATTTACTCTCATTCATCTTACAGTTTTGAAGCGACGGCGCAATGAAAATGGCAAAACGATAGTGGATGACTCGTGACGTGTGTTCCACCAGTCGAATGAAAAGGATTTGTGTGTGAGTGACCATACACTATAACCCCTCTAAATTGACATGAAAATTAGATCTAGAAAAAAAAAACTAGAAAAAAGATTTTTCTTCATTCTCTCTTTAACGATAACACGCTCCAAAAAGACGGTTTTCCCAAACAGTATGTTATGGATGATTCACAACGTCGTCGTGATCTATCACACATGCCACCAGCTGAAGCCATCGGCCAAATTCCTTCTGTAGCATTTCGGAAACGTGTTAACTTCACAATTTCATTGTTAGAAAAAAAGGAAGACATTAATCAAATTCTGAAACCTATAAATAACCCTTTTTATTTGTTTACCTTTATACTGTGCTGGGAAAGACAAAAATACAATCTGCCTTCGACATCGAAAGCCTAGGTTAATTTTTACACATTAACGAACAGCGTACCAACTCATTTCACCATAATTATTCTCGGTGTTTCGAAAAAAAAAAAATCTCGTTAATGGAACTGAATGACGGTTTTTCCTAAAAATTTTGTCCCTGTCATAAAATGAAAAAAAAAATGCAGTCATGCAGGTTTTGGTATTACTATGAACACACCTTTATCGTTCTGCATCCATCATTGTCAGACACCTGAGCGCAGATTCTAAATACATTAAAAAGGGCCACCCTATCCAGCCTCGGTTTTGGTGAATATGGCAGAATAACAAGATGGTTGTACCGCGATAAAGGTATATTGAGACACGTAGTCCTTTGAATCCTTTTTGCAGCTAGAGTCCATGTTTATCTTGAAATATTTGCAGTCATGAGTCTACTGCAAATCTATCCTTTTCGCTTTTGCAAAACCTAAAACGTGACGACTGTTTACGTAACAATTTAGGTAACACTTTGTAAAAACACTCTCTAGTGTAAATGTTTATTGCAATACCCTACGGTACGGAACTTTTCCTTTATTAAGTTGTTATTCAAATTTGACTTACATTTCTCGCCTAGTTGTATTTTGTATTTTGGTAAATTTAAATAAAATTATTTGTTATTTCTGTAAACTTTGCATATACAAAGTGAACTACTCAGAGAGATAAACTCGAGGGCTATCAGCGGGGAAAAAATCCATTTCAATTATTTAAGTGTATTAACCTCATGTTCGATCTACATGTACCCTGAGCTGCTAATTATTATGTTCGACTTCCTCGTGGCTTTCCAGTATCACATTACATACAGTTGCACTAAAATTAGGATGAAGTCCTTGGCAAGACACAAGAGACTGAAAAGATATTGCCCGCATTATGTATGACAAGACAAATTACAAGCATTCGTTGGACCCCCGCAGAAGGGATTTGTGGTATACATAATTATGGGTAATATTACCGGGGGCCCCTTTTATTGATTGTACCGAACTTTTTAACTTGTCGGGGTCATAGTGCTCGAATTCATAATGGATTGTATAGAAAAAAGTTCCAAGTGGTCAGGGAAACCTTTACAAAAAACGTACAATAGCATATACTATGCAGATTATATATTCGAGATTGCGAGGAAAACAGAATAGCCGAAAACTCAGATTCGAATTCCGGCGACGTCTGGTCCCCCTGCTCAATCATTATCCTGTGTATAAGTGTGACGTCAGCAGGAAGTACGGTACAGTTCAAACGCGCACGTTGCTTTACGTACGCACAGCCCATAGTGAGTGCCGTGTACTTGGAGCCTCTAAAGTGTGTATTAGAGGACCAGTCGGGCTAACCAGCGTCTTAAATGACGTAGTATTATATGTCCTTGATTGGGCACCGGTCAGAAACTTTATTTTGTGTGATCATGTAACCCGGTTGAGCTGAAACTGTCATATGTTTATTCTTTGTGTTTGTCATCTAAGTCATGTTCCAATATGCTCTTGACCCTAGCTCGGACCCTCGGACCATTGTCAGGATTCGAACACACATATCCAAACGACTGCTCCGCCCTTTAGACGAAAACAGAAACAATGATATGTCTGTTTGGTTCTGAATTCAGCAGGTCGAATCGCGTCACCTCCCTGCCTGTCTCCCATCAGCTCAGGATTGAAATCCTTCAGAATCCCCAGTGGGAGATCTTTTTTACTGTATTGAGGGAATGCACTTTTAGGGCCAGGGAGCACTCTATTAAAATGAATCATCAAAAGATCAACGATAAAAGTCCAGTTACCTTTTAGGACAGAGCATTTTGTCTGATTTTTATGATTCAATTCACACACAATAATTAACAATCATTTAGAGCAGCCCTGCAGGGGAAATCGAGCTCTTCGAACCATCCCCGTTCCTGAAAAAATACCTTTTCGCATAATTCCTTTTAACATTCTTTCCTTGTTATTATGTCATTATGTATTAGACGTTTCACATAGCAAGATAGCATAGAGCAAGTACCCTGTAATTAACCCAGTTTGTTCGTATGATCTGTGGTTGCCAGTTATGGGCACCTGAATAATGGTTTTCTTACGTTGTATGTATGGTGCTTTAATGGTTTAAAACATATCAGAACATTATTATTTAATATTATTTAGGCTATATATATCGTCCATTGAAACTTTCAGTTCCTTTCATTCTCAAATCAGAGAAAACATGTTAAAAATTTAATTGATTTAAGACCCATTATGAAACAAAAACCGCATTACAATTATCAAGTAAACATCACTTCGTGATCAAATTAATATCTTTTCTCAACAGCTCCATTATGATAATTAATTAGGTTTATAGTAGGCCTGCATCATTTAACAAGATCCGTAGAATATCAACGGTGTGTAATGTGTTTCAAATGGCGTAGCTCACTTCTTATAGTTTTTCCTCAATACGAGCTGATCACTTGGACACACACACTTTGTAGGCCCTGTCGTTTTTTGTTTGTTTGTTTTCTTAATCAATGTCCATCACCTGATGCGGATTCGTTTGCGTTTTGATCTCCGTCTGGATATCAATTACATTAAATGCAGAAAGCCAGCGACTATAGAATCCTAACCTTAATCTAATTAGAAGACGAAGGTGATTTATTTTGTTATTTGGTTTAGAAATTGAGACGACGGTAAACGTGTTTTCATATTATTGGACATAAAAGCTTCACATACTTGTACCATGGAGGAATTTCAGATATAGAGACACATGTTCAGTTGCATATATTTTGTAAGATATTTTTTGGCTCTATGCTCTTACATAAAAGCCACTCAACAGCAATCAAAACCTTGATATCACAATAGTCTTTTCTTGGATATTAGATATAAAAACCTTGATATCAAGATGATCTTTTCGTAGATATAAAAACCTTGATATCAAGATGATCTTTTCTTAGATATAAAAACCTTGATATCAAGATGATCTTTTCATAGATATAAAAACCTTGATATCAAGATGATCTTTTCTTAGATATAAAAATCTTGACATCAAGATGATCTTTTCTTAGATATAAAAACCTTGATATCAAGATGATCGTTTCTTAGATATAAAAACCTTGATATCAAGATGATCTTTTCATAGACATAAAAACCTTGATATCAAGATTATCTTTTCTTAGATATAAAAACCTTGATATCAAGATGATCTTTTCTTAGATATAAAAACCTTGATATCAAAATAATCTTTTCTTGGATATAAAACCTTGATATCAAGATAATATTTTCTTAGATATATACACCAAAGTCGCTCGTTTCATTGTAGGTCACCGTCACCCCTATTGAGTGTTGGTCGATCCTCTGTCGTTGCATGTGTAACTTAAAGTTTATCTTATGTGTAGCTGGAAGATATTACTATAATTACTATTTACCGGGATTTTCTCTTCCTACACATTATGGGCGTCTCTACTCGACAAGCTTGCTTTTTGGCGACGCCCACCGCTTAATCTTCTGTTCTTTTATTATTGTTATAACTTTTCTGTTCATATTGATTAAGTGAAAATAAATATGAATGAATGAAGAAAGATGAAAGTATGTTTATACCATAAAAAGAAAAATTTCATATTTTTGATTAAGCGGTTTTCCATATATCATTTTTAGTACTCTAATTAGTCTACAGCTGATCAAGTTGATTGCCTGCATCGATCGTGCATGCACAAGACTGCCACAATAATCAAGACGAGAGATTGAGAGCGACTCGAAATGCAGACAGACGAATATAGGCAATTTGACCGAGAGAGACGGGTACAATTAGATTGTGTGAAACGACAAAGAAAGTCCGGTGCGCGCGCGTTAAATTAAAGTTGTACACAAAAACGGAATCTCAAGTCACAAATGACGAGAAAATCCCTTTGATGAATTCGTTTTGTGGTCATATATTTGCTTTTCATCTAGAAATTGATTAGTTCAGGTCCTCTGCTTATCATGCCGTGTCTATAAACAGGAATAAAATTAACCTAAATTAAAGGTAAGACATGGATATGTACCGGGTAGGAAAAAAAACACATAAAATGAAAAACAAACCAACGTTAAGTCTTCTTGTTTGTAGGACAACATCTTAGCGACACGATGCAAGCGGAATTACTTTGCAAGTATTTTATGAAGCGAAGCTGTTCCTTTTAAACCACGAAGCTGTTATTAAAAATGCAAAATTATATCTATCAATGTTCACATAGGACTAGCCTACACCTGAACATAATTTCTTTGAGGGACACCGTATTGAAAACGATCGGATAAAATGATGACAGCTCGAAGATATTTTGAAAGGGGCTATTGTAACCCTTCGCGTGATCTCTATAGCAAGATATTTAACACCTGAACTGCCCCAGGATTTTTGCTTTAATCAACGGAGAAAAACAATCTAACAGTTGATTTGACTTAGCGGTTATGCATCTACTTCTGTTAGTATCAAGCAGTACTGTCAAGTGTCAATATCAATACAGCTGTTCAAACAGGAAATAGCAACATGAAAGAAAGACAAAAATTAAAATTAAAATTAAATGTACGTATATATCTTAAAGATACGGTATTATATAGAACTATAATCAAGAATTTTAGATAATGGTATAAACCTTTCCAAAAAAATAATTTTGTCTGGGGTGCAGTAATATTTACCAAAACGTTACATTATTACTATACCTTTATCGGAAAGAGTTTACTCTTTGCTAAATACCAGAATGAAATTAGCCTTGATCAAGGCGCGTCGGAACGGTTTGGTCGCATAATTTTGCGCCGATTTTTTTTTTAGCTATCCGAACCCCAGCGTACATGGACATAGTGTACGGATTCATTATGTATACATGTATATGTATGTAGTACTGTACATTAATGAATTAATAATAATAATAAAGTGGAATTATATCATGGCGCACGTATCCACCAAACTGGTGCTCAAGGCGCATTACATTATTACCCCTGATCATCAGGCTCGTAAATCATTCCTGAAACCATCTCAGCTTCCTGGGGAGTATAAAGCTCAATTGCTGCCATTTCAGCGCATATGGGCTAATCATACACAACAACCAACTCTGCCCTCACAGATACCCATTTACCCCTGGGTGGAGAGAAGCAATTATGGTAAAGTGTCTTGCTCAAGAACACAAGCACCCCGGTCGCGGCTGGGATTCGAACCCACATTCTGACGATTCAGCCATCAGAACACAAATCCGATGCACTAAACTGCTCGACCATGGCACACCATGGTACATGAACATGTACATATGCACATGTAGTGGCCATTCGTCGTCGCGCCTTGATCCTTCTGCACATGCCAAAATTTAAGGCGGAGCTCATTAATGCTAATACCAAATTCAAAAACCAAAGACGTATTCTCATTGGTTATTGGTTGGCCCAGCAATTGCTGGCTGTGCGCGATGTACATATGCATATTGTACTCTACATGTACAACTAGCCCAGGTCGGACTTTGACCTTCGTGTACTCCATTTCAGCGTATACAGAGACGGAGTCCATATTTGGGCTAATGTACAACGTGTGTGTGCATGCATTGTGCTGTGTGTGTGTGTGATCAAACTGGGTCAAAGCTAGGGGCCAGTGATTGGCCATCATTTAAAAATGAACCGCCCACAAATCAACAATTCTTGCATATGACTTTCCATCGGAATTCCAATGGGAAAATAAAGAAACACATAAGATTTCGATTACAGAAGGATTAAGGCTGTTCGTTCAGTTCGAACATATGAGGAGTGCAATGCACAACCGTATCCACGACTCAATTATTGATCTCGCTGTACAGTGTACGTGTGTGGAGCCGGCCTGGGACGGCGCACCGGCCGTGTGTGCTGAATTTCCGGGGCCAGAATTGGTACAGGGTGGGAGTACCCAGGTAAGTGCGCACTACGACAACAGCCTTGGTCAAGGCTAGAATGAAATAGAATCAAAAGATATGAACAATCTGAACGCATTTTCACTGTAATAAAGGGAAAGTACAAAAATTACCGAATTATTATCCCAACGCTAACTTGATGTGAAGTTGGTAAAGGTACCAATCATCGTGAACAATCATTACGTCTGAAGTACTTACATTTCAGAGAAACCACGAAACAAATTGTGAATGCCTTTTCCCCACTTTTCTCGTGACTTACACTTTGTATAGAGCTGCCTGAAACTTGTTTAATGAACAATAGGCCTATTGATTTATAGAAAGTAAACTATACTCAGAGAAGCAGTTTTGCCAACATTATCAATGCCAACATAACCAACGTTGTAGCTTCAATTACCTTTCAACGACAAATTTCACATGTTGGTTGTTCATTGTATATCTTGATTTACAGAGAGTATAGGCCTATAATCACATTCCCTTTAATTTTGCAAGGAAGTGACAATGTGTGAAGGTAAAACACATTTACGATCAAGCCGGGAAAATATGTCGCAGTGACGTGGACTAACCGAACATTTTGAGTTATACTGTGTCCAATTTCCTATATAGCCTGCTCCATACTGATCGAGTTAAGCATGTCAAGTCGATACCAATTAGTCGCCCAGTTGTGACAACTTGGCACCATCGAACCTGTCAAAGAAAATAATGTGTCTTTTACCGATGCTCGTCGATTGTTGTTGTTTTTTCTTCCAAAGTTATTTATTTCTTTTTTATTATAATCCAAGCAATCTGTAGCACGAGTGGGTCCCCATTAAACCGTCACTCGCTAGAAGGACCCTTCAACACTTAAACTTGGTCTTGATATTTACATTAGTATTTCACCACGGCGCTTCGGCTAGCCATTCGAGATCCATCCAGCAGAGTAAATACAGAAGCATTATAAATGGTTGATATGAGCAAGATACCGTATTACTTAACTCCTCATGTGACACGCTCTGACAATAACATTTAGACTGTTAGACTTCTCTTCACTTGCATTAATTTTAAAAAGTAGTATGATGTTTTAATGCCTACTGTCAGTATTGTTCATAGACTCATTAACCCTAACTCCCTAGGCACATTTGCTTACACATAACCTGAATCCTCCAAAATCCTTCAGTAGTAAAGCAAGCACATGACATGTATGCACACATGTGTTTCTAATCTGTGATACATGTGTATGGCCAGGGACCCTTCCTGCATGCATGGAGCAATGTTTCCCTACATCCTATAATCTAGACAGTTTTAAGAGGAATATCAATTCCTACCTTCAGTCCTCCTGAGTTATTTTCATCTTCTATGATTTCTTCTTGTAGCCCCTTACCTAGAATGGCTTTTAGCCTTGTTTGGGGCGAACTTGCATAAAAAAATAAATAAAAATAAACAGTGACCACTGACCCAAACACTGACCTTGCAATCACTACAACAAACATGGATGTACATGTACATGTACCATGGAAAGGCAAGTATGCCTAATAACCTCAATCCTCCAAAATCCTTCACTTTAGCAAAGAGCATGTAGCATGTAACCTCAATCCTTCAAAATCCTTCACTTTAGCAAAGAGGATTTTGGAGGATTTGGGAAGGTTGGGGTTAAAGGCAGAATACACTAGTAGAATGTCTATAAATTAATCCATACTTTATAAGAATCAAGATATATGTATAAAAATCAAAAGCTTATTTCATTGTGTCAACGATTAAATAGGGGGGAATTAAATGCATTTGAAATTGCGCCTATTCATTCCAACGTTGAATTTCTGTCATTAACTTTGGAAATTATTTTGCACATTTGACAAAAAAAGCAATATCACGTATGAGACAATGCTATTTTAAGAATTGTTTGATACCATCATCAAGTTTACGACAATTTAGTAGTTGTATGTAAAACTGTGATTATTCACGTTTTTCGAGTTTACCAATAGTGTGTACTGGCTTTAATTGTGTAATCATTAAATTTGGACCTAAATTTTATCAGCTTTAAAAACAAAAAGCAAAGGTCGTCTTGAGCACACGTGGTACGGTATGCAGACCAAATGTCTAAGCATGAAATATTAGCTTCGACAGCCAGCCAAATAGCACACGAATTGAATTCCGGCTGTGCCGTGTAGAATTATGGGATATAGTCTGCATGTGTATTTTGATTAGAGCATTTTGTATAAAGGTAAAATTCGTTATCTTTCAGGATTTTTTTTTTCAAATACGAAGCGATATTAATGTTGCATCAGCATCAATGTAGGCAAAAATTTAATGAAAATTGTGATGAATGATTTGCAAATAAATATTTCTCCATGAGATTTTAAAATGACCATGTGCACTTTACTTCAGCATATAGATGTAGCGCGGATTTCCATGTTTGAAGACATCCACAAGTATGGATCCAGGATGTTAGAAAAGTACACGTGCCCCATTTGATTAGACATTGTGGCTTGATCTACCAATAGGCATACAGTGCTATAGGCGCCGACGTCGTACATACTGACTGGGATTGGAGGATCAGTGGTTATATCGTGCTAGCATTGTACACGGAGCGACCCAATGTATTGCTATAGTTGATACGTGGATACATCAAACGTATACATTCGGTGTTAGACACTATATCACCATAAAACACGAGCTTTATTGCTTATTTTCACGTGTCTGCCCGTGGAATTATTATTATTATTATTATTAATCATTTCTGGTAATGAAACCAAGGGATGCCTCAGAAAAGCGCACTTAAGCACTGTAAGCTCGAAAGCCTGAGGAAACCTGTAAACAAGGGCGCTTGCAATGTGAACCAGAAACACCGGGGTAAACCCCTTACACTTCCACGATAAGTGTTCTGGGTTCTTTTACGTGCATTACTTAATCTAGTACACGGGACCTACGGCTTAACGTCCCATCCGAAGGACGAAGCAATTATGGTTAAGCATCTTGCTCAAGGACACAAGTGTCACGACCGGGGCTCGAACCCACACCCCTGCTGCTGGCAACACCAGAACTTGAGTTCGGTGCGCTAGACCGCTCGGCCACGACACTCCACGGGGACAAGTGAATACCGAATGGGCTCACGAAACATGAGATAGGATGTTGTTGCAACATTTCAGGAAATTAGCCCTTCGACAGCTGGCAATTAAAATCCCTTTTTGACACGTCTTTGTTTTTACAGAGAGAGAGAGAGTCCAATTTGGGCGTGCTAAGCACGTGTTATGGCTATTTTGCTCACGTTTCATGTACGTAAAACACGTCGGATTTCGGGCGCAAAGTTTTACCATCTGTGTCCTTTCTCTATGGTTTTACCTAATAGCCGACAGCGTATAAGGGGCGGGGCTACGTGATATTAAAGTAATTGATAGATCATTTTATGCATGAGTCAAGCGATTGAGAGATTCGAATTAAACAGAAACACACGGCGGGCGGAACCAGAATTTCACACGGGGCCTCGCTTCCTCCAAAATGTAACAATCGCTAATTTGTTTTCACAGTATTCCACTCGTGAGCGTTTCTTACGTACTCCCTGGCTTCCGCAAGAACGCTACACATAATTATCATCAAACTGTTCTTTTTGCGTTCGTTTTATATCCCGGTTTCTGTAGGCCTAACCTTGTTTATTTTAATTGTTTTAGTTATTTATTTTATTTATTTAAAAAAAAAATTCTGGGGGGTAGGGGTCGTACCCGTCGGGCTACTCCCTGGATCCGTTTAGGAACAGGAATGAAGGAATAAAGCACACAAACCACAGGCGAGCGCATTAAATAGCGAGAAGCCATGACGAAAATTCCTCGTGGCGATTCCCTCATCGCTATGCGAACATTTAGTGTACATACAGTTGCGTGATTAAGAAGCATAATGTAAGACAGTCTGCCCTTTTTAATATTCCCCCAGCGAATGTGAGCTTGTTGGAGTGAGGTGAAGAAGTTTATATTTAGAGCACATGTCACATTGTCTGTTTATTCTTATTTTACAAGAAGCACCTCAGAGAAAAAAATATATATTTTGTTTATAAAAAATGTATTTGTGTTACTTTGATAGAACTACTTTTATTAAACATAGTCCCCTGCAACGTACTGGTGTTCAATTCCGGAATCATCGTAACAGTAATATCAAACACTAAAATTTGCTAACCAGCTAACCGAAACCAATGTTTAACAAATACGACCAACAATTTTTGAATAATTTGATGCCATTTTGTTGTTTTAGACTTTCTTTCTTTTTTGCCGCATTGGTTATTAAACATTCATTGCAGGGCGTGTATTGATGCTTTTAGATTGAAAATGTATACACGTTGTTCCATTTGCCGACGATCTAGTTTGTGTAGCCGTCAGGTACAGGTGCCGACTTTCGGTTAACAGGTTAACTTACCGTGAAAGATTCGGTTAAACGATTAGCGAACTAAACCAGTAACTCTCAGCACTACTCCAACTCATAAGTTATAGTCGAGTATTTTTTTCACGAGTATTGGTATAGAAAAATGTACTCGAATACGAATACAACGCTGCTTAAAACTCGTCTGCTCAGAGCTTTTTATAAATCTGCTAATTTGATCTCCTGTTTGTTTGTCGTATAAATGTACTTTTTCGGTTTTGTTCGTTTGTGTGTTGGGTAAGTGGATAGGGTGAGGGTACAAAAACACTTAGCTACATCTTAACATAATGTTCTGTTATATCGTATTCATTATATATCTGCTGATGTGTATCGATCTGTCAGCATGGAAATAAATATCTTTAAATCATGAAAAAAGGCCGAGTAACGTATTGCTAAAAGGCAATTGGACATTCAACCCGTCAGTGAAGTAATGACGAACGTGAGCTTTTCATTGGTCAAATTCGATGTTCGCTAACTTCCCGCGTTTCAAATCAAACATTGATTATGCCTACTCACGTACATACAAGGATAGACAATTGTTTCTCTTCGTTTGAATAATTGACAGAGACGTTCAGTTTGCTCCTTGTATTCCCCGATGTCAATGGAGTAATTTCTTGTTTTCAGGTGGAATAGTGCTGTTTACTCGTATAAGGACACATTGTTTGCTTTTTACAGGGGGAGGGGCACGATGAGCGAAAAATCACACGATGTTTTGACTCATAATCCCAATATTACTTAACTTTTTCGAATATATGAAGCAAATGTAACTTAACTCTTGTTTAGATGGCGGCAAGAACAAAGTGTAGTTATTTTATATACAAGCAGCGAACTTATCAGTGACTCCAGTGATGATGGATAAACACATTTGCCGTTTTTATGCGAGCTGAACATTCATATTGTTGTCAGTTCTTGACCGAGTGAACCAAGGCAGTGAAGATGAATATTCAGGTTAAAAGGAGTCTATTATTCAATAACTTCCTTCCTTTTGTGACGGATGAGAGGACGAGAAGGTTGTGTGACACTCGGTTGGCATTTGTCTTCAAACTTGTCTTGATCCTTTCACGACGGTGCGCAGCTCGCATGTAATTGATTGTTTTCAGAATAGTATGACATTATGAAGATGTCTGTTGATTGAATTTTTATTTTATTTTATTTTATTTATTTATTTATTTTTGGGGTGTGTTCAGTTTGTTGGTTGGCGTGGTATGGTCGCTTGCTTTCAGAGTGTGCTTTGCGGTTCGCTTTGATTGTATAAATGGGATTTGTCGCTCGATCGGTTGATAAATATTTCGTTCGGTTTGTCAGTTTTCCAACTATTGTTATTCCATGAAGTAAGGACCACCAAGCTCTTTCGCAAACTGACGACCGTTCAGTCTGCTGGTGGCTCATAGTTGATCTGCTGGTTAGTTGCCGTTGGTACACGGACAGGTGGTCACAGTGATGTTTTCATCCATACAGTTTTTGATGGTGTAACCTTAAATTAGTGGTAGTACGCACCTTTCCATTTTAACTGGAAAAGGGTCAATTTCCTAGTTTTTTAGTCACATAAGCGCTTTCTCACTTTCTATGTAAATTTTGTCAAGGTTGGTATAACGTGCCAACAACATCATCCGGTGGAATGTACCAACGTCAGCCGTTGTTATGGAAATTGCTTAATGGGCTTATTATTGAAATTCTTATAATGGATACAGACAATGATATTAGTATTTTATATAGCATACTCCACGGTCGGTGAATTCCCATCTGAGCGTTGGGTTTATAGGTTTGAATAAATCTGTCCTTCATACACCCTCATCCCGTGAAACCTTTATGTTATTGTAAATGCAAATGCCAGTGCTGGAGTGTATAGTGTTTTTGTTTTGTACGAACATCCTTACAAAGATTATATTTATAGCTTTTTATAGGAAACAGGTTGAAAGGACGAATAGCTCAATACACAGAGTGACAGAAGTTATGTATTACGGGAAGTTGCTCGATCCACGTATGCATGCACCCATCCCAACTCATCTACTCTCCCCATCCCTGTATTACTTATATCTCCTGGTTGACTATGGTGGCCCTGTATATGGACATAATCTTTGTATTTGCGACGTCGCGAAATTATTCACGACCAGTCGTGAATTGGTTACGCGCCAGTCGTGAATTTTGTCGCGTATTTTTTTTTCAATAGCCTGGAGGGTTAAATGTGTCAATATATGTTCAACCATTTTTGTTCAATGTGTGCTCTGCTATCCCGTGATGCACTACGCAAGGCCACTGTAATGTTGAACTCTGCCCAAGATACTGAAACAAAATTTCACGCCGTCGCAAATATAATTCACGACATGGTGAAAAAAATTCACGACTGGTTATGTCCCTTCAGGGCCACCATAGTTGGCTCATCTCGCCAATTCCAAACTCGTCTTGTTCGTCTACTTATAATAAGGTAATCGTTTCTTATCGAAATATTATTTTTGTTTCTTTGTTAATGTTTTCCTTTAGGGCGAAAAATATGATGAAAAATTTGAACATTATCAGAGTGAGTCGGGTAAATGGAACAACAAGACCGATTACACAGAATATTGTACAGTCACATCAGAAAGGAGGTCAACAAAATATTGGTAGAAGTTGTGGAGAAAACTATTTTTATCAGAGGATTGTTAAGTCGACTAAGTGGTGGAAACGTGACAGTGTCACCAACGAGTATTTCATTGCATGCCGGGGGCTAAACGGCACTGCGCGAAGAGCGGTGGACAGCACGGATTCGAATATTCAGTTTTCTTTCGTCATTTAACTCGATAAGTTGGGGGAAAGCCACTTACAAAGTAGATAAACAGATCCCATTTCCTTTCAAGCGGCGAAAGCGAACAACATTAATTCGCCGGTTGTCCTTTACTCTCGACATTCTAAAAGCCACTCGATGCCACAGAGTACTTTTCTGGATGGGGGGATGACACGGACAAAGGATATCAGGTATTTCTAAAGGCCGTTACTTAATAGGCGTGATGGTTTCAGCTGAGATCATTTCTTTAACAAACGCATTGTTTGCTGTCGATCCACAATTTTCCGATTTGTACGCATTTAGTGTGCTGGTCGTATCCGGCAATTCATCATCAGAAATGCTTTATACGTGGGCAGAGGATCCGTGGTACACCATACAGCATCACTATTAAACGGCGCCATGGTGAAAACAGTTGTGGTGACCACGAGTCTTAACAAATATTATTACAATCCGATGATCGCTGATGGAGAATTTCATTTCAGGGAGTGATTATTTGAAGGGCAATATCGAAAGATAGATGTGACTTCCCGATCAAATCTTACCTCAGTTTCTGTTGGCAATTCGTTACTTACTATTGACATTTTGATTTCTCAAGGGATGGAGGGAAATTAGTAACGGTAAGAACAAGGCAGACGTTCTTATTGCCAGGGCAACCGATGAGGACCTTAAACGGCCACTTCCTTAGTACGGGGAAGCATCATTTGATTGGTTTACCGTGAGTCAATATTACTATACTGGCATGGCCTGTGATGACAGAAAGCATGTAATATGTAAAAGTAGTGAACATGAGGTTGGCATTCCGTTTAATAATATTTTTAAGGTCTCCTTTATGTAACACAATGGATGGCCAATACTGACTGGATAGAGAGTCTTGCGCTTACAATGAAGCCACTGGATGCCATGTTTCTGCTATCATAAACTCCGCATTTACAATGTTAAAATGGCGAAACAGCCTCCCCATGGTATGTGCACTCCCCCAAAAGAAACACAAGAGGAATACACACATCAGGAACACGGGGATGCACATTCAATGGAGAGGCTGATTCTCCCTGTGTAGCATTGCAAGGCGTTGTTTATGAGAATGGTAGCATGGCATACAGTGGCTTCAATGTAAGCGCATGACCCTTGATCCAATCAGTATAATAGAGATCAGTTGCTAGAACTCTGTTAGACACAATTAACGAAGATGGTCTAGTTTTTTCACAGTCTATATTATATAAAACATTTGTGTGTTTAACTGTTTCTTTCCATTTTTTTCATTGGGGCTATACATAGTTCAATCCTAAACCGAGCCAATTATGTATAAAAACTAGGACGTAAACCATAAAAGCTTATACTTAGACAAGAACACAATTTCCTGGCGACTTATCGGCAAATCTCGTTTTGCCTCGCAATGCATTAATACAACAGCCAGTTGGTCTATTAAATAGCCGCATGTCTGCCATGGGTAGCAGTCAAGCCAGAGGTTTCCCTCAAAGTGTCTGGGACTGTTACAGCAGTGTTAATGCCCATGGTATCCTATTTGTCCACAAAACACATACGGCACTTGTGGTGACTTCCAGGCTCTTTCGTCAAGTGTCGCATGCCGTGTCAGAGACCCCTTTGGCGAGCCAGGAAAGTCTGTTCTCGTCATGCTATTCCTGAGTCTGTTATACATGTAGATCCCTGTTTCACACGAGTATTTTATGCTAAACGTGGTCTTGGACTCGTGTTGGGTTCTACCATAGAGAAAGGACGTTCTACTATCTATAGCAGTGAAGATTTCCCGTAATGCATCACAGTTGATGCTCGATATCCAAGTAAAAATGTTCTTCATCTTGGATATTGGACCTGAAAATGGGAATCAACAACAGTTAAAAACACATACTTACAAATATACAGGTACAAGAAATCCACAATTCCATCTTTTGTCTGTAAATAATAATGTTACAGTTTTGTAGTTAACTGTTACGTGTGCGGTAGCACCTCATTGTAGTCCACAAGCCAACCGATTTGTTAGTGCCAAATGGAGTGACTAATTATAACATGCTTTTTATGGTCACAAATAATATGTAAATCAACAAACAATGTAATAACCCTTCTAAAAAGGTAGCTTATTGAATATTTAATAATAAATACACTAGCAAAATGAATGAACAAATGTAGTCAAGAAGGTTTAAACAATGAATCAGAAGAATTTAGAGTGCATTTTTGTGTTACCGATACAGATACAATGCCAGTTAGTCTAGAATAGAACAAAATAGTCTGTTTTGGAGAGCATATGCAGGGCTGTGAGGTTTAGTGCATCGTCAAAATGTGGCCAAGTTATCAGAATGTGGGGGTCGCCAGAATGTGGATTTGAAGACACTTTACCATAATTGCTTCTCTCCTTCACCTATCCCATAACCCCGGAGGGTCGTTGGGGCACCACAGACGATCATCATGTGGTGTGTCTTGGGCAATTAAACCTGGCGGCGCCCATCCCTCTCCAGGTTGGATGCAGTTTTTTTTTAAAGTCGTACCCAGGACCATTTTACGTGCATTATACAACACACGGGACCTACGGCTTTACGTCCCATCCGAAGGACGAAGCAATTATGGTTAAGTACCTTGCTCAAGGACACAAGTGTCACGACCGGGGCTCGAACCCACACCCTGCTGATGGCAACACCAGAACTTGAGTTCGGTGCGCTAGACCGCTCGGCCACGACACTCCTACTCAGGAGTAAATGGGTACCTGTTAGGGTAGAGTTGGTTGCAGTGCGTTTGAGTAAACCCCATTTGCCAAACGGCAGCAATTGAGTTCTTGGTTCTTGGTTCTTGGTTCTTGAAATTGTTTTCATGATGGGGCCTAATTATAAGTCTATTGAATTATTAGTCGTTCGGGTTTAATACTCGTTGAAATTATTCAGTTTTTATTACTATATTATTATTATACAGCTGCAGGTTTTGACGGATGTCGGTGCTTGTTTCCCAGGATACCACGACTACATGTGTGTGGGTGATTCTCTTTAATGATCCTACGGAATATCGGAAGAGGAAATCACTCCGATTTCAGGCATATTTTCCGCTCGCCGGAAACAAGCGCGAAACCATTATAGAATTACCTAGCCTTGATGATGTCATCCGCATCTTTTCAAGCGAGCGCTATTATATAGCCTGAAGGTCTGACTTCACGCTTTGTACGTGGCTCGTGAATTACGCCAGATACCGGCCGTGCGGCCGCCATGTTTGTTTCCCGGAGATTCAACTTTGACCTTGATTTGGTAGCCAGCGCGAGCCTCGAACTGAGCGTGACGTCAGATCTTCAACACAACGTATCCAATGAAGTCCATTGGAATGGTGCGCCAGGAGCCTGTCTTTATCCTTGAGGATAAAGACAGGGGATCAGTCTAGCGCTATTACCTCCGTTCTCCCATCGATAAAGGGCAGCATGGGTGCTACATAATTCAAAGGAACAAAACATGGTGATCATGAGGTTGAAGGGTGGGGGGGAGAAGAGGATAAGACGTGTAACAGTCACAACAACAAATAACATCATTTCGTAAAGTAGTTTGATTTATAGGATTCCTATAAACCAATCTAATGGCATGATCACGTTGATCAAAACTGCATAGAACCATAATATTTGTATAACCACATGATTTATTCAGTTCCAAAAGAAGTGCATCAGATGAGAGGCAAATGATCAGATGCACTCTCTCGGAAAAAATCGAACCGAGAAGGTTTATGCATTTGTAATGGATAATCTCCAAAGGCTGATGGGCACAGAGCTTCGAGAATTGTTATGTTATTTGATAGGTGTTAATGGGCTTAAAGTATTAAGGAACATTGGTAATGGCTTATTTCGCCACATGGGGGAATCATCAGATACAAATGTCCCGAAGTTATTTATTAATAGAAAACCCGAAATGTAAGCTTCAAAGTGAAGGATGCCGTGTTGTCTGCTATTGTCTGCAGTAGTTTTGTTAGATTTGTCAGGAGCTGTATAGCCAGAAGTGATGTAACAAACATCATGGCGCAGAAGATCGTCATATTTCTAGATTATTGCAGCTATACTTTTTTTCAGGAAGGAAGCTGCATTATCACCAGCAAGGAACACACTATGATAAATTTGAGAACAAGTTTCTTTCTATCTATCTATCTCCTTCCATCTTGTACATTGTACACTCACTGGCCAAAAGTATTGCAACATGCTCAAAATAGCACTTTACAAGTAACATGTGAGATGATCATTTAATCCGATTTCATCGATCGTGTATTACATAATTTCCGAGCAAGAACAGTAAAAAAGAACATTGACTTCAAAATACAGGCACTTTCAAGACGTCTTAAGTAGTGTAAATAAAATAAAATAAATTATTGTAACACAGTTCTCCAAACTGAACTTTGGGGATGTTGCAATACTTATGGCCAGTGAGTGTAGTTTATTTTAAATGTCCCCCCCCCCCCCCATTTAGACCGGGATGAGACCAAAATTTAACTGCAATATTCTTCAATTTCTGACTGTCCTAAACTATGGGACCTATCCTATTACATGTACATGTCACTGTGATGATTCAGATAGACGATGCATGAACATTCATACAAAAAAGTTAGCAATTGTGGCTATGCGTGAAAATTCTTCCACAGTGCAGGTGCATTTTATTTTGTGTATTCACATTATTGAGCCACTCTGTTGCTGCTGAGTGATTGATAGACTCCGACTTAAATTCTTAATCGATCATGTCCGTGTATCATCTCTGTTCCTTTGCCCTAATCCGGATAAACCTTTGCCCAGTCCTTGTCGAATCCTTATCACAATGTCTGCTCATTCGTTGTCAAATGTCAATCGTCGGATTGATCCCATTTGATCGGACATTTAAGTCTTTCAATTTCATGCAATTTGATGCAATTGCCAAATAATGGTAGATTATTCTTAAAATGTTTTCATCAAATAAAACAACTCAGTTGTCTTGTAAGGATCAAAACAAAAGCAATAATTGGCGTGTATGTCTTTCCCGAAGGAAATGCAACTGACACCAGCGCCGACATCATTGCATTTCATTGCACTTCAATTGAAGAGACAAGGTCCCGGCTCGCCTATCAGGAATGACATCCATTCATGACCCAGCCAACATTTGCCCATCACCTAGAAAATATGTTTTATACTAGACAACTAATCTGTGTATGAAATGGGAGCCAAGATCCAACAGATTCATTGGACACAAATGAAAAAAAAAATCACCTGCTGGGTCACTTTAGGGAGGTCAAAATTTCAGCAACGGAATTACGGCGAAGGACAAGCAGTTTTCAGGTCTTGCATAAATTAATAAAATCTCTGTGAAATTTAGTAATTTCCAAAAGGGGTGTTATTTGTAGTATATAGACTTGAGTAGGGTTAATAACTACAATGCAAAATAACATTTGAAATATTATTCCTTTATTGAAAAAAATGACCTTCAATCATGGTAACGGAATTACGTCAGGACGGTAACGGAATTACGTATTGTATTTGTACAGGTCTAAAAATAGCGGTAAATGCAAGGCAAAAACGTATTTTACTTAAATTTCTACATTTAGGCATATCTATTTTGTGTTTTTTATGATATGCAATAATGTTCTCACAAGTACATATCCTGAACACACATAATCCAATTAAATCATGCCAACTTTACAATTTCTAACCAAATTAATCAGTATTTACTACAAGTACTGCCTATAAACACTGTATAAATACCGGTACATGTACAATAGCATATTTTTGCATTCAAACTAAACATTGTCATATTTTTCAGGAAAACAGTGTTTTTTGTTTTGTTTTTATTGAAAAATATTTATTAATTAACATTAAATAAAAGTTTGTCACAGAAGATGTCAAAAGTCACAGTAAAAGTCATTGTAACAGTAATAAAAACTATAAGTGCAGTGCATATCCGTAACCATGGTTACCGTAATTCCGTTATCGTATATTAAAATACTAAGCAAATGTCCAAAAGTGATTTTTTTATGACACTTGTAGGGAGGTATATTTAGAAAAAACAATGTTGGGATTTTTATTTTTATTTTCTTTGCCCAAAAAATTACTTTTGTGCATTATTTTGATTTGTGCATTATTGTGATTTTCTCATGTATCATTTTAAAATTTTTGGAGAACACGAAAAATAATTTTAATTTTTTAAAATACAAAAGTAATCTTTGGTACAATGGCTATCTAGACACACAAACAATTGTTTTCCCACAAGGCCTCCACTAATCACAATGGCCAAGATAATTAAATTTGAATTTTTAACGAAAATTCCACATTTTGAGACTTACTACCCAAAAATCCATATTTCTCCCAGAAAACATGAGTTTTTCGAATTTTAACCACTTGGATTGGATTCCCTATGAAATTCTGGTCTAGAATCATTATGAAGTGTTCCTCTATTGCTAATGTAAAATGTTGACAGTTTTTTCTCTTCCATGGAGAATTGCCCATCTACATCCACGCGCACTGATATTAGCACGACTAGTGTACACAACTACCTTAACGTGATTGTATACCAAAATGCTGGTACGAACAGTTGTAACATCACTTTCTTATTTTCAACAATTGGTGCTTACATAAAAATGACGAGTATTAGTGTATATTCTGCCTTTAGAAGACATTTTTAGCCATGTACATTATCGTATTGTGATATTACATGTCACCCTCCTCAAAGACGTGCTGTACATTTTTAAATGTATTTAAATTATTTCATGATTTTCGTTTAGCTAAGATAACAACTGAATATTTCCACTATTTTACCGACAGTCTGTTCTGTATAGTTAGTACTGCACTTCATTTACGGGCTATATTTAAATAGCAGAATATTGACATACGTAGTAGGCCTGTTTGTCACTAAACCTTTCGAAGGGTTCCATAATTAAAGTGCACAAATGTAAAGGCTTGAATGACATGACAGCGCTATAAGTGCGCCCTTGTGTACTTCAGCAAATATTGATAGCTTGTCACGGGTTTAATGCATCCAAGTATTAATACTAATGTGTCGCATCCATACACAGCATGTAATGGATACACGCGAAGCATGCCACTCATTGAAACCATCGTGACCTTCTGCAGACAAAAAATATGAAGAGGAAACAACCCAAGGGAAAAAGCCACTTAATGTTCTGGTCATTAATGAACCATTGATTCAGTGAGGAAACAGCAGGTGCACCCAAAGTGCTTCCCTCCTTTCGATAAAATGATCCTCACAGCAGTAAAAAAAAATGTCCTGGTTTTCATCAAAGCATGAAGCGGAAATGTAATTTTATTGCAATAGCACGGTACGTTAATGACGTCACAAGTACTTATACTGTCAATCAGACTCGAGGAAGACAGGAATGAAATTCTTATAACACTCTATGATGCAATGAAGAGATAACCGATATCTCGTTCAATATTTTCCTGAACAACTGGTGGCCAACGGAACCTTTTGTATAGTGAATCTATGTTTGGCCCGATGATGACAATCAAAGCATCCTCATTATAATAATGTAGCCCGAAGATCTGACGTCACGTTTCGAGGCTCGTGAAAGACGACAGATACCGGCCTCTCACTTTTGGGGAGATTCAACTTTGACCTATTGGTTGTAGCTAGCGCGCGAGCTTCGAAGCATGACGTCAGATTTTCGTCACAACGTATCCAATGAAATCCCTTGATTGGTACACCCGGAGACTGTCTCTATCCTAGACAGGAGACCTGTCTACCTCATTATGCAGTTTAGAACTACCGGTACCGGTACCATGTCATGGCAAATAAACAGTAGCATAGCTGTAACAGGGGACCTAGGGGAACGAACTCCAAAGGGAAATATATGGTCCATCAAGGTGCCTCCACTGATAATTCAAATATTTAATGAAACTATTAAGAGCTTGAATTGTTTGTGTCGCCATATCCCGTGCCCTACGGGCACCTTTTTTTTAACCATGGTTTTACCTTTTATTTTTACCTTTGACGTGCTTTTACTTTTGTACCAGGCTTGTAGAACCCATGGCAGAACGGTATACAAGCATAAACTCTTTGATGTATGCTTCTTTATGGTTTCCTTTTTGCCGAAATTAAAATGGAAAACGACTTTAAATTTTGGGTCACAGATGGAAAAACGACTATCATCTTTCAATATAATAAATCATTCATGTCGTAATTACAACAAGCAATTACGGGTATATGAATAATAAATCATCACTAATGGACTAGACAGCTGATCTATCGGGTGTCCCTAACTGCAAACATGAGAGAAGTATAACATTAAATAAGCAACCACCCATATTGACTGTCAATATTTTCTTTACAGTTTGCCAATTATAAATGTGTGATATAACAGTGTAAAACCGATGGTATTGTCTATAATGGATTGTTACCCTCGGCGTACGTTCTCCGTTTACCAAAAATGGGTATTATAGCAACCACGTTCGTAGTCTTAAAACAATGCGCGCTGATTCGCTGTGTTTTCTTTTAAAATTATTGTGTTCTCGGGTCACGACTGACCTATAGTTGGAACAACCCCTCCCCTCCCCCACCGTTCACGCTGTATTTTGTTTGTATATACATTTATTGTTCAATATAAAACAATTAATTAAAACAACTGTTATAGTATGAAGCTATGTCAGGATTTGGGGTCCAGCTGGATTTTCGTGCCAAAATAGATTTTATTTGTTAACTTTGTCAATTGTGACGTGCTGAATTCAACAATTTAGGGTGCCATTTTTTATTGCTTTCTTTGGCTGCCATGTTTTGGATTTCATAATCGCCGCAATTCGACTTTCTGACCACCTAAACATTGCTGTTTTACATGTAATGCTTTAGTTGGGGGTCTTGAAGTTTCAAAACATATTACCTATTTTATTAGTAGGCCACCATTTTGGATTTTAAAGGGGCAGCCATTGTTTTTATCAATTTGAATTGCTAGTGAAATGATACAACAATTTCCAAATGTATACATCAGGTTTGAAGAGGCCTCTTCTTAAATCTTCTTATAAATATAACTTTAATATAAAGTTCCTTTAAGCAGTTAACGTTGCTTTTAATTTCAACGAATGTGCACGAAGGCTTCATGAATATGTACCTTTAATATCTTGCGATTTTATACCTCAAGATTAAACAGGAATACTTTTTTTATAAAACAGTCACATGCTGGGGAAAAATCCACTTTGAATTCCCATAGTAGTCAAATTGCATCTCATGATTTGCAAAGCACTGTGCAGATCAGTTTGTATTTCAGACACGAACATTGGCTTTTTTCCTGTGCATTATCTTAAGTCAGCCACACAGGTTCAATTGCAGCCTTTGGAGCATGTTTTTTTCCAGGCATGTCGTGAGAGCAGTTGTTGTTCATTCAGTTAGTGTCCCAACAAAGAAGAGAAGGAATCCTTGGTTTTTGGTTGTTTATATATCATATTCCTTATCAATTTGACTTTCTAGTAAACTGATAAAACAAAATCCAAGGTCACTATCAGAAATGAAAAGGCCTGTTCGTCTTAACATGCTCGGAACTAGAATTAACTGTTAATAACAAAATAAGTAATATTATTTTGAGGCTTCAAGACCCCCAAAAATAAGATTTAAAAAATAAGATTAAATTGTGCTCAGAAAGTAAAACAAATGTGGGAAAAACATGTCAAAAATGGCAGCTATTTCTAGATAACTGATAAAAGATATCACCTTTCGCGCACCGTCTTATGCTTCATATATATCTTATAACTATTTTGGCAGTTCGTTCCCAAACACCCAAGGCCTGCACCCCCTTTAAAATTCAGATCCCTCAAACAAAAAAGGGGGTTGGAAAAAAGTGTGTGCCTCATCAAGCCTTGATTGGTTTGATCTCATCAGTGAACGGGTATGAATGTAACTGCTGACTTATAATGTTGATACTTCCAGTAAACACGGTAAACACGGTAGAAATAAATGTCACTTCACTAGACAACATTTTATCCTGTTAGCGGTCCTCTCATATTCTTCCTTTATCGTCATACGAGGTTGCATATGAGGTCGTATATGAAGACGTATACTGATACGGAAAAAACCATGGCCCACATAAACGTGAATAATTCCACGTGACAATTTAAAAATTCGAATGGGAAAATTTGCTGCTATCAAATAACAGGTTATTTCTGCTTTAACCGCTTATTTAAACAACTACAGTAGCAAACTCATCTAGTCATGTAACACTGAGCCTGGATAACATTCAATAAATGTGATTATTTGCGTGCAAACCTAAAACATGAGGAAAACGGTTAATTTGGGTTAACAAACAGCGCCACCGTGCGACAAAACCTTCAACGCTTCACATAATTTTATCGGCGGGCTTCTATGGCGCCCTCGGGCAACTAGATGCTATAGTTCAAACAGGCTAAGTCTTGAGCCCAGACGTTTTGTAAATCTGTTCACATCGCGTTGCATTATATTGTGTATAATAAATTGCTCTTCATTAAATTCATACTGCTCTCTTTATCTCCTGAGGACCTAGGGGTCACTGCAGGAGGCTACATATACACAGTACACGTACAATCAAAGACTCCCAGAAACCGAATTTCTGTGTGTAAATTGTGCAGTTTAGCTGACTAAATCCATGATCTATAAAATTCCACTTGCACATAATGACAAGCGATTGGTAAGTATCTCATGGAGAATGATATATGATATCACTTAAAACAAATTCTTTTTTCTTATTAGATTAAGCATAATGTCTCGAGGTATCGGACACAGGCATAAATAGTCTCGGTTTCCCCCTTGGACCAGTGGCCCTACTGCGGTCTCACTGATTCAAATCTTCATCAACTCCAGCAGCGCGCCTTTTGTTTTCCTTTAAATATTCAAATACTATACAAAACGGATGTACAATAACGAAATCAATGTGTCCAGCTTAACACACACGGGAGATCGGGCCTTCGCTCCAGCTCTGACAGCTCTCTGCTGTCAGAACTTAGAAAGACAAACTGCGCTGCCACCGTTCGCCCATCCATGCCTCTATAGAGCAAACTATCCTCCATCAGATGGTCACTGGGCACTTTTACATCATTCCAGCAGGCCTGTCATTTCTCAGGATTTTTTTTAGAAATCTCCTTTTGCCGCAAAATAGTGTTCAAAGGAGTATCACCAAGGAAAAGAATGAAGTATCCTGTATTGTGCCCAAACCTCTAGTTTCTTGTTATGGGGATGTGGAGAGTCTGTAAATTCTCCAAAACTAAACATCCAGGAGGTTCAGGGGGCTTTGTCCTCTAGACCAAAGGGAGACCCAGGCCCACTACCCATTTTTCAGGACGTTTTACTTTTGTCAAATCACACCTCTGTTTCAGAAGAACCAAAAACAAATGCACCATTCAATTGTGTCTTCTTTTCCACTATAATCTGCGATGCATATAAGGATGCGAACTGATGATCCAGATGGAATACAGAATATGGCGATATTGGCCCCATTCATGGCCGTATGAGGGCGCTATTTACGTCAGCATAATAATTGTAGTCTGTGCATTATAGCGTCGCTATTGGCTCTATTCCCATTGGCTCTATTACGGTTACCACGGAAATGTTTCCGCTGTACTCTGTAAAACAAAATGGCAAAATAATATTAAACTCGTTTTTTCAAGTGGAAGACCACCTTATATACACAATGATAAGTCGAGTAAGATGTTCCAAATTATTGGAAAAGGTTTAGAAGGACGTGGTTGAGAGGATGGAATGCTTTTGAAGCAATGAGCAATAAAATGATTTTCAACAGACATAACTCCGGGCAACATTATTCCAAACTGTTTATAATGTAAATGGACTGTAAATGGCGCCCCGAGATGCAGAGTTATACTGCTAGATATGCTAAAGTTCTAGATATGAAGAGGATATTGCAGCAGTTTCTGAACCGCGCTGTTCATTATAGAGACAATTATGTTTAGAACTTTGCCAGGATATCCTTTTACAAAAGTGCATTATAGCCTATTAACTTGTTAATTTGATAATATGGTAATTACCCATGATTTACGTTTCATTTAATAACATTCAATAATATTCTGTATTCTGTAGAGATACCAAAAAAAGTTCAATAACAAGATTCAGAAGTTCCTTCCAAGGGGAGAAAATGTTTACAGTGTATGCATGCCGCATTTGATGCCGCATTTGATATATTTTTTCATAGTCTGTGGGCCTGTAAAGGAGGTTTGGAGAATGCATGTCAGAGTTTTTCAAAATACAAGATTAGGACTATTCAATACTTGGCGAGTGTTTGACGCTGTCATCCTGTGACACTTGGTACTGGTAGAGGCCCCTATTTTAGTCCTGTTCCAACTCTCCCATAAAGATAGGCCTGTGCACACCGTACGAGTATGGACACATGAAGTACGTATGACTTACCTTAGAATTCCGACTTGAAGGTTTAGCAAACATCGCTATCAAAATGATGTACAGATAATTGACTGCATGGATGGGTTATAACAGCAGATATCGTTTCACTTAATTCATGGTTGATCTACTGATAGGCATGTGGAGGATCCAGGGGCTCATGGTCTGAAGCAGTAGCTAAGGCCCTGCCCTGGGTGTCCCCTCCCCGGGTGTCTCCCCCTCCCCCGCACAGAATTTATAAGAAATCATAAGGGCCTGTAAAAAAAGAATCTCAGTCCACTGGAAATCTTAGTGCCCCTATGTGCCTCCTAGTGAACCAACCCTATATAGTTACACGACTGAGCTCTATACGCCCTACCCCCATTATGCCGCTGCTTATACCCCTGTCGAGTGGTTACATTTTTGGAGAAATTCAAATTGAATGAACATTTATAACAATTCAGCCCGCTTTAATTTGATTTCTGGATACGGCCCGATAGAATTATAACATTTCCTATTTGAACGAGAATCGTGAGATTTTTTTCGACTAAATTACAATTACAAAAAGGATAAATCATGTCAATTGTGACTGCAAAATTACATAAGTAACAATTGACTGCGATTAGAGTGCTGCATTTTTATTGAATCACAACAAGCAAGTTTATAATTTTATATTAACTAAAAATAAATAAATAAATACATAAATACATAAATAAATAAATAACGGACCATCCGTTATAAAAATTTAAAAAAACCTGAATCATCTGTACGACGTTAACAATCTAAATAAAATATTTAGTTGGACAACTTTCTTTACACTGAAAATATTGTTTCCAAAAGACAAATGATAATGTTCGTGCCCTATCTTTAGATTGGCTTATAATTTACTTTCAATCCCAGTTGTTTGTTGGGCCTTGGCTACAGAACCAATTAAGTTTTTTATCTGGGTTAAATACTGACGTATATGATGTAGAGAAAATGGGGCGACTGAGAATCATGCTTCATTCTACAAATAATACTTGAAGCAAGAGAAACAATCAAGATTTTATTAATTCATGGTTGAGCAGTGTAATAGATCAGACATAACTATGCGGAAAACATAAAGACGTACGGTACATCGCCCGTGTTTTTTGCTATTTAACGGCAATTTTCTGAAATTGTCTTTTTCATCACTGCAAACTATCGGATAAATCAATGTTTGAATAAATTTTTGAATTCAGCCTAAAAGTGTATTTCCTGCGTTGGGCTTTCCACACAAGAACAATGCCAAAATATTGGGTAATTTATTTATTTTATTTGATTCAATTTTTACATCAGAAATCTGTTTTTCAAGTAATTATGGAGAATATTGAAACCAAACCAATGATGCAAGCTGGGTGAGTCAAAATGATGCTTATTTAATAGTGTGTAAGTCAGAAACTGGTGAGTTACCCTTCATCTTAATAGAACTGCATGGAACACATCGCAACAGACACCGTCCTCAAGAACTCACCCAGAGCAGCGGTTGTAACAGAACTCGCCTGTGTTACTCCTCCTGCGACGGCCACCAATCTGTATGCAACAAGGAATTCGAGGAGAACACATAACAAGTGTGTTAAACTGATTTACACAATTTCTGTAAACACTTAATAATGAAACTGCAGTACGTTTCCATATTTGTTTGTTTTACCCATTCTGATTCTCTTTTTCGGCCCACAAAGAATATGTCCAAAGAAATATGGAAACGTGCTGCGGTTTCATTATTAAGCGTTTACAGTAATTATGTAAATCAGTTTAACACACTTGTTATGTAAAATTGTAATACAGCAAATTGTTAGAAATAGAGTTGCCTGCATTTTGCTGTAAATTTACATGTTATTTACAGTGTAGTTCACTTTGCTGAATTGTGTCTGTGTCATTATTACAATTAATAAATATTAAAGGGGAACTAGGCCTAGATATCTACTCTGAAAATTGATCAGTCCATTTAGTTTTAGTTGTGAAGGTATGTGACCCACAATCCGCATGTTTCAGTGTACATCCACTGACCTATTTGCCCACACACAGCTCGAATGGCAATAAATCTTTAGACAAATCGAGGAAAACGGACGTTTCCACAACCAATTCTAAATGTTCAAAAATCATTAGAAAATTTCAAAATTGTTAAAACTAAAAGACAAAGTAATGATTGATGTCTCACCTTTTATTTTATTCTCAATTTAATGTGGATAGTCCTCCAGAGGCCTGTTGAGTTACCAATGGAAACCACCCTCTAGACTAGTGAAAACGCCTACGCTGTACTAGATGGGAAGCATCCATTTTGGAAAAAGGTCCTACGCTGAAGCAAATTAGAGCCTAGTGTATCCAAAATCACGGTGGATGTCAAGAACCCCAGATTATAATATTGGACCATTTTTACACAATCCCTCAAATGTATGGACCTCAAATCTTTGTTTTTCAGGGGGAAATGAAGGCATACGCCTACAAATTATGATAAACAGCTTGGCGCATGAATTTTTCACGATTTAGTGGGGTGACCGATAAAGCGGTTCTATTTTCAACAGGGTACTATATTATGTGTGCGTGTGACTTCTGTGCATTTTGCCTGTGATAACAATACTGTAAAGATCAAAACGTGAGTCCAGTAACAGGTATAGAAACGATTATCAATCTATCAATGAATATGGAATCTGTAAACCATAATGACTTGAAGAAAATAATGCAGCAGGTAGAGGAAGAAGATGTTAAATTTGTTCGGTTCGAGTTTGGAGACATGAGCGGTATTTCCCGCTGTAGAGTTATACCTTCAAGGCACATGTGGGAGAAGTCAAGCTGGGGAATAAATTTGGCACTCCGTCACTTGTCCGCTGACCCGGCCGTTAATTATTTTGTCCCAGGCACCGGTTATACGGGAAACGGTACATTCTTACCGGACCTGAGCACCTTCCGCACCGTGCCTTGGTACCAGAATACGGCCCTAGTGCTAACGGAGCCAATCTTCCAAGGCAAGCCGGTAACATCCTACCCGCGTTATATTGCAAGGCAACAAATTAACCGTCTAAGTCAGATGGGTTACTCTCTTCTTTCAGCTCACGAACATGAGTTTTACGTTGTTGGTGCCGAGTCTAAGAAACCACTACACCAAGGGAACCTACGATCATCTTTAAGTATATTTGCCGACTGCGACTTGTTGTTCGACTTTGCAGATTGTTTGTCAGGGGCAGGCATAGACGTAGAGGCCATTGATACAGAGATGTCTCCTGGCCAAGTTGAGATAACCTACAAACCAGCGTTTGGAATCCATGCTGCTGATAACGCACACATCTACCGTACAGCAATTAAGGAGATAGCACAGAAACGGGGCTACACGGCGTCGTTCATGTCCAAACCTTGGCCTGATCTGAACGGTAGCTCTGCCCACTTCTGTCATTCTCTGTGGGATACTGAGGGGAAAAAAAGTATGATGGCTGACCCCTCCAATGAACTGGGCGTATCTGAGCTCGCACAGCACTGGATAGCTGGTATCATTGCCCATGCACCAGCTATTAGTCTGCTTATGGCACCAACCACTAATTGCCAGAAACGCTTTCAACCTTTCAGTTTTGCTCCAACTAATGCAACATGGGGGATAGACAACCGGAGTTGTGCCTTGAGACTTATAAGACAAGGTGAAGATGGAACATATTTAGAGAATCGCATGGGAGCCAGTGCAAGCAATCCTTATCTTACTCTAGCCGCCACAGTAGCGGCTGGAATCGATGGCATTACACGAAAACTACCACTGCCCACTAGAGTTACCGGTGACGCCTACATCAAGGAAAATGTACCACCGTGTACCCGGGATCTTCCTGCTAACCTCCAAGGTGCTGTGGAAGCCTTCCAAGAAGACAGTGTGATCAGGGAGGCATTCGGGGAGGAGTTTTGTCGGGCTTTTCTAACCACCAAGCGGTATGAGATTGAACAAAAGAAGAAGGCTGAAGCTAGCGGGGACACAGAATGGGAGTACAGAAACTACTTTGTAGTTATGTAGTCCTAGTCTTGAAGTAAAATGATCCATGGTGCTTCATTTACATGGACGCATGCCTGGTAAAAGGCATTACCATGAGGAAATCTCCATGTCTATAGCATCAGACACAGACGTAAATAACCTATATAGACTAATCCGTCGACTAGTGGCGCGTTTTCGCGACACTAACCAGAAACGTGTTTCTGACGTCATATTCTTGACCAGAAACAAGACGGCGTAGGTACGCGAAAACGCTAACGTAACCAGAAAATTGTTTTCAGTTTGCGACGTGTTCAATCATCAACATTTCTCAAAATATACGGTGTAATTCAAAATAGAACTTACTCGTGAGTGCTAGTAATAAACTTGAAAGATATACTGGTATACGAACAATCATTTCATCATGTTTTAACAAATAATTAACAAAACTTTAGTTACTTTTTACAATCCGCCATCTTGAAACCAAGCGTAACCGATCACAAACTTCGGTTCACGTTCGATCAGAACAATTACGTCATCGCAGCACGACCGAACTCGCGAAAACGCCTAATCAAGTGTTCGTTTCCTACGCAGTCCAGTGCTTTTTCACCCAACCTGAGCATTCTATTTGACGAAACGCTAGCGTACTGCGTATTTAAGAATGCGTATGACGCGCGCATACAGTGTGGTATCACAGCAGTGATGGCGGAAAACACTGGTCGCTGGATTAGTCTATACGGACATCAGCACGCGCAAAGATCGTAATCTCGATATCTTTTGCACATTTTTGGTTTTCTTAAACGTTCGATTAAACACATATATAGGACTATAATTTTTCAAATTTTCATATTTTAAAAAGTGGTGGACTGTAGAAGGTATTCACGATGCGTCACATAAGTAGACTACATAGGTAGTAGATTGTAGATCACGATAGTCATTATTATGTGAATTGCTTTTTTTTAAATGCACATTTTTTAAACCACAAGAAACTAGGTAATGATGCAGTTTCAGAGTTTAGAAAATGTTTTTCATCTTTGGTAAAACTTTAGAAATGTTTGCATACCTCTAGAAATTATATTATAGGCCCCTAATTATAGGCCTAGGCTTATTTTGCATAGGTCTCTGTGCATCATTTTTATTTCAATATATTAATTGACATTTTGGTTATGTTTCAAATATTTTGCATAATATGCATCATTTTCATTTCAATTTAGTTCCATTGTTATAGCTTTAATATGAATACAGGAATGTTTCAGTAACGTTCAGAATGTGTGTCTATAAATACAAATTATGGAGCACAACTCACAATTCTATAGTATATAGGCCCTATATAGTTTGTGTTTGAGCATACTTGGAAGGGATATCATTTTCAATTTCGTTTTCATTCATTAGAAAAAGTATCCTAATGGTTTGTAGCTTTGAGTATTGGTTTTAAAGTTATTTTGTGGAAAAATGTATTCTTAATTTTAATTAAATGACACAAGTTCTTTTATTTAATTGTTCTTTTATATTGGCTCTGTAGACATATTATATTGTAGGCACCTATATACAAGGTTCTAAAAAAAAAAATTAAATAACTTATGCGATCACCCTGACAAAAACCGCACATACCAAAACAAAAGAGAAAACTAGAGGTATAGAGTTTGTAAAAAACAAACTCAAGGTGTTTGGGGTTCATCATGTTATGGTGTCATCACCTAAAGTTGTTTAAAAATGCAAAATGAATCCAAAATGTTAAGTTATGAACATTGTATAAGTTTGTATTTAATAGTAATTGCAGAAATAAAGAGCCTATTTTAAGTGTACTATGAATTAAAGAGCTTTTGATTATCAGATTATTTGTCTTTCTCCCAGTTATGATAAACAAAACATTTAAGAAATCTAATCCTTAATAGAACGCACATTATTACAGCTAAAATGGGGAGACATTGCAGGTACGAGCCAAGCCAGGCAGCTATTTTTTCTGCAGTACAATTCCTCATTCACTTACAAATTCCCATAAAAATCTAATGTTACAAAGGTTGAAAGGTTCTTCAATAGTTAATTCACCAACAACTTGCACGAGCATGTTAGTCTAGTGAGTAGAATGCTCGTTCTCAAGGTGTTTGGTTGTTCATCATGTTATGACGTCATCACATAAAGTTGTTTAAAAGTACATTAATTAAGTCTGAACTTGGTAAATATGGTTTCCTCTTCAGAAAAGTTTCATGATAAAACTTGCATCCATGGTGCCAAGTGCGACTTGACAAGAGACTACGGCTATGGGGTTAAGTTCAGCATGTGACTTGACTTCAGACTACTAGACCATGGAGCGTGCAATGAAAATGCATTCAGAAATTGAGTTTCGTGACGCATATCAAGCATGAGCGTAGAAACAGTTTAATAGATAATTACATGTAAATTCTAATATATAAATCCACACTCACAAAACTTGCCAGTTTGGCAGATATTTGCATTTGAACTATGACATGAAAATAGCGCCCTCTTTCGGTCATTCTTAGAAAACTGTACATTTTAATGGGGATTTTTGTATAATTGAATAGTTCACATGGGCTATGTTTTTATGTTTCCCCTACCCTAATCTGTCAAATCGGTCCAGTGAGGTAGGGAAGAGTTTGGAAAGGGGATTCCATATTTGGGAAATATTTGATGTCATTGTAAAGAAATGAACCAGTTTAAAAAAATCTTGCCTTGAATAAAAGGTCTGAACCCGACTGCTCCCTGAACGTCTGACCCCCACCCCCTGCCCCCACCCCCGTCCTCTACACATTACTCCCAGGGTAGGATCTATGGTGTCGCGGTGTAGTATTCCAATTTAATTGATCATGTGAAAAACTTCTAAATTGTCCATACATTTCAATATTTTGGGGTTTCATCCCCCATCTGCTTACCTTGAGCTCCACCCTCTTTAGGCAACCCTGGATCTAACCCTACCTACATCAAAGACCAATTTGTGAATCTTTTCTCATCTTTAAAAAGTAAATTATTAGATATTAATTGTCAACGTTTTGTGTAAATATTTAAATTGATTAAACACATTCTTCGTTAATACATAAAATTAATAAGATATTTAAATAAAGGAAATGCGAAACAACATTATCTTTTGAATGACACTTCTGCTTTATTTTGTCATGGTCATGATACTCCTTTTCCATCCATTTTTGCACCCATCAATAATAATCCATTTCATACAGGATAAAAGTTATCCAAACTTCTAGGTCTAATTTGCAATGAAAAGAAAAAAAAATTTCTGAAGTACAAAATACAAAATAAGTGAACATGTAGTCCCTAACATTAATTGGATTTGGCTAGTATTGTTAAATCTTTGGCACTTAAAAAAAACTTTTACTGGTGCATGAAAAGAAAGTCAACAGAATGTTTTAATTAAAGTTAATGGTTAAAGGGGCAACATTATCTCAATCAGAGTAGACTTTCAACGGGTCATGGAATCAGTGTCCTAGTGTAAGATGAACAAAGCAGGTGATTGAAAATTACTGGCTCATTTGTTAAGCAGTCTGCAAGGATACGTCGTCTGAAGTTGATGGCCAGGGTAGCTGTAATGCCATGTGATTTCTTCATTTTAAGTGTATTATATAGTACAGCTGATGCATTGAAGAGTGTGTGAAGATAGGCACTTTCATGTGAAAATCTCTCTGCTTCTCCAGCACCTTCACTGCTATCTACACTCACTGGCCAAAAGTATTGCAACATGCTCAAAATAGCACTTTACAGTAACAGGTGAGATGATCATTTAATCTGATTTCATCGATCGTGTATTACATAATTTCCGAGCAAGAACAGTAAAAAAGAACATTGACTTCAAAACACAGGCACTTTCAAGAAGTCTTAAATAGTGTAAATAAAATAAAATAAATTATTGTAACACAGTTCTCCAAACTGAACTTTGGTGTGTGTTGCAATAGTTATGGCCAGTGAGTGTATATCAGTATCAGTACATAATGTATCTGAGCCAACTGCAGTCTCTACCAGTTCTTTTGCAGCTAGAGATTGGCTGTACACCAAGTCAATTGTATTCTTAGTAAATGATCTATGAATTACTAGTGTAGGAAATGTTACTTTTCAGACGTGTTTTCAGATTGTGGGACCTGTACTTACTGCAGTCAACTCCCTCCACTTCTTGTACGCACTTGATGAACTTACGATGTAATGACTTTGTGAAAAGAATTTCATTGTTTTTATTATTTTCTTCTGGATGACTTCTTCACAGAATTTTATTTATGCATCATTGTACCAAATAGGTATTTCATCTGATGGATCTGGCCTTGTCAAGAATTGGGTACATACTCATTATAGCAAAGACAATGATAGCAAACTTCTAAACCCACAAGATCTTTATCTTCGATTTGCAAAAGTAACCTATCATCTTTCCGTTGGGCTGCTTCAAACAGTTGGCATGCAATCAAGGTTTGGCACTGTGAATACTTATCAGTTTTTTTCCTCAATTTTTCTCGGTTTGTCAGGGAGTAACTCTGATGAAGACCACGGTTTTCTTCTCTGGGTTCAGTGCTGCATTCTTACCGCTCGACCTCATATTGACCTGAATATGTATGAAGAAAGAATGATAAATATTTAATAGAAATAGAGGAATAAGTGAGTAAGGGGAATGGGCATTGTAGACAAAAGAGAGTGAAAATTAACAAAAGTAAACACACAAGACAAGGTAAACAGAAACGAAAAAGCAACATATAACTAGAAACAATTTTACTGCATACTAAGCTTGGGCGATAAACACGATATCGAATATTGCGATAACTTTTTTATTCGATTACAATATCGAGAACCTATTTAAGTTATCGGCATATCGGCGAATCGCGAATACAAATATATCACAATAAAATATAAATCGACATTGTGAGTCAAGTCAGAAATTCCATGGAAATAAAATCATTAGTCTTTTGAGCTTTTAGAAATGAGAAACAAAAGCAAACTACTTCAGAAGTACATACACGCTCTGCAAATAAATTTGCAATTTATTGTGACACTTGTAGAGGAGTACATACCTGTGGTTATTGGCTCTAAAGCAATCATACATGAATGCAAAAAAAGAATTGCGATATTATTGAAAATTGCAATATATGTTTGCCGATATATCGTGGATAAAAAAAAAATCGTTATCGCCCAAGCTTACTGCATACTTGAAACTTGATTGAATTTTTGGAAAGAATGTCGTATCCAACCGCCACTTTTTAAGGGTTTTTTTTGAATTATTTTGCAACCACTAACCAGTTAAAAATTATTCTATCGATTTTTGGTGGTACAGAAAGTGAAACTATCTTTAAAATCCACCTTTATGATGGTTTTCGGACTTTATTTCCCTTCTAAAAAATCCTCCCCTTCAGAAAATAGAAGGATCATAATAGTTGCCACTGCGCATGTACAATGACTGTGTTGGTCACTAATTGTGGAGTTTACAACATCAGACTGACATGACTGAGGAATTTATCGTATACCAAAATGGCTGATTTTTCATGAAATAAATATCCTGGAATAATTTGAAGTATATGTCCATCATCATCCATATGTTCTCCACCTTACGAGGTAGGTAAGATTACTTTATTGGTTATATTGAATGAGAAAAAGTGGCGGTTCGATACGACATTCTAACCGAATTTTTCAATATTTGCCTACCTTGATGTTTCTGTTTCTTCCTCTCAGACCTGCAAATGGCATGGAAGCATTTGTACCACTCAGAGTGGTACCCATAAATCTGTAAATCAAATGGTAATTAATTTTAGGAATGTCAGCTATTCATCCATACATGTAAAATAGTAAATAATTGGGTCAGCATCCATCTTCATTGTATACACTATGAAAAAATAACCCAAAACTTTAGTTCAGCTTGAAGTTCATTTCCATGCTTATTCACACCGCCAAAGATTGAATATTCTTGGCTCATGTACAAAGTTATGTTTGTGCAACTAGTATTACTTTTAAGTATCTGATAAAACTCCATTATAAAGATCCCATTTTTCAACAGTGCTGATTTTTTCCCAAAAAAGTGCCCCTTTCAGGATTTTGATGGATTTGGGGTGGTTAGGGTTATAGTTTATTAAGTGGGGAATGCAGAGATAACAATATTAATATAATTAAACCCCTGCGGTGAGTGAGCCCTACTGTTTTTACAGTAGGTAAATTAGGGTGCCACTGAAAAGAGGAGGAGTGCTGCCAACGTCGGCTGTTGTGTGTCATCTGGGGGTTGGAAATAATCCTAGACAATAGCAGGGCATGTGTGGAAGTCATTTGGATGTAAAAAATCAATGGGGAATGCAGAGATAACAATTTTAATATAATTAATCATACGTACTAAATGATTTAGTGCCTTCATGTGTATACGTTTTTATATTGCGACCATGCACCGCAGGGTTTTAAAACGCGCTTGATTCAATCGGAAGACGCCCTCGTGCAAGCTGATGATTAAAACAGTGACCCGTCATTTTATTAAATTATAGTTTTTCATTTACTGGTATTAATCCTTGACAACCATACGCTACCGATCGGAGCAATATTAACTGGCAGTTTTACTACTAGGCCTAGGCAGGTGAATTTGGCTATATCTGGCGAATTTAAATTCTGCTGTCGGAATTATGGGATGTCAGAATAATCAGCAATCCTTAAGTAATATGTTTTTTCTTCTCCTTGCTTACTCTGTTATTTTCTCCCAAAAGCCCAACTTCCGAAATGTTGTCAAAAATCCAGCCAAGGCGTCCCATGCCCCCCCCCCCGCCCCTTTAGCTATACGCCACTTCTGAATTTGTTTATAATAAAATACAAAGACACGTTGAAGTTGACATGGAACCATACGGTTAACTTCTCCAAACTAATCCATCAAGCCTTGAAATGCAAAATTAAGCCTTGGTCTTACCATCGTAATCACAGATATAGACACCATTGCCGCAATTAAACGCATGTAAGGCCTTCATCCCAAAAGCAATACGGTGGTCATTTTATTGGCAATACTGACATATTTCCAATTTTTCTCGATGCGAAAAACCTTTTTCTGGACCACATTTTCTAAAACCCTCGCTGGTTGGATTGGGAGATTTTTAATGCGTGTGTATATTCCCCCAGGCGACGGCCCGGTCTAGTTATGGACCTAGGATTAAATACCCAATTCAAACTTTCACTTTTTTCAGAAATCCAAACGCCATAAGTTGTTGGAATTAGAGGCTTGCGGACGGATTGTTTATTGTATAAGGAGCTTTTTTTAATGGAATATTTAATTTTATTAGTTGGGTCGAAATATCTAACGAACACAGAAGCATTGCGTGCAATTAAGGTAATTTATTCAGAAAATGCCCTAACTTTCATATATTTTTGCATACATAAATACTAAATTTCTGGCATTCCTAATGCAAATTTGGAATTATGTACCGGTACCTTTCTTTTAGTCTGATTTAACGAAAAAACTATTAGCATATAGTACCGGTATGTGCAATTAACGTAATGTATTCAGAAAATTACCCAATTTTCATATATTTTGGAATATATTTATTTATCTGCATCTGGGATTTCAAATGCAGATTGTAAATAATGCATTTTTGGGATCATAAATTATAGTTTTAACACTTAAAAAGGTGGCTTGTGTTTGTGACTTGCGTTAACCCTATCAGGCTTGGGCTTTTTCGCTCTCAGGCTTTGGGGGGGGGGGGGGCTCATTGTTCCCCCTCCATATTTTCTGTATTCTTCAGCCGATTTTCATTAAACTTCATAGATATGTTCAATTCGACAAGATCTATCGATTGGAATCCATGCTGCTGATAACGCGCACATCTACCGTACAGCTATCAAGGAGATAGCGCAGAAACGGGGTTACAGGACGTCATTCATGTCAAAACCCACTTTAAATATGAAACAGAGTTATGGGCGTAAAATAGAAAAAGGTATTCACTATGTGTGGCAGAAGTACACTGCATGATCACAATAGTCATTATATGTGAATTACTTATAATTACTTAAAAAATTTAACATTCTTAAAATTAAAAGAAACTAGATAATGATGCGGTTTCATAGTTTTCGCTACTTAGAAGTTGGGGGGGGGGGGAGGACATGCCGCTCCCTGGGTCCACACAGCCTCGCCCTGCTTTTAGACATCATATTTGGGCCAAAACAATTGCTAGTTGATAAAATAAAAATATTAAATTAAAATTAATAAAATAAAAATATTTTATTTATTTTTGTAATCCAGCTCGAACCGAGCTTTAGGGACTCCGGGGCTCGCTTAAGGGCCCAGATTTATGTTGGTTCTAGGCGCTCTCATCATGCAAGATGGTTTTCAAGTTTGTGAAGTATTCTGGCTAATGATGCTCAGCAGTGCGTCACGAGCGCATAATAGCGACTTCTTTTACTTTTGATGGGGTTGCAAGAATAACTGTAGAATACCGGTACTCCTCAGGATTCAGGGTAGACACACTTAATTATTTTGGCCATGATTTTGTATGGGCCATGAAAATATTGGGGGAAATTACTGTATACTGTCGTCCCCCCCCCCCCACTCTAAAATGTGGGAAATGCATGTCCCACAATAACAGCATCAAATCAAAACCGATCGACGCCAATGGACGGGGAAATGGGGTGGTCAGTTCTCGTTCCAGAGTCCTAACAAGTCTGTCCAAATTTGTAGATTCGCCTCTGTGTGGGAGCGCGTAGCAGCGGCATAGGGGCCTACCTGACAGCATTCAGTGTCACGAAAATTGTTCATATTTGGACGCTCTGTTATGTATTATGATCGCTTTATTGATATTTTTGGTGCTGCAATGAAAACGGTAGTCTACTCCTCACTAGACAGGATAGGGTAACATTGATGTTTGATTTTTATTTATTAATGGGTGTCAGGATCGCTGTTGATTTTCCTGTTTTATAATAATTAATATTTGTGTCTTTCAGAGAATTGAGAGAAACCAAGTGTTAGACTCGGTCAAGTCTATTTGTCTGTTCGTCCAGCAGTCCCTCTTTGTCCATATTTAATTTGCATATCCTTTATATTTATAGCCGTGGTTCAGCAGTTCTTTTTATGTGGGTAAATAAGGACTTGCGTAATTTTTGTGCCAAAAATGGGGGACATTTGCTATCCTCCGCTCTAAAAAACGGGAGGACATGTCCCTCCCCCTCCATCCCCCACTGATCGACCCCATGCCTATATATAAGAATTATAGGACTATTTTGCATAGGTCTATGTGCATTATTTTGTTTTATTTCAATATTGATTCGTTTTCATTAATTAGAAGGGAAGATGTAGTAACGTTTTGTTTCAGCTTTGAGTCTTGGATTTAAAGCTGTTGTTTTGTGGGAAAATGTATTTTTAATGTTAATTTAATGACACATTTTCTTTTCTTTTTTCTTATATTATAATAATAATAATAATAATAATAATAATAATAATAATAATAATAATAATAATAATAATAATAATAATAATAATAATAATAATAATAATAATAATAATAATAATAATAATAATAATAATAATAATAATAATAATAATAATAATAATAATAATAATAATTATAATAATAATAATAATAATAATAATAATAATAATAATAATAATAATAATAATAATAATAATAATAATAATAATAATAATAATAATAATAATAATAATAATAATAATAATAATAATAATAATAATAATAATAATAATAATAATAATAATAATATGCGATCCGGTTGCAAGACACGTCATCGGATTAGCTCCCAGAAAATCGCCCTTTTCACCGTTTTTGAAGAGATTTTTACAACTTTTGGAATTAAGGTACTGTTTTAGATTGTTTATAGATCACAGAGGTTGTTGCTTTTTGACTGATAAGAGCTGAAATAGCTTCCATCACATTGGTTTTGGTTTTGCACGGGCTAGGCTAGGCGAAGAACGCCGACGCCATTTTGCCCATAGACCATGGCGTACACCTTGCATAGAAATTCTTTGAAAAGACCAAACATAATAAAGTTCCGCCCAGAATTCAAAGTTGAGCCTGAAGAAGTGTATTACGCAACACACAAAGAACTGGAAGAACGTGATGCAATCAAGTGTATTGCAGAGCTCAACACAGGCTGGTGAGAATCGCACTGCATGGAATAACAATCAACGGAATTCTTATCAATTGTGAGAGGGCCAACGTGCAGAATTCAGTAGTGGTGTATGTAAAAGCACCTTACGAGATGGCTGACCAAACTGTCACTTCAGCTCTGTCTGCATATGGGACAGTTGCAAATAACAGACGCCAAACTCATGATTTCGATGACAGTGTAGAAACTGGAGTTCGAAGCATTCTCGTGAAAAGTATTAAGAAACCGATTCCAAGTTTCTTAAAGATTGGTGACTTTAATCTACCAGTTAGACATCGTGGTCAGATTAAAACCTGCCGTTTATGTAAACAACCAGGCCATATTGCACGGAACTGCAACTTACAAGGAAGATGCTTTGTTTGCGGAGAAGAGGGACACCAGGCGAATCAACACGAAATACAAAAACAAGGCACAGGTGATGAAGATTCCGATGTAGACAGTGCAGAAGAAATCAAGGTTGATTCAGGTGGGGAAAATGACGGGAAAAAGGACGACAAATCTTCAGATAAATTTGAAGATGCTGAAGATGATCTGCAAGAGGTTACAGCTCGTGTCCCTTCAAAAGAGAAGGAGACGAATGATGATGAAGGGAAAGGAGAAAATGAAGACAGAAGAGAGGAAGAACAAGATAAAGGTCCGCAAAAGTCAACAGAATCTAAAGAAGTCAACAACTCACATCAGCGGAAAGGAGAGAAAGATAGAGGCACACCGGTGAGGCACACTAGTGATAGAGCAGACCCGTCCTCGAGATCTGATGAGCCCCAACCCGAGACAACCACCAAAAACTGGGCAAATGCAGTTAAAGGTGGGAAAAAGAAGCCGCCAAGGAAAACGACAAGCAAAACTGATAACGGAGAAGTACCAAGTACAGACGAAGACATTATGGACTCACAAGATTCCTTTGAACTTGTACCATATACACGTCAAGGGATACAACACTTCAGGAAGAAAAGGGGGTCCGGCCTTCAGAATATAACAAGCAGACGGGTGGTACCATACGTCAGTCATAAAGGAAGAGGAGTTGGCAGAGGAAAGAAAAATATGACGAGAGAACAAGAATAAGTGAGATTTTCTTTCCTTACTATGATTGCCTTTCTTTTAATTTTGTTTTGTATGATGCTTAGAATAACTACTCTAAACGTCAATGGGCTCCGTAACAATCAGAAAAGAGAATTTCTTTTTAATCTTTTAAATCGGGAAAAACATGATATCATTTGTTTACAAGAAACTCATAGTACTCTAGAAGATGAAGATTATTGGAAACAGTGGGGAGGGGAGATTTTTTTCAGCCATGGTGAAAATATCTCGAGAGGAGTAGCTATTCTAGCATCAAATAAAAGCGGAATTAAACTCACTAACAAAGATAATGACAAAGAGGGGCGTTTAGTTAAAGCGGATTTTCTTTGGAAAGGGATAAATATCGGTGTTGTGTCTATATATGCTCCTAATTTTATGTATCCTAGGGGGAAAAATTTAAATTTTTGGCCAACTTTTTATATGAAGATCATAACTGGATAGTTAATGGTGACTGTAATTGTCAACTTGACATTGATGGTAATGATAATAGTATTCCTGAATTAAATAACCTTATTTTAGAAAAAGATATGTATGATGTTTGGAGAACTTGGTATCCAGATGAGCAGGGTTATACATTTTATCATAAGGGTCTCAAAAGAAGCAGTAGGATTGATTATTCCTTTGTCACAAGCAACTTGCTATTTATCATACCTGAAGCCAGTGTCAGTTCTGTAGGTTTATCTGATCACTGTGCTCATAGTTTTAGACTTCAAAAACAAGAAGTCACACGGGGACCAGGCAGATGGTTTTGTAATAATAATATTTTGAAAGATGATCAATGCAAAGACCGTATTAAATTCTTCTGGGATTATTGGAAATTAAAAAAAAGTACCTTTGACAGCATTCTCAGTTGGTGGGATGTGGGTAAAATTAATTTAAAAGTTCGGAAGTGTATTACAAAGAAAAAAAGCATAAATGTCATCTTCAGAAAACTCTTAGAAATCTTATGAATAAACCTACTCCCGACCCCAACGCTATCTTTGAAGTTGAGAACAAAATTAAAAATTATGTGATGAAAGATTTTGACGAATCTAGAAATAGAATGCACATAATTAAAATGGCAGAAGAAAAACCAAGTAAACTCTTCCTTGGAATGGAAAAGCAGAGATTTAACGATAATATTATTCATAATTTAAAAGATGAGAATGGTACAATTTACACTGACGCCATTTCCATGTGTAAATATGTTAATTTGTTTTACCAAAATTTGTATTCAGCTGAGAATATTGACAGTGAAGCTGCTGAAGATATATTGAACACCATTAAACAAGTAAATTTTCCTGATGATGAAATTGAAGACTTAGAAAGTTTCATTACAGAAAACGAAGTTTTTCAAGCCATCAATCTAATGAATACTTGTAAATCACCAGGTTTAGATGGTTTAACTACGGAGTTTTATACCTTTTTTTTTGGCCGCTCATAAAAGACGATTTTTTAGAAGTTATCAATGAATGTAATAAGACCTTTTCTCTCTCAACTACTATGAATACCGCCTTGATTCGTCTTATTTTTAAGAATAGAGGGGAAAGAAGTGATCTTAAAAATTGGAGGCCCATTAGCCTTCTTAATGTAGATTATAAAATTATCTCCAAAGTTATTACCAATCGTTTAAAGAGAATTATGCCGTTTATTATAGGAAATGATCAATCCTGTGGTGTGAAAGACCGAAATATTCATGATAATTTAATGTTACTCAGAGATGTTATTTATTATGTTAATAATGAAGAAGAACAAGCTGCTCTTATCAGTATTGACCAGGAAAAGGCTTTTGATAGAATTGAATGGAAATATATGTTTGACATAATGGGGGCTATGGGAATTCCTAAAGTTTTGATTAATTGGGTTAAAATTCTCTACAGTAATCCTAACAGTACAGTTCTTGTTAATAATTTCATTACTGAACCTTTTCAAGTGACTCGAGGTATTAGGCAAGGATGCCCCCTGTCACCACTTTTATATGCTATTTGTGCAGAAGGATTAGGAAATCTTATAAGAAATAATATGAAAGGCATTTCCCTTCCTAATACTGATTGCTCCTTGAAACTGATTCAACACGCTGATGACGCTACTATTTTTATTTCTGATAATAACGATTTTAGTATTCTTGAAAAAAAAATTATAGCAAAGGATCCGGTTCTAGAATTAATATACACAAATCGCAGGGACTTTGGATTGGTAAGTGGAAGGATAAACAAGATAAACCGGGTGGGTTTTCATGGACTAACGATCACTTAAAAATTCTGGGTATCTTCTTTGGGAATCACGACAACACAAAAAGAAATTGGGAACCGAGAATAAGCAAAATGAAAGCTGTTCTTGAGAAATGGAAGGGGAGGAATTTAACTATGAAAGGAAAAGCTGTTATTTTCAACAGTTTCATTGGTGCAAGTTTATCTTACCACGGTTCTATCATTCACTGCCCCAATAATTATGTTAATGAAATGGAGAGTATCAAGTGGTCTTTCTTCTGGGATGGTAAACCAGATAAAATAAAAAGAAAGACGATTACTGGGCCCATAGACAGGGGAGGTATTGGAATTGTTGATATTCCGCTTAAATTACAGACTTTAAAACTAAATGTGTTGAAGAAATACCATACTACATCCAGGAAATGGAAACACCTTTTTGATTACTGTTTATGTATCGCTAGTGGAAAGAATGAACTTGGTTGGTACATATTAGATAATCCTAATGCTATTAGTCCAAATACCCAAGTTTTTTTTATAAGGAATTAATTCTAGCCTTCAAGAAATCTGGAATTAATTACAATAAAGTTTTTTCTTGTGTTAATGAAACCCACGAGCTTCCCCTTTGGAAAAATGGTACTGTTACCAAGGACAATGGAAAAGAATTAGACAGCAAAATTTTAAGGCCAATGGGCTTTAAAATGTTGAAGCATGTTCTTAAACATGGTAAAATTTAGTCTCATCAGACACTAGCAAATGGATGTAACATTTTACCTTTAAATGCAGGAAGGATAGTCGCCAGTTTGGAAAGAAACATTAACAATGATTACATTACTGAAAACCGAGAGGGCCTAGCAAACCACTTTCTGAACAATCTCACTTTCAAAGATAAGAAAGGAGACATCAATAAGAGATTTCTGGATATGAATGTAAAAACTATCTACAGTTATTTGATTACTAACCAATTTAAGCCTCCTGCTGTAGTCCAATATTGGATTAATTATTTTCACATAACTGACCCTGATATCAATATTTGGAAAAATGGACGTTGTCCTCTTATGGAAGCTGAAGAGAGGAACTTGTGGTTTAAAGTTAAGCATAAAATTCTTCCCACCAAAAACAAACTTTATAGATTAGGAATTACCAGTAATAATTTTTGCCTACTCTGCAACAGGTCTACTGAAACCATCGAACATCTTTTTATCGAATGCGAGGAATGTTATGACGCCTGGCTCTTTGTAGAAAACATTGTTAAAAAATACTTAAGGAACACCCATTTTTATTTATTCGACAGTAATAGAATCCTCGGCATTAACATTACGAACAATATGGTTTTACTTTTAATTGGTAAATTACATAAAATTATCTGGAATGTTCGTTGTGAAGTGGCAAAAAAAGATTGCAGTGCTCATATTGATATACTTAAAGTGTATAAAAGAAACCTGAAGAAATTCATTCTTATGGAAAATAACAGATTGGGTATAGATGCTTTTAACCTGATTTATGCAAAAAATTGTGCTCTGTGCTATTATGACAAAGACAAACTTAAATTCACCTTTTGATTATAAGTTGTTAGTTTTTTAGTCTTGCTTATTTTAGTTTTTATGTGATCTTTTTAAATGTTTATATTTAACTTACAAATTGTCTCCCTTGTTTAATATTTCACGTATGTACTTGTTTTAACTCACCTATTGTTATAAACTGTGTTTTGTTTTGATTGAAATAAATGGAGTTGTATGACTCCAAAGGAATGAAAATAATAATAATAATAATAATAATAATAATAATAATAATAATAATAATAATAATAATAATAATAATAATAATAATAATAATAATAATAATAATAATAATAATAATAATAATAATAATAATAATAATAATAATAATAATAATAATAATAATAATAATAATAATAATAATAATAATAATAATAAATTTATATTGCGCAAGTTCCATACAAAAATGTTCAGATGCGCATCACAATTAAAAGAAGGATTATGTAATGATAAAAATTAAAAATAATCAAATATGATTATATCATCATTAGGCCTATATCTTTATGTGAATAATCAAATATGACATTAAAAAGGTGTGTCTTTAACAGACTCTTAAATTTAATTACAGTACTAGCATTACTAACTAAAACAGGCAAACTATTCCAAAGAGCCAGAGCAGCATATTGGAAAGCACAATCACCCAATCGTACTCGACTCCGTTCATGTGGATAACTAAGGAGAATGCCATTTTTTGAACTATGGCTACGCAAGTTATAATGTTGTTGTGGACGAATGGTAATAAGCTGAATAAAATATTCTGGACTTAAACCATGCAAGATTTTGTATGTTAATAACAGTATTTTAAACTGAATGCGGTATCTGACAGGAAGCCAATGAAGACTAAATAATACTGGGGTAATGTGAGAGTATTTCTTCGCACCGCATACAAGCCGAGCACAAGCATTTTGAATACGCTGAAGTTGACTGATACGAGTGTCAGGGATACCATATAGTAAACTGTTACAATAATCCTTAGAAGTAATAAATGTACGTATCAACGTTTCAGTAGACTCCCGTGTCAAATATTTTCTAATCGCCCTGATATTATGAAGATAATAATAAACCGAAGGGATTATTAGAGACATAATCGTCTTTGGAGTTCAGAGTGAAACACTGAAAGAAAAAATGTTCAGTGTACCTCACCTTGACTTAAAGAAAGCTATAGATATCTGCAGAGCATCTGAGTACAGTAAGAAACAAATAAACAATATAAACAATGGAGACAATAATGACAATGAAGAAACAATTCACAAGGTGAATGTAAACAAGCTATACAAGCCAGACACTGGAGCTAGGCCAAAGCAGACAAGCACTGGTATTACATATAATTAAAGATCAGGCAACAGGACACAATACGCAAAGAACTGCAACAGATGCGGATGGCAACATCACCCGAAATCTTGTCCAGCATGGGGTAGACAGTGTAGTAAATGCAAAAAGCCAAATCACTTTGCTGAAGTTTGCCGTACAAGATCAACGGTTGATGCAGTTGATGAAGAATTTAGCGGGCTGTTAATCGGTGACATAGGAGATCGCAGTTGACAAACAGACGAATAGTGGGTCAACCTACACACAAAGAAGCGTATTCCACTAAAGATAGACACAGGAGCAAAAGCGAACTTAATATCTCAAGCGACATACAAAAAGGTTGCCCCAAACGTAACAATCAGAAAGACAAACAATAAACTGGTCACATACAGTGGGCAATGTATCCCCTCCCTTGGCATATGCACCCTGAAAGTAAATCACAAAGGCAGTCACAGTAAGCTGGATTTCTATGATTTCTAGGTCAAAGTATCTTAGGTCTTAAAGCAGCTGTGGCATTAGGTCTCATACAAAGAGTAGATCAAGTCAAGAGTAAGAAAAATGAGCGATAGGCCAATAATAGAAGAATACGACGACGTATTTGATGGAATTGGATGCATGCCAATGGAGCACCACATCCAGCTAACAGACAAAGCAGAACCAGTGGTACATCCACCCAGACAAGTACCCTTCGCACTGAATGAAAGACTAAAAGAAGAACTTGACAGACTAAGGGAACTAGGCATAATAGAAAAAGTAGATTATCCTACTGAATGGGTAAATTCATTGGTCAGAAAAACCAAACGGCAAACTCGGACTATGTTTGGATCCCAAAGAGCTCAATCAGGCAATCAAAAGAGAGCATCATCATATTCCAACCATAGATGAATTAATGAGCAAATTAAATCAGGCTCAATACTTTTCTATACTTGATACAAACAATGGGTTTTGGCAAATACCATTGGATACTGAAAGTTCAGATCTTTGTTGTTTCAACTCCCCATTTGGCCGATATAAGTTCATGAGATTGCCATTTGGAATACATAGTGCATCTGAAGTGTTTCAAAAGAGAATGTCACAAATCATAGAAAATGTAGATGGTGTAGTATGCTACATAGATGACATTTTGGTATATGGTAAAACAAAACAAGAACATGATGAAAGGCTGAACAAGGTTCTTGAGCAACTCAGAGCAAACAATGTGAAACTGAACAAACAGAAATGCAAATTTGCACAGACAGAAATTCAGTACCTAGGTCATGAGTTAACCAAAGAAGGCATAAAGCCAGACAAAGCAAAGGTCAAGGCACTTTTAGAGATGCCAACACCAGAATCTAGGAAAGATTTAGAGAGATTTTTAGGCCTAATACAATACATAGGGAAATTCATCCCATCTTTGTCAGAAATCTCAGCTCCACTCAGAATATTGATGCAAAAAAAGACACCGAGTGGCATTGGTTAGAACAACAAGAAGAAGCATATGACAAGCTCAAGAATCTAGCAGCCAAATCAACAACACTGAAATACTATGATGTAAATAAACCAGTAGAAGTGCCAGTAGATGCAAGTAAAGATGGATTAGGTGCAGTGTTGATACAGGACGGTTCCCCAGTGGCGTACGCATCCAGAGCGCTGACGCAAACAGAAAAAGGCTATGCGCAAATCGAAAAGGAAATGCTAGCGATCAAATTTGGATGCACCAAATTCCATCAATACATCTACGGAAAACATGATGTACCGGTAGTGATAATAAGCGATCACAAACCACTGGAAACAATCACAAAAAGCCTCTGTCAACAGCGCCACCACGAATCCAAAGGGTTTACTGCTCGCAACACAGAAATATGACATAATCGTGAAGCATAAAGCAGGCAAAAGTCAAGAAATGATAATAGCCGATGCATTGTCAAGAGCATACCTAAAGGAAGAAAATTCAGACCAAGAAACAAATGATTTGGAAATACAAGTTCACATGTTGATCTCAAATTTGCCAATTAGTGACGAAAAACTAGAAGAGTTCAAAAAAGCCACTAATCAAGACCAAGCATTGCAAAACCTCAAAATGACAGTGCAAAATGGTTGGCCAAATTCAAAAGAAAATCTTCAAAATGATGTAAAGCCATATTGGCATTTCAGAGAAGAAATCCACACAGCAGATGATCTCATGTTCAAAGGTGAAAAGTTGATAGTACCTAGATCACTGCAAAGAGAAATGCTTGACAAAATTCACAGTAGTCACATGGGCATCAACAAATGCAAAGCTAGAGCCAGAGATATATTCTATTGGCAAGGCATGTCAAATTCAAGACTTGTGTAGCAAGTGTTCAACATGTTTGGAGTACAGAAAATACAACAACAAGAACCACTGAAACCACACCCTGTGCCTGAATGTCTATGGTCAAAAGTAGGCACAGATTTGTTTCAGTTAGGTGGAAAAAGTTACTTGATAGTTGTGGATTATTACTCCACATTCCCTGAAGTCATGCTACTGGAAGATACCACAAGTCAAGGTGTAATCACTGCCATGAAAAGCATATGTTCACGCCATGGTATCCCGAATGAAGTAGTGTCAGATGGAGGTCCACAATACAGCAGTCAAAAATTCAAAGAATTTGCAAGAAAATGGCAATTTGTACATGTCCTGTCTAGTCCAAGATTTCCACAGTCTAATGGCATGGCAGAGAGAACAATCCAAACAGTGAAAAATCTGCTGAAAAAAGCAATTCAGAGCAATCAAGATCCATATCTCACACTGCTTGAGTATAGAAACACACCTATAGATGAATCAAAGAATCTTGGTTCACCAAGTCAGTTGCTAATGAGCAGGAGAACAAGAACAACCATACCAATCAATCCAAAATTATTGGAACCAAAGGTAGAGATAAATGTTCAAGATCAGTTGAAGAAAAGACAAAATAGTCAAAAAGAGTACGATGACAGAACCACCTCACACTTACCAGAGTTGAGAGTGGGTGACACAGTTAGAGTTCAACAACAGAATGGTAGTTGGCAACCAGCTGTTGTAACTGAAAAAGCACCTGAGCCACGATCATACAAGGTAACCACGCCAACAGGTGTACTAAGAAGAAACCGAAAACATCTGATCAAAACAAAAGAAAAACCTCCCTGCTTAGAACCACCTGATAACTTGAATCTAGAAAGTGAAATAGATCAAGGGTATCACACAAATGAACCAAACCAAAATGTGGCACAAGAAACAGCCATATCCACAGGTTGTACAAACAAGGAGTGGACGTACAGTAAAACCACCACAAAGGTACATGTATGATGAGTAGTACAGACAAAACAAAACAAAAGGACTATAATACTGTACTTTAGGTTTAAAGTTAAAACATTTAAAGTTAAAAGTTGTTGATCAACTTAAAATAACTTGTTTTGAAAGTTTTAGAGTTTCACTAGAAATTGTTGGGTTAAAGTTACATTTCCAGAAAGTGAAAAGTTACTTCAAAACTTAAAGTTTGGAACTTGAAAGAAATCAAGTATACTTTGTTATTGTTACCAAGTTTACACAAAATGGTTGCAAGACACAGTAAACAAGAGACATTGAGACAAAATATGTGTTAAGTTGAAAACAATTTTATTGATTTTCAAAACAATAACCTTAAAGTTGAGTGCACATACATGTATTATAGAATTGTGTCAAAAGCATGTAAAGTTGTTACAAAGTGCTTAAGGAGAGGGATGTCATGTATAATAAGTACGACACTATCTGTTATAGTGTAATAGCGCATGAATACTTAATGAGTCGTATCGATAAACGATACTGGATCAATAAATCACTTTGACAACCAATATGGCGTGTTCGAGTCATATCATTATAAAACTAACATATATGTACAATAAATGTGAAAGTTTACATACCTTCAAATGAAACAAAGTAATGAAGACCCCTTCCATTAATTGTGAAACGATTCTCCAACGATCATTGCATTGGGACGAAAATAAACGACATCGTATCGTAGTTAAAAATGGCGGTTGGAAAAATGTGACCTGCGTAACGTTTTTCTTTTCGTCCAATCAAAATGGCTGATTTGCTGACATGACGTTACCGATAAGAAAATTTACCCAGAATTGGGTCAACAATATTGACCCGGCAAATGGGTCAAAATTTTGACCCGGGAGTTTTAAGAGTGTACCAAATACAACGCTATATCTTTTAACTGTACTAAATTGTGCACATGGAATAAGCCAAAACAATACATAATTAATGAAGTGGACATTCTAAATTATCTGAATTATTGGGTTGAGTAATCAAATCATTTGTTTCAAAATTGTATTCACTCACAGATCAGGACGAGCGAGTGAGCAGACCCCTGATGAGACGATGTTCGACGCTGAAGAGGCTGATGAAGTTCACGAACCACCTCGGGACAGGTAACATTTCCATAACAGTGCATAAACTTTAAAATTGGCTAATTACGATCATCCTTTTTCCAAATTACTTTAAGTCCTCACATGGTGTTGTTCTGTCCTCGCATTTTTTATGAGCCTGCACTTTACTCGCACCCAAGAATGGTTCCCACATGTTAGCTGCAATGAACTATCCATAGCTCCATGTCTTTATCAATAGGTCTTATTTCAAGAACTACACACCCCTGTGGCTGTCCCTTATTGGCCTCGCCCTCCTGTTTATCTCAACTAGCCTGAATGCTCTCAAGAGCATTGCAACCTGTGTAAACAATCCGCCTAAGATGTCAATCAAAGGTTTGAAAATTGTCCTCAGCGCCAATCCCAGGTTGTAAATAAAAAACACGGCCAGCGGCTGTAATACACTGTTGAACAAGGCAGCCAGGACAGGCTTGAACAAGTAATCTCCGAACGTCGTGAGCAGGCCAACGCAACGAGGAGCAGACCTAAAACGTTGTAGGCGAGAAAGCGGAGAAACTCTAGAAGGAAAATTTAGGAAGAAATCAACGAAGATTCGGAGGCGCTGAAGAACTCCTTGCGCCCCTGCGGACAAGTTTCTCAGATCTTGACAAAACAAAATTAAAAATCACAACATTAATTATAAACATTAGAATAATAACAGTCCGAGTAAAAAACAAGACTTACACTGGGTTTGAACCTACATGTCAACATTAGTATCCGCTAGACCATTTGCTGTTTAATTATAAACCTTAGATATAAACCTTAGAATGATATCAATCAGAATAAAAAATAAACAACACTAGGCTTGTACTTAGGACCTCCCACTTACAAGTCAAAAGTGTTATCTACCGGACCACTTGCTGTGCTTAAATTAGTTGCATTTGAGTTTAATTATATACCTCTTTTATTATTTACTGTGTTAACAGTAGTGTCATCATTATGTGTTGTACCAAACATTATAGACTGTTTCTTAATCTCGTGTTTTTATCATTAAGTAAGCAAATAATTACTGTTATTGTGTTTGAGTTTATTTATAAACCTCAGACATAAACATTAGAATGACATCAGTCAGAATTAAAATAAAAAACACTATACTCGAACCAAGACATCCTGGGCTCGAACTTATGACCTCCTACTTACAAGTCAAGAGTCTTATCCACTAGACCACTAGCTGCGCTTAAGGTAATGGCGTTTGAGTTTAATTAATGCTAAGTCAGAATAAAAATAAAAATCACTGGGCTTGAAATTGGGACCTTAGAATGACATCAGTCAGAATAAAAATAAAAAGCACTGGGATTGAACTCAGGACCTCATACTTATAAGCCAAGAGTGTTATCAACTGGACCAATTTCTGTCATTAGAATGTTTGTGTTTGAGTTTATTTATAAACCTTAGACATAAACATTAGAATGACATCAGTCAGAATAAAAATTAAAAACTAAACTCAAACCGATGACATCCTGGGCTCGAACTTATGACTTCCTACTTACAAGTCAAGACTCTTATCCACTAGACCACTAGCTGCGCTTAAGATAATAGTGTTTCAGTTTAATTAATTAGAATGACATTAGTCCTAGTCACAAAAAAAAAATTACACTGGGTTTGAACCTAAAACCTCCTGCTTACAAGTCAACATTAGTATCCACTAGACCACTTGCTGTAGTTGGTACAAATGCGTTTGAGTTTAATTATAAACCTTAGATATAAACCTTAGAATGACATCAGTCAGAATAAAAATAAAAACACTGGGCTTGAACTCAGGACCTCTCACTTATTAGTCAAGAGTCTTATCCACTAGACCACTTGCTGTGCTTAAAATAATTGCATAAGTCCATATTCCATGAGACGACTTCCAGATAGAGGGTGCTAAAGTATAGACTTAGAGGTTTATATATTAGCATTCTCGGGGCGGTGGTGGGCACAAGAAGTGGGTCAACTGGTTAAATCACTGTGAAATAGAAACCGAAGATTCCCCAGATGGGTTCGAGACCCACCATGGTAAGGATTCTGGAGTTCAGTTTTTTCCCCGGAGCGCGGGGGGGAGAGCGGGGGGGAGGCGGGGAGGGCGGGGAGGGGGGGGAGAGCGGGGCGAGCGGGGGGGGGGGGGGGCGGGGAGGCGGGGGGGGCGGGGGGGGCGGGGAGGCGGGAGAGCGGGGAGGCGGGGAGGCGGGGAGGCGGCGGGGAGGCGGGGGAGGCGGGGAGGCAGAGGCGGGGAGGCGGGGGAGGCGGGGAGGCGGGGAGGCGAGGCGGGGAGGCGGGGGAGGCGGGGAGGCGGGGAGAGCGGGGAGGCGGGGAGGCGGGGGAGGCGGGGAGGCAGAGGGGGAGGCGGGGAGGCGGGGGAGGCGGGGGAGGCGGGGGGAGGCGGGGAGGCGAGGAGAGCGGGGAGGCGGAGGCGGGGAGGCGGGGGAGGCGGGGAGGCGGGGGAGGCGGGGAGGCAGAGGCGGGGAGAGGCGGGGGAGGCGGGGAGGCGGGGAGAGGCGGGGGCGGGGGAGGCGGGGAGGCGGGGAGGCGGGAGGCGGGGAGGCGGGGGAGGCGGGGAGGCGGGGAGGGGAGGCGGGGAACCGGGGAGGCGGGGAACCGGGGCGGGGAGGCGGGGAGGGGAGGCGGGGAGGCGGGGGAGAGGCGGGGAGGCGGGGAGGCGGGGAGGCGGGAGGCGGGGAGAGGGGGGGGGCGGGGGAGGCGGGGAGGCGGGGAGGCGGGGGGGGGGAGAGCGGGGGGAGGCGGGGGGGCAGAGGCGGGGAGGGGGGGGAGGCGGGGAGAGCGGGGAGGGGGGGAGGGGGAGAGCGGGGAGGCGGGGGAGGCGGGGGGCGGGGGGGGAGGGGGGGGGGGCGGGGAGGCGGGGAGGCGGGGGAGAGGGGGGAGGGGGGGAGGCGGGGGAGCGGGGAGGCGGGGAGGCGGGGGGGCGGGGGAGGCGGGGAGAGCGGGGGGGAGGGGGGGGGGAGGCGGGGAGGCGGGGGGGGGAGGCGGGGAGGGCGGGGAGAGCGGGGGGAGGGGGAGGCGGGGGAGGCGGGGAGGCAGGGGGGGCGGGGGAGGCGGGGGGGCGGGGAGAGCGGGGGAGAGGCGGGGAGAGCGGGGAGAGGGGGGAGGCGGGGGAGAGAGGGGGGGGAGGCGGGGGAGGGGAGGCGGGGGGGGGAGGCGGGGAGAGGGGAGGCGGGGGGGAGGCGGGGAGAGGCGGGGAGAGCGGGGGGAGCGGGGAGGCGGGGGAGGCGGGGGGGAGGGGGGGAGGCGGGGGGGGGAGGGGGGGAGCGGGGGGGGGGGGCGGCGGGGGGAGGCGGGGAGGGGGGGGGAGAGCGGGGAGAGAGGCGGGGAGAGCGGGGGAGAGCGGGGAGGCGGGGGGAGAGGGGGGGGGGGAGAGCGGGGGAGAGCGGGGGGAGGCGGGGAGGGCGGGGAGGCGGGGAGAGCGGGGAGAGCGGGGAGAGCGGGGAGAGCGGGGAGAGCGGGGGAGAGCGGGGAGAGCGGGGAGGCGGGGAGAGCGGGGGAGGGAGAGCGGGGAGAGCGGGGAGAGGCGGGGAGAGCGGGGGAGAGGCGGGGAGAGCGGGGAGAGCGGGAGAGGCGGGGAGAGCGGGGAGAGCGGGAGAGGCGGGGAGAGCGGGGAGAGCGGGGAGGCGGGGAGAGCGGGGAGAGGGGGAGGCGGGAGAGCGGGGGAGAGCGGGGAGAGCGGGGGAGAGGCGGGGAGAGCGGGGGAGGCGGGGAGAGCGGGGAGAGCGGGGAGAGCGGGGAGAGCGGGGAGAGCGGGGAGAGCGGGGAGAGCGGGGAGAGCGGGGAGAGGGGAGAGCGGGGAGAGCGGGAGAGCGGGGAGAGGCGGGGAGGCGGGGAGAGGCGGGGAGAGCGGGGAGAGCGGGGAGAGCGGGGGAGAGCGGGGAGAGCGGGGAGAGGAGAGCGGGGAGGCGGGGAGGCGGGAGAGCAGAGCGGGGAGAGCGGGGAGGCAGGGGAGAGCGGGGAGAGCGGGAGAGCGGGGAGAGCGGGGGGGAGAGCAGGCTTTCCGCTAGCTTGCCAAATGCAGTTATTATAACTGTTCAAGACATCAACAATCTTCAGTTTCTAAGCTACACGATGGTATGGTTTAACGTCTTACGTTAACAGATCGTTTGAGATGGGGTCTTCATACCAATGATGAACATTTCATTTCGTTTTAATGGTTGTTTATTACAAAAAATTAAGGTTTAGTATAATTTGTTATTATTTTTTGCTATCACAGTACTGGCATTTCAGTCCAAGAGAAGGGGTGTATCTGATAATCACCTTTCCAATCCATGTCAGTTAAACAACATTTATTTAAGTCTAAGCCCTTTTTTAGAAAGAGTATAGAAACATCTTGCAACTTCAGCTGGGGAGAATTGATGATGGGTGTGATTTTCGACATATAAATGAAGCACCAGTCGTCAGTCAATGGAATTGGTAATTTGGGCCCCTTATACTTTTATTGCTTGTTTTCCCCTCCCCTTCCCTAGTTCTTGGATTATATAGTGCTGCAATGATAGACCAATAAATTTTAGAAAACAAATGTGTGGCAGTACATGCCATCACCAAGAACTTGGGGGAGGGGGCAGGCATTTTATTCAAAATTACCGATCCAATGACAACCCCTGAATGTCACCCATTCTGAACTGTCACGAAATCGTACATACAGAGCGTACATTTATTATAAATGCAGATTGATTCTGTTTTCTTGTCAACAAAGGATCATGGTTGGGTTCATTTACACTGAAGTCATTTCACTTGTTACATGTGTAAGACCATGCACACTCATTTCTAGACTGGTTACAAGTAGGTTAAACAGGTCAACAAAGTGGTTTCAATTGATTGTGGGGGAGGGAAGTGTGTAACCACAAAAGTCAAGTCATGAAACCCAACAGACAGTTACAATAAATATGTATTTCATTGTTTTATTAGCAATTTACAAGCACCCATACAACTCTTTGATTATTTCAATGTCTAAAAATGTATGTACAAAATGGCATCTGTAATATTGTAATTCTGTAGTATGGATGCAGCTAAAGACATTTTGCCAATCATGTGTACAACCTTGAAAATGTAAAAATCAATGTAGAATTTGTTTTCAAATTTTATAAATTATTTTTTAATTATTTGCAGTATAGGTGAAAACAAAGACAGTTTATAAGCATGTCACAATAAGGAGATCCTTGATTACAGTATTACTATCATTGTCAATTTATCATTATATTTTTGTTATAAACTTGACCTGAAAGTGAAGTATATGATAAATAAAGATCACTCAGTATACAAACATGCAGTCCATCAGTTAAATTTATTTTTGTACAAGACTTAATACCAAGAGATAAATACCAATGTTGGCTTCATTTAAATCTAAAATTGAAAGGTTTTTCCATAAACAAAATGAAAAGGGCAACTAATTATCAGATTTGATCCAGTGGATATAATTACATTTAATTTTGTTTGAATTGGGAATTATTTACTTTTGAGAACTCTTCTGCGGGGGGGGGGGGGGGTAGGGGAAGATGGAAAGCACGGATGCAAGCTTTCTTCCAACTTTTTCATGTAGTAGTTATAAGCTCGTTTTCGTGAAAGGCTATTAGCTGGCTGATATCCATACAAGCTTTCAAGACTGCAGACATCAGCTATTTGACATAAGCTGTATTTTTTCTTCTTCACCCAACTACTATACGGCTATGCTTTGAGTAGACTATGTGGTACCCGCTACATGAACATGGATGAAATGCACAATTATTAGGTAACTTTCTATTATGTTCCATATAGGGAAAAATTAATCACAACATGGAAATGGAAATCTCAGGAGTGTAAAGACTCTTCTCTCACAGGGTAACTTTTCCTTGGTAAAGTTGGAAAAACAAGGAAAGGGGAAATATTTATATACTCTTCCATGCTTCAGTGTCTTCAGTAACCCCCAGCTCCCCCCCAAACAATTTAACCCACACATCCTCATTTTCATATGAGTGATTTTACATGTTGATTTATCATCTAGCGTGGTTTTTGAAAAGCATGTGTTGGACTAGTGTCAATATTTAAAATAAAAAAGCATAGTGTTCCAAGTCACACTTGTTAATTTATTGCTTAAATCTCACAACTTTTCCAAGTTCAACAGCCAATATCTCAAGAACTAAATGACCTAATCGAAAACAAAAAACACAATTGAATTCCTTGCATTAATAGCTTGTAATTTTTGTGTAATGAGTTACCATAAATGCTTTGATGGTCAAATTAGTGGCACACGAAGTAACGATTTTGCAAATTTTAAAAGCTCATATCTCATATCTCATAGCTTCAATTTGATGTTTAATTAACTTGACAAATCTGGGGGGAAAATAAAAATAGGGTGTTAAAGCTAGTTTATAATGTAATCTTACCTACTCAGTAAGGTGGAGAACATAATAATGGATGATGATGGACATATGTATACTTCAAATTATTCCAAGATATTTATTTCACGAAAATCAGGCCTCATGTTGAGATTTGGAGGCGATGTGAATGGGAATTTTGACATGGTTCCTGTGTATGAAATATTCTTTGAAATATATACATATCAAAACTATGATCAATGACGTCATTACTACGTCACTACGGAAAATTAAAACAGGTCGAAAAAAAATTATTTCTCTTTCACAAAAATTATAGATCAGAATTTTGTCAAATTTAGAATATAAACAATCTATGTCAATATGAAGACAACTGGAAAGTTTCATCTTAATCACGTGACCAAAACTTAATATATGATAATAAAAAAGTAGGGTACGATACAACTTTTAAGGTTAATAAACAGATTAGGCGATGCTGTTTCCTGCGCCAATAATTCAAACTAAAGAGGGCGCTATGCACATTTAGCGGTTGGACATAATTATTATGTCCAACCACTAAATGTGCATAGCGCCCTCTTTTAAACTAGCAGACGAAACCATTGTTGTGACATTCATTTAGGCTTTTACAGATCTCTGATATTGTAATCAAATTAATTACTGGCATTACTTATTTTAAATTGTGTAATTGCAATTTTGACAATCTCTGCTATTTTTTCCCTTTCTCCTCGATGAGACTTATCGAACAAAAAAAACAGTTCCAAAGTTCACAGAGCATTCTAACTTGACAGATACTTATACCATAACATGTAGTTGTCAATACATTTATGACATATAGTTTCAGGTAAAGTTGTGACGTCATGGTGACGTCATCAGATAGCGAAATACACTAAAATCAAATTTTAATATTTCCAAAAATCATATCTCATGAACCACAAAAGATATTTTCACAACCTTTGTATCATCTTACAGATCTTCAATTATGTGACATTTCGTACACAGACATGACCACAATCAGACCTCTCTTTCCGGTCGAAACTGGATATGGTATATGCCTTCAGTGGACGAAATTACTATTGACATGTGACCTTTTTTTAAATGTGAAGGATGACGTCATCACCTGTCACCATGCCCTCTCATGGCAGGTTTAGAAAAAAAATAATCTCAAAAATCATAGGAAATTTGAATATGACTTCTGCGAATAAAGTGATAGTGACATCTTATTCTCAAAAAATATGTTTGATGACATCATCAAAGTTCAGAGCGCCCCCTAGTGGCATAATTTAAAAAAAAAGGATTATTTTCCAATGTCTGAAATTGAACCAAAGCAAGTACTAACGTTATTTTTTCATGATCATGAGGAAGTTTCATTGTGTCATATATATGACCTTCAAATCACCTGTTCTGACCTTTACTTCCGGTCTAAATATAATTTTATGCCTTCAAACTTAACACATAAACAGAACATATCAAGCAGACGAAACCGTTTGCTGTGACGTCATGATTACGTCATCAGGTGTCGAATTACGCTAAATCAAAGTTTAATATTTCAAAAAATCATATCTCATGAACCACAAAAGATATTTTTACAATCTTTGCATCATCTGAAAGATCTTGAATTATGTGATCTTTCGTTTTTCGACGTGACCCCAATTTGACTTTTCCTTCCGGTCGAAACCGGATGTTGAAATTTCAAAAATCATATCTCATGAACCATAGAAGATATTTTCACAATCTTGTTATCATCTTAAAGATCTTGACCTATGTCACATTTCGTTTTCAGACGTGACCCCAATCTGACCTTTCCTTCCGGTCGAAACCGTAAGGTTAAGTGAAACAATATGCTGAATTACTATTCCCTGTATGTACGAATAGCCCATATCGCGCGTGCACAGAATACGTACACAGTAAACATACCCCCAATCTTCATTGCATGGGTGTGTCAGCCTTGCAATACCTTTTGCCAGATCACCCAATTAAAGTTCCTATTTATTTGTATGCTCGCATTGGGATAGAACTGACCATCAATCCCATAAACACAATTGGTTAAACAGACAGTATCGTCACGATCAGAGCAGACTTTCTACAAACAGGGAATGGAATTGGTGTCCTAGTTTAAGACGAACATAGTGACTGAAAATTACTGGCTCATTTATGCAGCGGCAACGCGAATATGACCTTATCATGTGAGTATTATTTCCAGTCATTGGGTTAAACTAGAACTTGAACTCTGATTCCATGCCCTGTTGATCGTGAAGATATTGCCACCTTTAAACAATAACTTTAAAATTACTATTTATGAAAATGTGTTTTCAACAGTGAATGACAAATAAATACATATACATGTAACAATCAGAAGATCATTTCAGTATTGATCGTTTCTTTTTATTTTACAGATATCCTTAAAATTACATTGTGTTGTCTCTTCCCTATAAGTATTGTTTTAAAAAACAGAACCAAACATTTAAATATTATAACACTTGATCGAATTTGTCATTGTATTGTACAAGACCTGCACACACCTCACCTCGGGGGGAAAAATGTGTAATGATCAAGCTGTGATGATACATTATTTTATTTCCTTTTTTTTAGTTTATAGGCAATCCATTTCAGGGTAACAGTTTGCCAATGCTCCTTTGACAAAAGGTTTTCAGGCACTGAGTTAATTTAAATACAAAATCAATAAAATTTGACGTATGTATTTTATTTATTTTCTTTTTATTATTTTATCAACTTAATTAAATTTACTTTTGCAAATGGAATAATGTGTACAATTTTTAAATGAAAAGCATCAATAAATTTCCTACAATGATTGTTTAATAAACAATGTGGCAAAAAAGAGTCTAGACAAACAAAATGGTTGGTAATTTTTTTCCAAAATTGTTGGGTGAATTTTGTTTCATTTTAATTCATGTAATAACCAAATAATATGTTTCATTATCATTATCACCTTGAACTATGCCACATTTCGTTCGCAGACATGACCCTAATCTGACCTCTCCTTTCTTTCGAAACCAGAAAGGTTTAAGTGAAGAAATATTCTGAATCACTATTCTGTAAATGCATATTTTTGCTATCTTCAGAAAAAATTTGAATTTTACCAAATTTGGCACAATTGACACCCATATTATGAGGAAAAATTTTGTGTATGACTTCACATGATTGAACCGGAACTTACGGTTGGAAGAATTTAAAATTATATTGGATGACTGAAGCAGAAGTTAATGTATTCTGTATAGCACATTATATGTTATTTTTATTATATATTATGAAAACTCATACCTCCTGAGGTAACTCTTGTCTTTTATTTATTTTTATTTTTATATTCTGACCACAAAACATCAAATTTAAAATAAAAACATAGTCTTCCAAGTCACACTTGTTAATTTCTAACGTATTGCTTAAATCTCGCAGTATTGCTTATATCTCAGGAACTAAATGACCTATTAGAAAACAAAAAACACAATTGAATTCCTTACATTAATAGCTTGTAATTCTTGTGAAAGGAGTTACCATAAATGCTTTGATGGTCCAATTAGTGGCACACGAAGTAACAATTTTAAAAGGTTATATCTCATAGCTTCAATTTGATGTATAATTTGACAAAGCTGGGGGAAAACTAAAAATAGTGTGTTAAAGCTATATAATGTGGAATTTCTTTTCGTTTTTTGAACGACATGTAATTCTACGCTCCGGCGGCTTTTCGCAGCGCCACTCAACACGTTACGCAATAAGGAATGTCCATTCATTTCTGCTTAAATAGAGCTGCTTTAGTTCTTTGCATTCACTCTCGGTCAAGCGACACACCTTGCTACACGAGTTACGAATACCTCTCAATACGCTTTCTTTTCGTGCGTCATGTCAGACAGCGAGGTACAATCGCAGCCTCTCGGCGGCAATCAGCAGATACTACAAGCCATCCAAGCACTGACTAGCTCTATCGACTCTAGAGTCGAATCTGCTTGTAAAAAGCAAAGACTGGTCGACACACCGACGTTCAAGAGGGAGGGCAACCAACAGCAATTTTCTCATTGCGAAAAAGTCCTCAACCTGGTCGATTCTTCCCTACATAACATCGACACACTCGACGTAGACCAAGCCAAAATCAATCTCGAAGAGGCAGTCAAGACCATCAAAGAACGCCAAAAGTTAATTCGGCTCGCCGATAGATCGGAGCTTGGCTGGGGCGTCGTTAGAGAGTATATGTCCGATACTCTGGCCGCAGACTCTAGCGATGAGAAGAGAATCAAAAAAGCCGAAAAAGCAGCCGCATCCAAGAAACCGGCACCTAAGAAACGACCCAGCAGCAGACCTTATCAAGCCAAGCCAGCGCCGTCTGCAATGCGTTCTGTTACTCCTTTTCGTCAGCAGCTTTTTCGCCCCTACCAGTACCGGGGGCTCTATCCCGACAACCGTACCTGCTTCCAATGCGGCATCCAGGGCCACGTCCGTACAAACTGCCCATCCCTTCGAGCACTACAGCAACCACGACCCCTCGGACCAAGAGCAGTCGACAAGCTGTAGAGACTGGGAGCATCAAGATAACGGGAAAACGCCAGAAAGAGTTCAAGGTAGATTAAAACGGTGCGTTCCCTTTTGGAGATCTGTATTAAAAGCCAGCAAGTTTGTTTTAGACGTTTTGGATTCGGGTTACAAGATCCCATTTATAACCAGCCCACCTCCATTCATAGCAAAGAATAACGCATCCAGCCTTGCCCATCCCAATTTTGTTGAAAAAGCCATTTCTGAGCTCTTGCTAAAACGTTGCATTATCAAAGTAAATAACCCTCCCCATTGCTGCAACCCTCTCACAGTTGCCATAGGTAAGAAATTAAGGTTAGTTCTCGACTTGCGCCACCCCAACCAATTTGTTTTCAAAACCAAGTTCAAACACGAACACCTCAACCACATTTCCCAAGTTCTAGATCGCAACCAATACTACTTCACATTCGACCTCGAATCTGGTTATCACCACGTAGATATTTTTGCTCCACATCAAAAGTTTCTCGGATTTTCTTGGCGTTTTCGTAATTCCTCCACCAAATTCTACGTTTTTCGCGTCTTGCCTTTCGGTCTTTCCAGCGCATGCTACATCTTCACTAAGATCATTAGACCACTCATTTATCACTGGCGCGCACAAGGCATCACATCATTCGCTTACATCGACGACGCCATCATAGTTTCTCCAGATTTGACCACTGCCCTATACAACAGTCGTATAGTCAAAGACGCCCTAGTCAATAGCGGCTTCGTCCCGAGCAAAACGAAATGCATTTGGAATCCCCAAACAACCATTAAGTTTCTCGGCATGATCATAGATTCGCCAACGCTGACCATTTCCGTGCCCACTACCAAAATTATTAAACTTATAGCTTCAATCGCGACGGCCCTATTAGACCACACACTATCTACCCCTATCCAAGTACGATCTATCGCTAGCATCGCTGGCCAGATAACATCGATGTCGGCAGCTCTAGGTCCAGTCACGCGCCACGTATAGATCCATCGAATCTAGATCCTCGTGGTCCGATGTCGTGCACTTATCTTGCGACTCCATCGCAGAACTAAAATTCTGGCAAACGAACCTTGACGCATACAACGGATTTTCCATAAAACATCAGCACGCACCATCTCTCGTAATCTATTCAGACGCAAGCGATATCGGCTGGGGCGGACACGTCCAAGATGTCCCCCAAATGAAATTCAACGGCACGTGGACGGAAACCGAAAGATGGCGCAGTTCAACTTGGCGAGAGCTAGCCGCCGTTCTAAGAATACTATCTGAATTGAGCGACCATTGCTCACACGAGAAAGTCAAGTGGTACACGGATAACACTAACGTTCCCCGCATCATAGCGCACGGTAGCACAAAACCTGACCTACAATCATTAGCAATCTCCATCTTTAACTTGTGTTTGAAACATAATATCGTCATAATGGCGGAATGGATACCCCGAAATATCAATACAATCGCAGATAATATCAGTAGGGTCACCGACTACGACGACTGGTCCGTCGACCAGACAAGTTTCGCGCTCGTCGACAAACTTCGGGGTCCCCATTCCATAGATCGTTTCGCTTCTCCTACTAATTTCAAAGTCCCAACGTTTAATTCCAGATTTTGGTGCAAGGGATCAAAGGGAGTAGATGCATTCTGTTACAATTGGTTTAACGAGAATAATTATACTTGTCCTCCAATTTTCCTCATAGTTGCCGTTTTGAGGCACTTTGCGAAATGTAGAGCTTATGGCACTCTTATCGTCCCGAAATGGACGTCGGCCTATTTCTGGCCGTCATTGTGTTCCGATGGCGTTCATTTAAACAGTTTCATCCATGACTGGCGCCTACTCAGAATTTCCTTTGCCCCACCATTACTCGATCAGGGGTCAGTTTTCAACAGCTCGCCGACATTTTTGTCTCTGGCGTTAAGAATAGATCACACAATTCCTCCAAGAAAAACTAACAGAGGCTTTTGTTGTTCCGACCTTGGCTATTGCCAACACTGCTTATACACCTAGCTAAGTTCAAATTGAACTATCCCCCTTCACAGCTATGCCATAATTCGTGCCCGAGCCACCAAATCCATACATTTCCCGGTTATCTGATACCGGCGTGAAATCGAAAAAAATTGAGTTGCTTTCGCAATCGTGAATCACCAGATTTGTTGGATATATTATTTTACATATTCCCAGCATTGAACGTTTATGGGCATGGTTGTTTGATACCAAGTTAATTTCCATAATGTCTTCGACACGGCCATTTGGTGCCGTCAATTGCACAATATTGCTCCATGTTGGCCAGTCCTCTGCATAAACTCCTTACTTTTCTTTACCCTTTCTTTTGCGTTTCTCATCAGGGTCCGCTTACGACCAACCCCAATGTGCACCATCGAAAACATTGTCAGTTTCATTCTTCTTTTTTTCACTACCGACTCGTACCTAACATGAGGTAAAAAATAGAAAAGAAATGTATTTTCTGACGGAAGAATGTAGGAAGAAAGTGGAATTTCTTTTCGTTTTTTGAACGACATGTAATTCTACGCTCCGGCGGCTTTTCGCAGCGCCACTCAACACGTTACGCAATAAGGAATGTCCATTCATTTCTGCTTAAATAGAGCTGCTTTAGTTCTTTGCATTCACTCTCGGTCAAGCGACACACCTTGCTACACGAGTTACGCCCACCCTCCCATTCCCTATAATCACTCAATCTTTAACATCAATGTGTATCGGTTTCAGGGGGAGTGCACCTTCGCTGAGGGCCCGGGCTGCACCCACGTTTCCTCCATAGGGGGTTTTTCGTGGCCACCGAGTAGCAGCACTAAACGTGCTGCGCTGGCACTCAGCGCGGAACCGATACCAGTCTGAATCATATCTCGTCATACAACGCGTATTCTCCTAGCAGGTCGTAGCACGATTCTAATACCTTACCCGATAGACCGGTGTACTTTAACACCGTACAGACGCATTTGTTCGTCTGACACACCGTACTGTTGGTCTCTATTTTACTTGCCTCCAACATATATATGGAACAACCGTGCATCCTCCCTCAGCGACCCATCCCTTCGTGTACTAGCGGGCACCACGTTGCCGTCTCTCTTGATGTCGGCCAAGGCTGAATCTACCACGACCAAATACAAGGCTTCTTGGACCAAGTGGGAGAACTGGGCCTCATCATAAAAATCAGACATCACAACGTTCCCGGTCAGCCCGTTTCACTTCGCATTGTACATATCCCATCTGTCGACGACCACCGGATCCAAGTCCTCCGCTGAGCTTGCCGCAGCATCAATCAAGTGGGCGCACAGTTTGGCCGGTCTGCCTTCACCAACAGACAGCAGTATGGCTAAGATGGCTCTGCAGGGCTTCAAAAGGCTAAATTCCACACCGACCGTACGGAAAGACCCCATCACACCGGATATTATGGCAAAGCTACATACCAAACACGGACACAGCTCTGCGACACTGGCAGATCTCCGTATTCTGTTCGTATGTTTTATCTCATACGCGGGATTTCTTCGTTTCGACGACATAAAAAACAAAACAAAAAATCAATAGAAATGACTGTAAAATAATGCCAGACCGTCTAACCATACATCTTCGAAAATCCAAAACTGATCAATTCAGGCAAGGAACGGAAGTCGTTATTGCCAGAACGTTTAAGCCAACTTGCCCAGTGTTAGTGGCCGAACGTTACTTCACAACATTAGGCGATCCCGACGATTCACCCTTACCTGTTCTCCGCCGGCTTGTCGCCTCCAAGAAAGGCCTTAGACCATCCACCTATTCACTTAGCTATACACGCACGCGTGAAATAGTTCTGGACGCTCTCCGAACCATCGTCCCCAACGTTGCCACTTACGGCCTTCATAGTTTGAGATCAGGCGGGGCATCTGCTGCCTTCAACGCCAATGTTCCCCCATTCCTTATTTCCAAACAGGGCAGATGGAAAACGGAGAGCGCCAGGAACGTATATTTCCAGTTAGACGAAGAGTCCACTTTATTCGCCACAAAAATTTAGGCATTTAAACTTTACACGCATTCCGCTTTGGGCTCAAATTCTAATCTCCTGTGATAATTTTCAACAGATTATTCCGACTCCAGAAATGGATTCATAACGAATGAAACTTTCGAGTTTAAGAATTGTATAGTAATTACAAATAGTAAGAGTGTTGAACAGAGTTCAAGTTATTTGTTACTAGAACCTAATAAAATACCACAGAAAATACCTGTTTATTTAAACTAAGGCCAAAATTAACGGCCGCATTGTTTCAAATAATTTTAAGGTTAATTCGAGATACAATATCACGATATAAAGATTATTAAACAGCAGGGTCCGCTTACGACCAACCCCAATGTGCACCATCGAAAACATTGTCAGTTTCATTCTTCTTTTTTTTCACTACCGACTCGTACCTAACATGAGGTAAAAAATAGAAAAGAAATGTATTTTCTGACGGAAGAATGTAGGAAGAAAGTAATCTTACCTGCTCAGTAAGGTGGAGAACAAATGGATGATGATGGACATATGTATACTTCAAATTATTCCAAGATATTTGTTTCATGAAAAATCAGGCCTCGTATTGAGATTGGGAGGCAATGTGAATGGGAATTTTGACATCGTTCCTGTGTATGAAATATTCTTTGAAATATATACATATCAAAACTATGATCAATGACGTCATTACTACGTCACTACGGAAAATTAAAACAGGTCGAACAAAAAATGTTTCTCTATCTCAAAAATTATAAATCAGAATTTTTTCAAATTTAGAATATAAACAATCTATGTCAATATAAAGACAACTGGAAAGTTTCATCTCAATCACGTGACCAAAACTTAATATATGAGAATAAAAAAGTAGTTTACGATACAATTTTAAAGGTAATTAACAAATTAAGCGATGCTGTTTCCTTCGCCAATAATTCAAACTAAAGAGGGTGCTATGCACATTTAGCGGTTGGACATATGTCCAACCGCTAAATGTACATAGCGCCCTCTTTTAAACTAGAAGACGAAACCATTGTTGTGACATTCATTTAGGCTTTTACAGATCTCTGATATTGTAATCAAATTAATTACTGGCATTACTTATTTTAAATTGTGTAATTGCAATTTTGACAATCTGCTATTTTTTCCCTTTCTCCTCGATGAGACTTATCGAACAAAAAAAACAGTTCCAAAGTTCACAGAGCCTTCAAACCTGACAGATACTTATACCATAACATGTAGTTGTCAATAAATTTATGACATTTCAGGTAAAGTTGTGACGTCATCAGATAGCGAAATACACTAAAATCAAATTTTAATATTTCCAAAAATCATATCTCATGAACCACAAAAGATATTTTCACAATCTTTGCATCATCTTACAGATCTTGAATTATGTGACATTTCGTCCACAAACATGACCCCAATCAGACCTCTCTTTCCGGTCGAAACCGGATATGGTGTATGCCTTCCGTGGACGAAATTACTATTGACATGTGACCTTTTTAAAAATGTGAAGGATGACGTCATCACCTGTCACAGTGCCATCTTGTGGCAGGTTTAGAAAAATAATAAACTCAAAAATCATAGGAAATTTGAATATGACTTCTGCGAATAAAGTGATAGTGACATCTTATATTCTCAAAAAATATGTTTGATTACATAATCAAAGTTCAGAGCGCCCCCTAGTGGCATTTTTTTTTAAATGGATTATTTTCCAATCTCAGAAATTGAACCAAAGCAAGTACTAGCGTTATTTTGTCATGATCATGACGAAGTTTCATTATGTCATATATATGACCTTCAAATCACCTGTTCTGACCTTTACTTCCGGTCTAAACAGGAAGTCCAAAGTCAACACATTCTAATGCAAAATTGATATATTTTTAAATATGAAATTGATATTGTTATAATAAAAGATGATACGCCTTTGCAAAATATGATATTGACATCATCGTTGATAATTTGATTGGACCGGAAGTGGACTCGAACACCGTGTGTTTGTTCCAACAAACACTTAAGCTCTAGTTTTTTACTTCTTCTTCTTCTCCCCAATAACTGTACGGTAACAAACACATACTTGCAAACTTCACATGAACTTGAAACTTGGCATGTACTTATCACTTAACAAGTAGATGAAACACGAGTTGTGAGTGACCCCAATTTGACCTTACTTCCTGTCCAAACCGGAAGTCAAAATTTAATATTTAAAAAAATCATATCTCAATAACCACAAGAGGTAAATTCACAATTTTTGTACCATTGTATAGATCGTTAATTGTCAAAAGATATATACAAAAAGGTGACCCCAATTTGACCTTACTTCCTGTCCAAACCGGAAGTCAAAGTTTAACATTAAAAAAAATCATATCTCAACAACCACAAGAGGTAAATTCACAATTTTTGTACCATTGTACAGACCATTAATTGTCAAAAGACATTTACAAATAGATGACCCCAATTTGACCTTACTTCCTGTCCAAACCGGGAGTCGTCAAAGTATAATATTTAAAAAAATCATATCTCAACAACCACAAGAGGTAAATTCACAATTTTTGTACCATTGTACAGATCGTTAATTGTCAAAGAATATTTACACAAAGGTGACCCCAATTTGACCTTACTTCCTCTCCAAACCGGAAGTTAAAGTTTAATATTTAAAAATATCATATTTCAACAACCACAACAGGTAACTTCACAATTTTTGTACCATTGTACTGATCGTTAATTTACAAAAAGTGACCCCAATTTGACCTTTACATTTCCCGAACACCTAGAGTTTGTGTCAAGACAAACTCGAATCTCTAGTTAAATTTGTTCTTTTTCTTTTTTTCAGGCACATTGATGGACACCACAAGTAGATCAGATGGTGTATTGTGATACATGGAGGAATAGATGGATATTCTCGATGCATTGTTTATCTGAAAGCATCCCCCGACAACACAGCAGACACACTTCTTCAGCTATTTATAGCTGCTGTTGAGGAGTTTGGCCTACCTTCTCGTGTACGTAGTGACTGCGGTACAGAAAATGTGGACGTAGCTAGATACATGCTGTCACACCCAGACCGAGGATTTGACCATGGGAGTTTTATAACTGGGAGGAGTGTTCATAATCAGAGAATTGAAAGGTTATGGGCAGATGTAAGACGTGTTATAATGTCCTACTTTCAGAACCTGTTTTACAATCTGGAATCTTTGGGCCTCCTTGATGAATTGTCGCTGTTTACTTAACATTTCATTTACATACCTCGGGTAAATCTTGCAATAAGGGAGTTTCTGGAGGACTGGAATCACCATCCCCTTAGTTCTTGTCACAACAGAAGTCCACGCCAAGTGTTTCATGAAGGAGTGTGGCTAAACAGAGAGAGCAACAATGCAGCAATCACTGGCCTGCAGGCTACAACCAACCATGTATGGGCAGAGCATGGAACTGATGAAGATGTACCTATGCCAGCAGTAGAAAGTGCCAATGATGTGCAAATCCCACCCTTTAATATTCCACATGCAGAAGCAATATTGCAAGAACTGACGAGATGCATTGACCCTTTGCAAGATGATGGAAATCATGGATGTAATCTGTTTCAGGAGGCAGTAAACATTGCCAGAACAATACCAATTTGACAAAGTTCTACTATGTATACCACTTGTACATGTATTCTGATTTTAATCAAGATGCAGTACTGGCTTTTCCAATGTTTATTTATTGACATGGTTTCCCACAACCTCACAGGTATTACTTTCTAATAATAATAATAATGTGTGGACTTATATAGCGCACGTATCCACCAACTTAGTGGTGCTCAAGGCGCATTATATTATTACCCCTGCTCATAAGGCTCATAAAACTGCATTCAGTCAACATGTATTTCTTCAGCTTTTGATCCGATTGTACATTTACGTTTTATTGTTTATGACCTAACCTGTTAGGTTGTTTGTTTAATAAGTTTTGGGTGTCTAAGTTTTCCAAATGTGCGTTTAACATAAGGTGGTATTGTTTTATACCAATGCCAAACAATGGGTTAAACTATCACACTGGAGTTATTTGTAATTGTTAATTATCTTTGTATACCGCTGTTTCATAATAATAAATAATGACAGAGAAAAAGGGCTGAATCTTTTGAGAGACATAAACAACAGTTAACCAATAGAGGAAAGTACGCATTTATTAAGTCAATAAAATATATAATAACACAACTTTTGTATATCAAAAATATAAAAATTTAACTGTAACACTAAAAGAGTATATAGCAAATATAAAAATATAAAAGAAACAATGTATTCAGTTTTACATGAAAGTATGCCAAAAAAGTTCCACAGTAGTAAAACAAAGTTGCACTTAAACTGTTTGGAATTTGCTGACTGGCTAGATTAAAAGTTTTGCAGTAAACAACAGTTAACCAATAGAGGAAAGTACACATAATGCATAAAAATATCAATGCTATGCATTTATTAACCCTCCTACTTCCACAAGGGTCAAAATCAGTCAAACACTGTCAAACTTTACGTGTAGTAAGTACATTTAAAGGTCAAAATCAGTCAACTGTTTTTGACTGGTAAAAGCATTGTCTGGTCAAAATGACAGTAAAAACCAGTCAAAAATGCCCCTGTGTGCACATTTGGGTCAACAGTCAAAACAGGCAGTTGACTGGTTTGACCTCTACAGCAACTTTCCACTAAAGTGCAGCAATAGTAGGAGGGTTAAGTCAATAAAATATATAATAACACATGCAACTTTTGTATATCAAAAATATACAAATTTAACACTAAAAGAGTATAGCAAATCTTTAAAATGTTATAAAAGAAACAACGTATTCAGTTTTACATGAAAGTATGCCAAGAAAGTCCCACAGTAGTAAAAAAAAATATATATAAATAAAAAGGTATTTTTTTTAAATTGCACAAACCGTTTGGGTTTTGCAGTACTGGTTGTTACTAAACAATCACTGCCTTAAGTTATGGATGCTGTTTTGATGCTTTATTAATGCTTAGTAATAATGTAACCAGGTTAGGTCTGGAATTACATGGAGGCATGCCCTCCACTGAAAAACATGAAGTGAATTTGTTTTTTGTTTTTTAATATGCATGAATAATATACGTTTTGTTGACTTCCTGATCCTTACCACATGCATGTACATTGTAAGTAACTAATAATGCTACATCTATTACCTATGGTCCTGAATCAACACAATATTTTTTAATTAAGCCATTGTTAATTTTGTCTAACTATTGAACTGCCTGAAATTACGTGTCTTATATTACAAGACACTGAAAAAAAACTAAATATAACATTAATTTTGAGTGGTCAGAAAATTTAAACACATTGCTAAATTTACATTGTTCACCTAATAATGCCAACAAATAGGAAATCAGTCATCTCGTCCCTCACAAAGTAACCTTCCAAAAAGTCGCCCCTGGCAAAGTTGGCTCACTCTTTTATTAAAGTCGCATCTTTAATACAAAGTAGTATCAGCAATGTCACTCTCTTGCATGACTTGCAAAGTCGCCCCACTACTATACAAGGAGCAAGAAAATAAATAAAGTATAAATAGTGTAATTCTTTCTAAAACAATTTTTTTGTGGAAACCTCCATAGTTGTAGTAAATTAAATTTCTGCAAACATTACCTTCAATGCTTCCACATGTATATAATAACATTTCACAGGTTGAGAATCTATCTACATATCTCAGGGGTGACTTTGAGTGGGGGGGCAAGATGTTCAGCATTCAATAAATAATGGCACCCCTATTCTTTTCGGCATACACAATCAATATTACCTGAAATGTCAGCTAAAATAAGCAACAGACTGGATATTATATACTTAAAGATAATTATTAAAAGGTCACTTTCTGAGGTATGTCGACGGTGTTGTTGCACTTGAACTTGAAGGACTAGTAAGTAGTAGTAACGCTAGTACTACCGCTAGAAACGTGCCGTGCTCCCTCCCTCGTCTCATGTTGCATTAATTCACGGAACCGGTGATGAGACAACAAGTCCTCAACAACATCTCTGATAGGCACCGACATTCGATTCACAACGGATCAGCGGGTCAGTGGAATTCGGATTGGAATACAGCCGGCGCGACGCGGCTGCTACTTGTACTACTAGTATATAAGTAGTACTAGCGTGCCGTACGCTCAGTCACCCTTTTCCCGCCAAACATGTACAATTTATAGACAAGGTATACAAGACTAAAGCTCAATTTTCGGCCAGGACGAAAATCGGCTCGATCTTCGTTGACGACTGTTGACGTCCTTTATATGAAACTTATGTCTTAAATATATGGGCGTCCATGTCTTCAATATATGAAAATGTCCATGTCTTCAATATAATAATTATGAAATGTCCATGTCTTCAATATTTGAAGTTACGTCCATTATACAGAGGGCGCTGTTCAAAACTTTTATATTTGTGTTGGTCTTTTATATATTTGTTTTTGACACTTTATATATATATATATATATATATATATATATATATATATATATATATACATATATATATATATATATATATATATATATATATATATATATATATATTTGATCCTTTTTATATTTGTCTGTGATCCTTTATATATTTGTATTTGTCCTTTATATATGGTTTTGCTCTTAAATATATGAGTTTGCTCTTATATGGATTTGCTCTTAAATATATGAGTTTGCTCTTAAATATATGAGTTTGCTCTTAAATATATGGTTTTGCTCTTAAATATATGAGTTTGCTCTTAAATATATGGATTTGCTCTTCTATATTTAGTTTAGTCTTATATATTTGTAAATGCTCATTTAGTCATATACGGCACCTCATATTTGCGAGATGTTAATTGGACTTAACTTTTTGCATGCAATTTTGTCACAACATCAAAGACAACACTTGGTAACTGTAGCTCAAATGTCTTGTCTAGGTGAGGTTTCAACAAAATTGCACTGTCACAAATAGTCGCAAATGTGACGTAAGTGATTGATAAAAACTTGTCAATTTAGTTTGATTTTTGTAAGGCTGCCTACATTCATCAAAATCATTAATTGTGTGTGAAAGAAACTAACAAGTATTGAAAATGTATAACATTAGTTGTTAGGCACGGTAGATCTTATTGTATTGGTAGGTCCCTACACACCCTTCCAATATAATGCATACCATGCCTAACGACTAACGTTAATGAGGAACATAATTATTTTCAATAATTTTTAGTTTCTTAAATTTACACAAATAATTAATAATTAACGTTATAACTTATATGATGAAAGTTGCTTACCAACAGCATCATGGACGTCTTTGCACGGGATTAGATTAATTTTTTTTTTTAAATTAATGTTAATACACACTAACGTCAGTCACTAACATAAGAATCTGACTTCCTTCCTCAATTATTAATATTGAATTGAAGTACATGCACTATGTGTGGTACTGCCTACTAAGCCTATATTGTACAAACTACGAAGTCAACTCGCCAAAAACTAACGCAGAGTTTTAAACAAGCTTGACATGTTTACAAAAATCATCAACTTTGACAAATTTTTAAAAGAAATGTCCCGCGCGCTGTCCTCACCTTTTTACTTACGCCATATAGTAAAAAGCACTAATCAGGTGTCTTCGAATTCGATGTTCTTGTGAAAACTTTGATTCAGTAGAAAAGTGGAATTTTTGTTACCTTTTACAGCGCCGCTCCACAAACGTGTTATAAATAATAATAATAATTTATGTGATGATCAGCGCCACCAAGTGACCACTAAAAGTTTTGAAATTCAACAAACTCAAATAAAACAAATAATTGAAATGTCACGATTAAGTTTCCAGGCAATTTAGTTTGTATTTCTGTTTTTTTAAGCTAACAGAAAGGTAATAAAAAAGATTGTGCAAATTAGGCGTAATTGTTTTAGTTAGAAAATACCCGGTTGTTGTCAGGACGCATTTTTTGAATGAATAGGCCTACGTGATTTACAAATTTTCCAACCACTAAATGTGCATAGCCTTGAGCTAGCTTGCTCGACTGATGGTATTCGCTTGCGGGACGACGACATGGCTGAATTGAACGGTTGTTTTGATGACACCTGATGAGATAATCATGACGTCACATCAAACGGTTTCGTCAGCTTGTTATGTTCTGTTCATGTGTTAAGTTTGAAGGCTGTAAATGCTTAGCAAGGACGGTCGACACTGAGAAGAAGTTAAAAACAAAACAAAACAATAGGTGTTCGCGCTGTTGCTCGAACACCTAATAAAATCATCAAAACTTTATCTATCGCAGAAACAATGGCTGAATGCGGCGGTATAAATCGCAGCTGGAGCGATGGGAATTGCCAGTCTGGCTAGCGTACGATCATAGCAGCGCCAGTCGGATTCGTTCTCGAAGTAGCAGCCATCGGGTTAGGCAGTATGGCGATGGCGATGAAATACGCGAAATACAAGCTCGGTAAAAACACGACGAGATAAGAGTTTTAGCCGAGAGTAAACTTAACACCATCAGCAACCACGCTTCGAAAACGATCGAAGACAGTTGTATAAGCTAAGAAGAATTTGTTTTAATCAACGAGGAGCGAAACAAGTACTCGGAGATGAAAGAAAATATTCGAACAAATTTTACACCTAAAGACTCCGGATGTCAAAGCCATCGTCGATAAAGAAAAAAATACCTTTTTTTAGAAAAACTTTTGAATTTAAAATAAACTTTTCGATAGAAAAATCTTACAACGATAAAAAAAAACTAGCCTTAGATCCGCTAGAAAGACCACCAGCGTATAATTCAACTTTTTAATACTATTTTATTTTCAAACTCTTCCATGACGAGATTAAAATTTCTTCTAGCTGTCGCTTCAACGCGGTTTTGAATTTTTTTAAATATAATCGCCGCATTTCGTACATAAATGCATCGTTGTTTTAGTACCCTTATTACACCTTCTGCACGGAGCCGATATTTATTTATTTCAAAATATTTAACCTGGGTACAAGTCTTGGTAATATGTGTGCACAGAAAGATTGGTGTCAAACCACATTTAGGTCTATAATAATAATAATAATAATAATAATGTGTGGACTTATATAGCGCACGTATCCACCAACTGAGTGGTGCTCAAGGCGCATATTATTACCCCTGCTCATAAGGCTCATAAGGCTCATAAATCATTCCTGAAACCATCTCGGCTCCCTGGGGAGTATACAGCTCAATTGCTGCCATTACAGCGCATATAGGGCTAATCAACCAACTCTGCCCTCACAGGTACCCATTTAACCCCTGGGTGGAGAGAAGCAATTATGGTTAAGTGTCTTGCTCAAGGACACAAGTGTCACGGCCGGGATTCGAACCCACATTCTGCTGCTAACACCAGAACTTGAGTCCGGTAAGCTAGACCGCTCGGCCACGACACCTTAATACAAAGTCTTCACTAAAAAGCAATTAAATAACTAATGAGGCCACCCTAAACAAATCCGCACATACAAAAAAGACTGAAAAGAAACAAAAAGATACTTGGGATTTGAACGAGAAACTTCTTTACTCTCATTGATTTCCATTATCTTCATATTACAATAATATAATACTAATATATTTTTATGTATAACATTTCACATAATGTCTCAATGCGCTTTACATAATAGTGATATGACATAAAACACAATAAAGGGGGCCACTTTCCTACCGTCACGTTAGCAGTTTTTCTAATGGTTGTAATTTTTTTTTTAATATCTGAAACCACCCAAAAAGAATTTAAACATTTGAATAGACATGCATGCTTATCCTAAAGATAATTTGAGTTGATTATTACTATTATTTTTTTAATTACCCTAAAATTTCCATCAACAAATGGACGGAAAAGTGAGGTAACTTTTTCCGTTTATGGAAATTTGAGGGTAAACAAATTAATAAAAAAATAAAAAAATAAAATAAATCAACTCAAATTAGTTCTAGTATAAGCCTGCATGGCCATTCACATGTTGAAACACTTTTTGGTCAGTTTCAGGTACTTAAAAATAAATAACAACCATTGGAAAAACTGCTAACGTGACGGATGCAAAGTGGCCCCCTTTATTGTGTTTTATGTCATATGCTACTATGGCAATCAGTGTTCACTCTTCACTCAATCTAGTTTTAGATGAGACTGAAAATAATACCCTACGAGCTCTTGCTGGTCTAACAGGGCTCAATAAGATCAGTATTACCGTTGCTGCTGCATAAATAATGAGCCAGTGGCTGCGTAGCAATGATGTTATGATAGATATTAAAAATCCAACCTGTAATAGTTTCGACTTATTCCGTTGTTATATCGCACTTGTTCCGTAAAATATGTTGGTACAGAAGGTTTGAGTTGTCCAGAATAACGGATTGCAACTTATATAACAAAAGGGGATGTGAAATCAATGTTATAATTGTCACAGTTATACATTGTTTTTATGTGTTAGAAGGTGTGAGTTGTCTTGAATAAAGGGATGCGATTTTTTTGTTAATAGAAGATTCGAATTCAAACTGATATTTGTGTGAAATTGTATCTCTGTTAGTTTTAGTTGCGTTATTGATAAAGGGATGCGAATTCAGAATGAAATTTCAATCATGAATGTTGTTCACATTAGAATGCATTCAAACAAATCTAAATGCATTTTCCCTATTTTAGTTCACACATTGGATATAAGCTGAAACTTTTCATATCATCATTATCATACATCCACTGCCTTGGCTCATCATCATTATCATACATCCACTGCCTTGGCTCATCATCATTATCATACATCCACTGCCTTGGCTCATCATCATTATCATACATCCACTGCCTTGGCTCATTATTTAGGCAGCAGTTTTGTTGGTTCATCTCAAACTATACCCCTACACTGCACACTCGTATACAAACCAGCAGCCACATGTATGTCGATATTACTATGCCGATATTACTATTGTTCCCAAATGAATAAATAAATTAATTAATTAATCGATTAATTAAATAATTAATCGATTAATTAATCAATCAATTAATTAATCAATCAATTAATTAATTAATTAATTAATTATTCAATTAATTAATTAATTAATTCATTCATTAATCAATTAATTAATTGATTAATCAATTAAACAATAATGCTGGATCGATTGGAATTCTGACGTGCTATGTTTTAATCAATTAATTAATTGATTAATTAATTAATTATCAATTAGGCCTAATTAATCAATCAATTAATTAATTAATTGTCATTTTCCAAAATGGCCACCATTGTTGTCGCTAGGCTTGGGCAGTTTTAAATTTTTGGTAGCCTGTATACCGCCGGGAAAAAAAATCATAGTTTTCGGTTTTAAGATCAGAAAAACAAAACAATAAGAGTCCTTATGTAACTTGTTTATGATGTTCACCTTATTGCCAGAGGACAACACAAAATTAATTTGTATGAATAAGTTTTTAAAAAGAAAATTACGAAACATAAACCATGGTTGTAGTCAGCGGCGGCGATTTCTTGTGACGATTGTGGGGGGCGTGACCTGACCTACCCCATGACTGAAACCCCCCTCCTGTAATACCACATTTTTTACACACCTTTTTTACACCCAAATATTTCTAATTTATAATTTGTATTGACCTCTTTTGAAAACGCACTATATTACTGGGATGTAATAAAGGATAGACCCAAAAGGCTAATTGGGGGTGTCTGTATATATTATAAAGCAAAATGAATTTTAATTATGTAATAATATGTATGCTCAGAATAAATCATTGTTTGGGGAATGATAATCATTGGGGAGGGGAGGAGATATTGCCAACCCGTCACAAATATTGGGGGATCGCCGCCAATGCTTATTAGGGTTGCAAATCATTTGTGTTTGTTTGGAGGAGGGAGTAGGGGTGTTGACATTGTCATTAGCGTCCCCTCCACCATAAATATTGGGGAACATGTCCCGCCTCCCGTGACGTCACTGGACCGTGTTGGTCTTAAATGACAGATTTTTAAAACCTATTTAAAGGTTAGAATACATTTTTTGCGCATTAAAAACACTTTATTGGGCAAGTGCCAATGATATGCGAGCGTGTAAAACACTATGCTACCGAGCGAGCAACTCAAAAGCTTGGTTTTTTAAAATTTATTTTAGAAGTACCTTGTGTATATAAAACAGCTTAAGGGAAGTTACAACATTGGTAATTACCACATTCTCAAATTAATGATTTATTATCTAAACATTTACGTCAGGCGTCAACCATCCTGATAAATAGTTATGTTTAATTTACACAAAGTTTCTTTTGTTTGTTTGCTTTTGTTTTTTGTTTTTGTTTTTGTTTTTGTTTTTGTTTTTGTTTTTGTTTTTGTTTTTGTTTTTGGGGGGATGGCTAAGAGAGGCCTCACAAATCGGGTAAACGTTCATACCCCTATGTGAAACATAGCACCTCAGAATTCACATCGATCTAGCAATTATGGATACAATTGGGGGGGGGAAAAAAAAAAAAAAAAAAAAGGAATGCCACGCGCTCTTATATAATATTAAACGGCCAGCATTCAAATTGCAAGCACCATGAACAAAATCTAAATAATTTGGTTAAATCGCGCCATGAACACGGAATATCTCGCTTAATGGCAAATGATACAAAGTATGACAATATATATACACATTAACTTATATAACTTAGTCTTGAGATATGTACCGGTAGTATTCAGATAAAATAATACATAAATAAAAATAATTATTTAAAAAAAAAAAAATTAAAAAAAAAAAAAAAAGCACAATTTACGTAAATGTAGCAAGTTTCCAATCGAAACTTTTCCAATCTACTCAGCGCGTTATATCGTGGACAGCAAATTGTGGTGCGCTTTCATCTTTTTCGGGTTTTGCGGATCGAATTAATTTAAGTCTGAAGCCAAGATATTCTTTTAGGATGTCGACATTCCGAGATAAATTATCTCCGGCGGGAAGACGACATCCTACTTTTATTAGGATTTAGTCGGATAAACAATGCGAAAAAATATGTAGAGAAAGTTTCTGTCGATTCGTTTTGTAGCGTCCTTGTAAGGATTGCATATTCCGAATAGCGGACAATCGAGGGTCCGGTACATGAGTACATGACAAACCCTGGGAATTAGAAATTTCATCACAAGCAAAATATTTAACATAACAGTGACAGGGGTGAAATAGAGGGCGCTAATAATTTATTATCAAAAGCAAAGATTTATTATTTATTTAAGTAGTAGTACGTGAAACGAGGTGATCCGAGGGACAAGGTTATACGCTAATGCTCGAAAACCCTGGGTTCGAGTGTGGCACAGCAATGAATTCTTGGATGATGACAGTGCTACTGCTACTGCTAGTGCGAATGCGGCAAAATCAAACGACTCAAGTTTTCTTGGTTTTCATTTAATATTTAAACGAGAAACATTTCGTTCATGTCGGAAGATGGTAAAAAAGAAGAATAAAAACGGTAAAAAGGGAAGAAGACGTGGTGAGTTAAAGATATGAAATATCATTCAGTGCTGTGTAGACCTTGTCGTCAGTTCCACGGAGGTAGCTTGTGCTCTGTTCACGTTCATTACTTGATCTCGAGAACGTGAACAGTTCACTCCCAGTTTCCTTCCTCCATGCTTATAGGGAGCTCATAATTAACAAGTTATATGAGCCCCCTCCATATCATACCACTGCCCACTGGTATTTATATTATTCATGATTATCATTTCTTTTATTAATTTTGCTTCTTTTGTTTTGTCATAATAATTTTGTTTGCTACCAATGGTATTGATATGGAAATAAATTGAATTGAATTTCTACCTCCATGTCACTTTTGTCAGTTCGTAACGTTAAATCGAATCGTAATGTTTATCAAGATGTATCTAATTTCACGCACTGCTAGTGCTTCTAATGTCTCACCCACTAAACAACTACCTTTCCGTTGTTCTTAATTCCAGCAGAAGTCCTATATTTGGTTGCATCACTTTGTCTATGTCATGCTTCAAAAAGCCAAATCATGTCGAAGTTTAACCCCATTCTAGGCTAAAAATCTAGGGCCAATAGTACACTGGACTCCCTCCGTATCCTTTGCCCTAGCATCACATTCACATGTAGTTGTACAAAAATGGAGCGATTTTTCTTTTTTTTCTTTCTTTTTTTTCTTTCAGTTTTTGATCTGCTAATTATTACTTAAACTTAGTAATTAGGTAACCTTGCCCAAGCAGACACTTTTGGCATAAAATCCATTATTCTGGGATATCTCACTTCAATGAAATTTTCGAAACATTAATTTTCAAATTTAAAAATAATAATAATATTAATAAAATTTTAATTTCACCAAAATTACCAATCTCATAATAGTGAACTTCATGCCAAAAGTGTCTGCTTGGGCAAGCTTACCTAATCACAAAATTTTAGATTGTAATAATTAGCAGATCAAAAGTTGAAAAATCACTCCCTTTTTGTACATGTGGGGCTAGGGCCAAGGATACGGAGCGAGTCCAGTCTATTGACCCTAGAATGGGGCTATATCCAAAATTCTGCATTCAACCAAAAGGCTTGAAAACTCAACAATATGAAGTCCTTGCTAGCTAACATTAGTCCTTTCTGCTTTTTAGCCATTATTGTTAAGAAATAAGTAACGCAATACAAATCCATAGTGAATGCACACATGCCTCGCAAAGTTTTCTAGATTACCTGTGAAATATGCTTACGTTTTGCAGATTTTGTCCTGTAGGCCTATACTAGCTTAGTTATCAAAAATTTCCATAAAAAGTGATAGGAAATTGACCCCTACATTACATCATACATGTACCGGCCAAAACATTTTAAAACAAATAAGTTTGCTCTTTTCAGAGCCATACTTCTTATCAAGATGAGATTCGAAGAAGAGATTGTTAACATGGTACATGTACAATGTACATGTATAACTCAAAAAATAACTACACTTTCCTCTCATCTTTTAAAGGAAAATCTATGATATTTTGGACAGATAGTGGCGGTTGTATTCTACATTCTTTCCCAAGCAACAATACAAATCCCTGGTGAACATACACACACACACACGCACACACACAGTCACGCACCGTAATTGTGGGGACATTTACATGCTGTGAGACACAGTTGTGGGGACAAAAAACAGCCGAAAATGTTATGGGGACATGAAAATGTCCCCACAGATACGGCGGTCTTGCCGTCCCTTTTGTTATCTGTCCCCACAACCTTGCCAGTGCCTACCCACACACACACACACACCTCACAAACTTTTCTTGTCCACTCGTGAAATACATTATGTCTAGCAGATTTTCTGCTTTAGTTAGCAGGAAAATGTGCTTACCAGTAAGAAGCGATAGGAAATTGACCCATGGGGCCATTTTCACAGAGCTGCAATGCAGAGAAAATGCTTACCAGAAATATTTGCTTAGCAGGTTTTCTTGGTTACCAGCCAAACTTTCACGAAAAGAAAATAGTGTACTTGGGCTGGTAGTCTGTTTTAACCCTCCTACTTCAGGTACCTTTTTCATACAAGTTGATCCACCATTTGAAACCATTCACTTTTCTGGTTTTTAATGGTGAAATAACTGTGTACAGTATTGATTTCCCCAAATGGTTTTGAATGGTAGGTCAGCTAATACAAAACCTTGTTTGGATACTTCTAATTGGTGAATCAATGGACCCTCTATGCATTTGAATGGATTTGAATGGTAGTAAAGCTTGCTACCAACACGGTTCAAATGGTATCACCATGTGTGTACAAAACCAATGGGCATTTTGGTAAGTGAAAATTTTGAATGGTTTCAAATGGTCAAACAGTAGGAGGGTTAAAATGCTTAATGAAAATACTTGCTTAGCAAAATTCTCTGCTTAGCAGCTCTATGAAATTGGCCCCTGGTCTCCTGATGACTGGTCTCCTGATGACTGGTCTCCTGATGACTGGTCTCCTGATGACTGGTCTCCTGATGACTGGTCTCCTGATGACTGGTCTCCTGATGACTGGTCTCCTGATGACTGGTCTCCTGATGACTGGTCTCCTGATGACTGGTCTCCTGATGACTGGTCTCCTGATGACTGGTCTACTAGCAAAAACATACTTCTTATCAAGATGAGATTCCAAGAAGAGATTATTTACTCACAAACTAACTCATGCAAAGCCTCAAATCCAATTAAAGAAAAAATCTAACGTCATAGGTTTCAACACTTTTTCTCAGCTTTGAAGGAAGATGTGCACGCCACCACTAGTTTGCCGCCATCCGTGGAAGGCCAGTTGAGATGTTTCTTGAGGGTCAGCATCAGCAAGATAGTATGGCTCTCTGCCAAACCCCCCGACACAACACATGTCAGACTGAGATGGTGGGGTGAGATCACAGATGGAAGTGTATTCAGGTATGTGGACTCTGGATGTGGCTAGTGCATGATGCATTTTAATGGGACAGTGCCATCACGATCAATAGGGCATGGAATCAGAGTGCTAGTTTTGGTTTAACTCAATGACTAAAAATAATACCCCACATGATACTATCGGAAATCGCTATATATGTTTGACGATATATCGTGGATATCAAAAATCGATATCGCCCAAGCCTATTGTATGTATTGGAACATTTCAGTGTGTACAAATACAAAGACCAAAGGCAACTGAGGCTACTCACCATTCCATATATATATATATATAGCAATAGTCCCCAGCCCACCGGGAAAACTCGGACAACTCTAGTCTTGTACCAAGACAGTATGAGAAATCTATTGCCAGTGCACACAGTTTGTGGGTACAGTACGATATGAACACATTCACAAAGTGTCTGGGCTCAAGACTAATTAGCTGCACATGCAGTCAAATTCAATATGCACTCGAACAGCATTCTTATCGTTACCAGATTGGTAATGATGGAAAAAACGAAAAGGAACAAAATGGCTTTCTCCGATCTAGATTTGGATACATACTTAGTGTTGGATGAACAAGCATTGCAGGAAGGGTTTCAGGATAAACTTTGTTCACCCCAAAAGTGTATACTACACAATGGGAGAACCCTGGAAAGCTTCACTGACAAAATGGCTAACATTCAGGTAAAGTGGAACCTTATCCCTCATACTATTGCTGCACTTTACTGGGAAGTTGCTATAGAGGTCAAAACCAATCAACTGCCTGTTTCGAATGTTGACCCCAATGTGCATAAAGGGGCATTTTTGATTGGTTTTTAACCACCCTCAACAATACCAGACATTGCTTTTTCCAATCAAAACGGTCGACTCATTTTGACCTGTAAATGTACTTACTACACGTAAGGTTTGAACAGTGTTTGACTTTTAAGTGCACTAGATATACCTTGGCAAGTGTATCAACATTTTGACTGATTTTGACCCTTGCAGTAGTAGGAGGGTTATAGGTGTATTGCCTCTGTGAAGTTCATTGCCCGTTTTTGTGTTAGCTTTAGGACAAACTCTTGTAGTTTCTGTCAATAAAATCTAGTTGCCATGGTCCTGTGTGTCCGAATGATTTCTCTCACAAGAAGAATTATGCAGCTTTGGGGAAAACCGTTTTTGTTGTTGTTGTATGGCATTCTTGTTCATCGTTCCACAGACCCCTGGATGTGAAGAATCCTCAGAAGACTGCCACGCGTACCGTAGCCAGATACCCTGTCAGATGTGGACCCAAGCAATTTGCAGCCTATCTCAATGATATCCTTTGTAATTATAATGATCTAAGTAACTTTGCATTCATACCACACTTGTAGTCAAGTACTTTTTCATGGGTACAAGTTCGAGTATAGACAAATTTACTTTAAAGTACAAGTACTCCAAATCGATAGATGTAGTTGAGTACTTTTTCACGAGTACGAGTACAAAAAAATGTACATTTTATGCCAAAACATATATCTATAACTAAGGCTGTGCCGGATATCCGACCGAAACTGTCATTACCCAGTTCCATTTTTTGGTTCCAATTACCCGTAAACGACTTTTTAAAATTACGATTGAACATTAAAGCCACACAAATGGAAGTCTCTGATTTTTTTATTTATTTATTATTTTTTTTATTTATTTATTTTTTTTTACAAAATGAAGGCTTTAGAAGTAACATTTGCCAACAGCCTTTCACAGACTTGCCGGTTTTTGTTTGGTGTTTCTAGGTTGTTTTGAGTTGATTGCAGTCGTGCCAGTATTATGAGTTTGTATTTTTTTTATTTTTTATTTTTTTTATATTTTTTTATGCAAATCGCCCCACACAAGGCCAATGGCCACTCCAAGGTGGGGGCTACTAAGTCATTGAGTTGTTACAACAACTCCACACTGAAGAAACCAGCCCCTCGCACCGAAACAAGACAAGTTAATAACCAGCCTCTTCACGGTGCGAATAGTACTGGGAGGGGTAACTAGTCCAAAACAAGGCAGTTGTTAAACTGCCTCTGCCCCTGTAAGCAATTATGGTTAAGTGTCTTGCTCAAGGACACAAGTGTCACGGCCGGGATTCGAACCCACATTCTGCTGCAAACACCAGAACTTGAGTCCGGTAAGCTAGACCGCTCGCCCACGACACTCCACTTTGTGCCTATTGTTCGCAGTTATTGGATTAGTGTGAGGGACACATGAATTATTTTTGTATGTGTGTGGGGAATGGGGATGCTATGAGTCATTTTTAATATAGAGGCGGGAAATTATTACAGTAAGTCCACATTTCCTGTGACTGTAATAAAACAAGAGAAATTTTTACATGTTTTTACAAAATTGTTTACAGGTCCTTGGGTATCCGAAGATTTCCAATTTCGGTTATCCGGTTCATGAAACAAGCGAAAATGCACAGCCTTATCTATAACTTTACATTCCAAACAAGTTTCATATTATAAACAGGTGGGACAAAATACATGTGTACTGAGAACAATTACAGAAACAAACCACCTGGTTGACAACTACAATCTTTAAAAAAAAAAATATCGCGGCACCTGCTGCTATATAGGATTCTAGCCAGCCAGGGCAAGCTCGGTGGTCAAGAGGTTTAAGACGTCTGCACTAGTAAGCAGGAGGTCATGGGTTCGAATCCCTCCCAAGTCGCCTGTGAAGTTTTTTCCACAGACACTCGGAAAGCACTGAGTATACAGTTCTATACACACGTTGATGTAGGGCAAAATTAAATCAATTGTTTATCACCCGACGTAAGAATTTCATCAAACTATAAAATAAAATAAAAAATTTTAAATAAAAAAATGCAATCTTTTAGAAATGAATCAACAAAAATATTTATCTTTTTAATTCGTTGCCCCAAATTTTTGGTAACACTGCTTTTAATATTATTTCAATGGTCTGACAGTAATCTCTCTCAAAATAAATCTTTACTTTTCCTTCACTGCTGCCTTTCACATATGGGAACACTAATACTGGAGGTCTTGAAGACACCCACCACCCCGGTGATTGGCAAGGCTCAAATAAATGAGATTGGACACCTTGCTCCAGAGGTACCTATTAATGGGTAAGGTTTACTTTCTAACTGTGAGATGTTTTAGACCATGACAAGTGTTAGATGTACATGCCTGTAATAGTTACTTGTTACAGGCCTGTGATTTCTCAGGATTTTTCCTGGTTTCAGGATTTTTTTTTTTTACAAATCTCCCTTTGCCTGAACATTTCCTTGAAAGAAGAGAAGTAGTCACCAAGGAAAGAAAGAAGTAGCCTGTATTGTGTCCAAACCTCTAGCTTCTCATTTGTGGGGATGTGGAGAGTCTGTAAATTCTCCAAAATTAAACTTCCAGGAGGTTCAGGGGGCTTTGTCCTCTAGACCAAAGGGAGACCCAGGCCTGCTACCCATTTTTCAAGATTTTTTTCTTTTGTCAAATCACACCCCTGTTATTACTATCATACTGCCTGAATAGAGGGTCTGGGCTTGCGACCCTCAATTTATACTCTTCCTGGTCAGGTCATGCAATGCTAGACACTTTATTTATTTTATACAATGTTGTTGAGGGATGACAACATTACAATACATGGTTTGTTTTCATAATTGGTGATGCCGCAGAAAATAGCTATGGTAAATTCTTATATACTGTGATTACCTGCACGGCTGATGTCATGCTTAAGGCGCTTACACATTGTATATTATAGCCCATGCATAATTATTATTACGCATGCTTTCATTCAATGCAATGCTTGGCTAGGGAAGTACCAGTCAATAAATATTATGACATAATCCCAGGTAGTACATGGACCAAGGGCACCTGACTTTTCAGTTCAAGTACATGTTAGCTGAAGCCACTTTCCCTTCTATTTCTTTCAGGTTTTATTCTGTGTTTTCTAATAAATCGGCTGATAAAATAGCAGAGCTACATGTCTCACTGGTGTTTGAGCCACTACCAGGTAACGGTTCACTTCATTCACATTCATTAAAAATGTAATCTAATCGTTCTTTTTTAGGGAGCGTCCCTGTAGGGCAAAAAAAATCAAAACTAATTGTTTATCACCCGACACAAGCATTTCATCAATCAATCTATCGTCGGTCAAGCTCAGTGGTGGAGAGGTAAGATGTCTGCATTAGTAAGCACAAAGTTGTGGATTTGATTCCTGCCCGAGTCACCTCTGGTTTTTTTTTTTATTCCCACAGACACTGGGGAAAGCATTGAGTATACAGTAAGCTTGGACGATAACATGATAATATCGAATATCGCGATACCTTTTTTATTCAATTACGATTTCAAGTTATCAAGATATCGGAACATCACGATTAAAAAAAATATATCGCGATTACGAAAAACGCCATTGTGAGTCAAGTCAGAAATTCCATGGAAATGAAATTAGGACAGTCTTTTCAGCTTTCGGAAGTGAGAAACCAAAGCGAACTACTTCAGAAGTACGTACACGCTATGCAAACGAATTTGTGATTTATTGTGATGCTTGTAGAGGGGTACATACCTGTGGTTATTGGCTCTAAAGTAATCATGCGTGAATGACAAACCAATAATCACGATACTATCGAAAATTGTGATACATGTTTGGCGATATATCGTAGATGAAAAAAATCGATATCGCCCAAGCCTGGTATACAGTGCTTCAAACATAGTCCGTGTACATGTAGGCCAACAAAGATCTAAAATCATTTGTATCACCCAACACAAGAATTTCATCAGTCTTTATATACTACTCAAAATAATTTAGGGAACACCGGATTTTTAACATCAAATAGGTTAGAAATGTTCCATGAACCGGGATTTTCATTTGCAACCCCCTCTCTCTTTCAGTAGTCATGTCATGAAATGTGTAATCACTACATGCATCCTTTATCATCTGTTTCATTGTGCAGTTGTTTCTCATCAATTCTGTGAAACATTGTGTTTATCTGAAATAAATGATCTTGCTTTAACTGAGATTATTCCAGTGTTCCCTAAATTGTTTTGAGTAGTATATATGTATTATCACAATTGAAATTCAAATCTATTTCCCATTCCATGCGAAGCTGCTTATGATAGCTCGGGCTCCATACCCACCACAGACCTGAGTGTAGCCACTGTAGGAACCGGTACTGCCGAATCGAGTTCTGTCCAGTCACAGCTTGTAAGGAGTGTGCCTCCACTTCCAGTGCCAAGATCACACAGACTTATGTCAAGTTCAAGCGAAGACCCATTCATGTCACCCATACCAAAGGTTTGCTTGGACATATGTTTCTTGCAATTTTTATCTGTTTAACCCTCCTACTACTACAAGGGTCAAAATCAGTCAAAATACTTGCCAAGGTATATCTAGTGCACTTAAAAATTGAACACTGTCAAACCTTACATGTACATGTGTAGTAAGTACATTTACAGGTCAAAATGAGTCTACCGTTTTTTTTACTGGTAAAAGCATTGTCTGGTATTGTTCAGGGTGGTCAAAATGACGGTAAAAACCAGTCAAAAATGCCCCTGTGTGCACATTTGGGTCAACAGTCAAAACAGGCAGTTGACTGGTTTTGACCTCTATAGCTACTTGCCACTAAAGTGCAGCTATAGTAGGAGGGTTAAGAGTAATTTTGTTTTGTATTTGTACTAAACTCTTTACGTCTGCAATCATGAATAAAATTTCCTTTTCTTTTCTTTTTTTTGTTAATTCTGTGAGCACACAATATAATTTGTTCTGAAGTTGATGTCCACTTTATGAATTTGTTCTTATTTCTTCAGCATCGGGGGGAGTGAGCTTGTTTTTAAAGTTAATATGATGATATTGAATTTGAGGCTTTGCATGACAGAATATCGATATCGTTTCGGTTTGCGTAAACACCATGTGTTTATCTCAACTATCGCGAAGCTGAGGTACAGGTTCTGAAAAGAACCTTATCGCACAACTCGTATCTCGACTGTCGCTAAGTGACATTATGGTTCAAGGGAGAACCAACATCGGGCAACTCGTTTTTTCAAGTATCGCTGTAAAGTGAGAAATATGGTTCAGGGAGAACCATAAATGTGGTGATCCATTTGAAATGTAATACGCGCACTGGAAGGGAAATGTGTTTCTGGAGGTTCAGGGTGGAAGATTTAGGGACAAGGGCCAAAGTCATGGTACAGCCAAGCCTTTGAGAAGCCCGGCCAGGCCCAGGCTTTTCCCCTGCCTACTGGCCTATATAATGAGCTCTGCTTGCGTGGGCTAGGCCCTCCAGAAGCCCAGGTTAGTTTGATTGGCAGGTACTGTATTGTTACAGGATTAGGACTCACAAAAGACAATTAGGAGGCCAGGTTGCCTAGGCCTGGCCAGGCAGCCTAGGCCTGGCCAGGCTTCTCAAAGGCTTGGCTGTACCATGACTTTGGTCCTCCTCCCTTAAAGAGAAAGAAGATTGTGAATTTGTGTCCTGAAATTCCTGGATCTGTTTTCCAGGTGCAGTATCGAAAGCATTTGGACGCCAACCCTAGACGGGCTGTCACACCACGAGGCGTCGACTCGGACTACAGCTTTGTCATTGGCCCAGGGAAAGATAAATTCACTGACGAGAAGAAAGGGAAATCTACTGCCCCAGCTGGAGCTGACCTCGCGAGGGGACGTATCACATCTGAGGCAGAGAAGGGTTACAGTTCAGACATGGGATACACAAAAGCAGATGCATCAGACATTTATACCCTTCTAGGTAAGTTAGACACGGTCCGAGCTATGGATATACTGATACATGGTGCAATAGGGGAGGCTAGCTTTCTTGATTTCTTTTGATGAAATGAGAAATGCACAAGTGAAATGTATAACCAATCTTTGATATTGTGAAAGGGAATTGATAATTTTGGCAAAACTGCCTTAACCCTAACCATGCTCAATGCAACAAGATAACCAAGATTAACCTTCGATAATATCGAATATCACAATACCGTTTTTATTCGATTACAATATCAAGATAATTTTTAAGTTATCGAGATATTGGCAAATCGCGATAAACAAAGTATATCGTGATTAAATAAAAAAGGATTGTCACGACGAACACAAAGAAACTACTTCAGAAGTACATACACACTATGCGAAGGGAATTTACGATTTATTGTGATGTTTGTAGAGGGATACATACCTGTAGGTATCAACTCTAAAGCAATCATGCATAAATGAAAAAAAATAATCGCGATACTATCGAAAATCATGATATATGTTCGCCCAAGCTTAGAACAAGATGCATTTTTTTTTGCCCTCAGCAGAGAACAAAAGACCCATTGCTCTAGCCGATGGATCTTGCTTGTTGCATCGAGCAGGCTGCACAGTGCACGCTTTTCTGTTGTTGCATTGTGTTACATTCAGCAGGGTGTCTGTGAAATGTCTGTAAGCGGTTAGGGTTAACAAGTATATTTACTCTCTTTAAATAAAAATAAAATGAAAGTTTTAGCTTATAAAGTTGGTTATTTTCAATTACCAATTCTATACGTTACCTGTTATGGACATATATGAAATTTTTTACGTGTGAAATTTGTGAATGAAAATGAAAAAAAACATTAAAAATTATTCCTACCAGTTTGCTGTACATGTATTTGTCACAACTGACTTTGTTATTAGGGAAAAAAGGTACGTCCCGGACCACTTTTCATTCAAAACATATTTTGAACTTTTCTATTTTTTAGGAAAGAACAAAGAGCAAACAACAAGGATGGAGTTTCCCGAGCCGATACCCGTGAGGCCGCAGCACCGACTAAACCCATCCAGCCAGTCAGGCAGTGATCTGATAACGGCGTTGCTTGATCGTGGGACACGACTCCGGGACAATATGATCAGATCAGAGTTGGACCGAGGGAAGCCTCAAGGAGCCCATAAAGGAATGGCCTCCAGTGATTTTCCTATGAGTGGGTCGTATGACATAGAACCCAGGCTATCAAAAAGGTATAAGGAAGTCTGGAATATAAAGCCAAAATTGGAATTGTGGTTTTGGAAAAGAAAAACAAAAAAGTATAGGGCACGTATCAATTAATGAATAAATTATTAATATGTTTTGTTCATACCAAAGAACGTAATTATCTACGTAGTCGGATTCTCGTGACAGTCAGTGGTTTATATAATGATATTATTTATTTAGCACATTACAATTGAGCTAAACAATGGTAAAATATATGCATGATAATTAATTTACAAATGGTGGCCCATACTTTTCGCCACTATTTTTTTTCCAAAACAGCAATTCCGATTTGACTTATAAATATGGGAATAAATAACTGGGCATTAAGCCAAAAAAATAATCTCCGGTTTCTGGTCTCCGCGGGCGTCGCCTCGGACCTGCACGTCTGCATTTTTAATTTTCTTTTTTTTGCTATGAAACGATGTCCAATTGCAGCCAAAATTGCTGGATCGATTGGAATTCTGCCGATCTGTGCTTTAAACGACTTTTTCACATAGGGGTATGAACGTTTGACCGATTTGTGAGGCCTCTCTTAGCCACCATACTTTGTATATGGGAAATTAGGTCCCCGCGTATACAATGTATCACGTATTTCCCTGTTGGCAAAAAAAAAGATGCTCAAAAAAAAAAAAAAAAAGATTTTGAAGCCGACCGATAAGCTTGGGCGATATCGATTTTTTTTTTTTTCGTCCACGATATATCGGCAAACATATATCGCGATTATTTTTTCATTCATGCATGATTGCTTTAGAGCTGATAACCACAGGTGTGTACCCCTCTACAAGCGTCACAATAAATCCCAAATTCGTTTGCAGAGCGTGTATGTACTTCAGAAGTAGTTCGCTTTTGTTTCTCACTTCCAAAAGCTGAAGACTTTTAATGTTGTTTCCATGGAATTTCTGACTTAATAATAATAATAATAATAATAATAATGTGTGGACTTATATAGCGCACGTATCCACCAACTAAGTGGTGCTCAAGGCGCATTATATCATTACCCCTGCTCATAAGGCTCATAAGGCTCATAAATCATTCCTGAAACCATCTCAGCTCCCTGGGGAGCTCAATTGCTGCCATTACAGCGCATATAGGGCTAATCAACCAACTCTGCCCTCACAGGTACCCATTTAACCCCTGGGTGGAGAGAAGCAATTATGGTTAAGTGTCTTGCTCAAGGACACAAGTGTCACGGCCGGGATTCGAACCCACATTCTGCTGCTAACACCAGAGCTTTTTAATCACGATTTGCCGATATGCCGATAACTTAAAAAGGTTCTCGATATCGTAATCGAATAAAAAAGGTATCACGATGTTCGATATTATCGTGTTATCGCCCAAGCTTACCGACCGATGATCAGAAACTGGAAACGTTTTTTTTTTGCCTCAGGCATGGCCATACACTTTTCTTGATAATTATGCATTTAGGCAAGAAACTGACTGAAAAAGAGGTGATAGACCTAATTTTGTATTTATGCATTATACTATGAATAGAAGTTCTTTTCTCCCCTTCATGTTATTACTGATGTATTCCTCTTACAGACGTTCCTCGGGTGAACTTTTTCGTGAGATCCTCCGCACTGATGACATCCAGGAGCATGCACTCCCTGGCCCCTCTGGCCCCTCTGGCCCCTCTGGCCCCTCTGGCCCCAAGGACAACGGTTTGGAAGATAGTAACGTTGATGGACGGACTATTCAGCTTCTCATTGGAGATCGATTAACCACACAAGAATTGAATGATCTCAAAACATTGCAGGTATAATTCAGGGGTGTGATTTGTTCCGGATTTTTCCAGATTTTCGTTTTTTTTTTACAAATCGCAATGTTGTGATCCTCCGGATTTGAAAGATTTAAGCAATAAAGGAAAGCAAAGCAAATGCTCAGAACTACAGATTTCACCCCAGCGCTGTTCACAACAGCGGCCCCAATACCGCTAGCAAAATTTACATGGGTTTTCAAAACTGCCCAATCACACCCCTGATAATTGCAAAAAATCATTTCATGTCATCAGTCTATTTAGGAATGGTCCTCTTGAAGTTAAGCTTAATTAGTATTATGTGAACTGTTTAAAGCCTATGCATTGTTGGTATTCTTGAAAAAATTAAATGATCATTTTATATATGAAACTTATTTGTCGTAAAGTTGATGATGGTATCGAAATATCTCAGGTGTTATCATTTCATCAAATTATTTTGCAAATGAATAGTTGGCCCTCCAATTTTCAGCACTGAAACTGGGGGCCTTTTTTAATTTTCATCCTTTATTTCATTTTTCCTTCTTTCTGTAGTCTGAGATGTCTCCACAATCAAGTATATCCTCAGAGAGTGAGGTGTTGAGTGAGACTGAGGATCCACTGAGAGATCAAAGCATCTTGGAGGAACTCTTCTATAAAGGAATGGTAAGCTATGATCAGCTACCAGACTTCTGCCAATTATGAATTTTGTGTTGCTTTTTTGTTATGCAATACAAGCCACATGTTCACTGGACTCTGCCATATATGGAGTGCCGTGGTCGAGCGGTTTAGTGCATTGGATTTGTGTTCTGATGGCTGAGTCGTCAGAATGTGGGTTCGAATCCCAGCTGCGACCGGGGTGCTTGTGTCCTTGACCAAGACACTTTACCATAATTGCTTCTCTCCACCCAGGGTTAAATGGGTACCTGTGAAGGCAGAGTTGGTTGTTGTGTTTGATTAGCCCATATGTGCTGAAATGGCAGCAATTGAGCTGTATACTCCCCAGGGAGCTGAGATGGTTTCAGGAATGATTTATGCGCCTGATGAACAGGGGTAATAATGTAATGCGCCTTGAGCACCAGTTTGGTGGATACGTGCGCCATATAAGTCCACATTATTGTTATTATTATTATGATGATTATAATTATATTAAACCCTAACCAGGCTGAATGCAACAAGATGCAACGAATGTAAACAAACAAATTTGTATCTGGTTGCTCTCAGCAAAGAACAAAAGAACCGACTTGTGTATAGCACTGTATGCTCAGTGCTTTCCGAGTGTCTGTGAAAAAACTACACAGGCGACTCAGGTGGGATTCGGACCCACGACCTCCTGCTTACTAGTGCAGACGTCGAAAGGTTAAGACATCTGCACTAGTAAGCAGGAGGTCGTGGGTTCGAATCCCGCCCGAGTCGCCTGTGTAGTTTTGTCACAGACACTCGGAAAGCACTGAGCATACAGTGCTATACACACGTCGGTGTAGGGCAAAATTAAATCAATTGTTTATCTCCCGACACAAGAATTTCACCAATCTATAACAAAAGAACCATTGGTAAAACTTGTAGGATAAGTAGAACTAATTGCGGTGACACCGTGTGAAAATCTCAACTGAGTTGTAACCTCCAGTTCTTTTCAGAACTAATTACTACTCAATAAAGAATTTCACGTGGTGTCGCCGCAAATAGTCTTACTTAAAAGAACCATAGTTTTAGCTGTTGGATCTTGTTGCATTGAGCAGCCCTGCACACTTTTCTGTTGTTGCATTTTGTTGCATTCAGCAGGGTGCCTGTGAAATGCCTGTAGGGGATTAGGGCTAATTGTAATTTGTATTTCATCGACAGAGGAGCAGCAGTGGGAGTAGTCTGAGTGATCTATTGAGTAGCGACGATGAGGAAGATGTTACGAAGAGATCCAAGACATCATTGAGGAGGAGGAGGCGGCGGTCATATGAATCTTCTCTCAGTGATCCTGGCAATCAGGTAACAATGGGAGACTCCAGCCAATAGGTGGCAGCAGACTTACCGGTCCTTTTTCCCCCATTGTTTAGCTCATTCTGAGCATGCGCACGGTATTGAGAACAGTTTGCTGCCGTCTAGCATCTCAAAAGTCTCCCATTGAAACATCACTTAGCAACAGTATGCAAATATTGCAATTGGGACGTACTGGGTGGTTGTAAAATAACCAAGGCCCAATTTCTATAGAGCTGCCAAAGAGGGAATTTTGCTTAGCAAATATATTCGTACAGATACAGACTACCAGCCAAAGTATACTCATTTTATGTGCAATTTTGGCTGGTAAGCAAGGAACAGGCATGATATTCTTCCTACTTTTGTAGGAAATCCTACCTTTTGATTTTTTAAAAATCCTACCGGGTTTCGACTAACTTCAGACCATGGAAACTTTCCTCCTTGTGTATCATTTTATTGTAAATACCAAGATAAAAAACAGTTTCCTTGCTATACATGGCCATAGAGGTAAACCGCTATAGGCTAGTACACTGGTCAAAAGAAAATAAGACTCAAGAAATCCTTGTCAAAATTTTCAACCCCATTGAAAAAAAAAAATGTCTGTGTTATGTGTACGTTATTATTGATCCTTGACCATAATTACTGGGTATGTATTGTTTGTCACGCTTCATTGATTTCTTCTCAACACACTCAAGAGTGGGAGCCTGTACAAAATCACTGTTCACATGCAGTGTCAGGTCAATGCTTCAAAACATGAAAATGCTTTCGACAGTGAAATTTTCTATGGGATTTTGCTTTGTGGTGTGTGTGATTGGTGTTAGGGTGCATCTGACTGAAGTACAGTGTGCGAGAGCATGTCAGATGATCCAGGATGGCAGAACTCAGCGTGATGTGGCCACAGAGTTAGGGGTCAGTCAAAGCTGCATCAGGAACGTTTGGAGACGATTCCAGGAGACCCAAGCTTACCGTAGACGACATGGTTCTGGTCGACCAAGGGCCACAACTGCTGTGGATGACCGATATTTGACACTTTCGGTTTGGCGAAACCCATTCCAGAGTGCAACAAGGATCCAGAATGAGTTTAGACAAGCCACTCGCATCACTATCAGCACCCAAACTGTACGGAACAGACTAAGAGAAGTTGGCCTTAACTCTCGTGTACCACGTGTTGTCCCAAGAATGACAGCTGAACACAGAAGCGTCGCCTTGAGTGGGCCAGGGCACACTCGTTGGAATGTTGCACAGTGGTCCAACGTTCTGTTTACGGATGAGTCCCGTTTTACTGTTGATCATGCTGATGGAGGTTTACGTGTGTGAGAGGTGCAGGACAACGGTACAACCCTCAATTTACAGTTGCTGTTAACCGTGGGGTGGTGGATCCGTAATGGTGTGGGCAGGAATTTCCGTAACTGAGCGAACTGATTTGCACATCGTCCAAGGCAACATGAAGCGTTATTATCGTGAAAATGTTCTTCAGGCCATTGTGCTGCAGGTTAGAAACCGTGGGTGTGATTCCTTCTCATGGATAATAACGCTCGTCCACACAGAGCCAGAATCATTACAACCTTCCTGGAGGACAACAATATCCAGCGGATAGAGTGGCTAGCGATGTCTCCTGACCTTAATCCCATAGAGAACATTTGGGCAATGTTGGGGACAAGGGTCAGAAATCGGAATCCCGCAGTAATGAACGTTGCAACCCTCACAGCAGCTCTCCAGGAGGAATGGAACAACATTCCTCAGGTGGTGATCCGGAACACTGTTGTTTCGATGCGGAGACGTTGTCTGGAGTGTGTAAACCTGAGAGGTGCATTCACCCATTATTAATGAACAATGTGAGTCGTTATTTCTTCCAATAAAACAGTTTTTGAAGAAAACGAATCTTCTGTTTTGTTGCATGTGAACAGTGATTTTGTACAAGCTCCCACTCTTGAGTGTGTTGAGAAGAAATCAATGAAGCGTGACAAACAATACATACCCAGTAATTATGGTCAAGGATCAATAATAACGTACACATACCACAGACATTTTTTTTTCTCAATGGGGTTGAAAATTTTGACAAGGATTTCTTGAGTCTTATTTTCTTTTGACCAGTGTATATGCCTAATGATAATGGCAAACATTTTTCCTACCTTTTTCATTTTCTCACAATATCATCCCTGAAGGAAATCTACTGAGCCAATGTTTCTAGTAAGCATGTTTTCTCTGGTAAGCAGTAGCAATACGAAATTGGCCTCCGGATAGGCTCTTGCTTTTTGTGCTCAAATTGAATTCATTGAGTGCAACAAACGCGTTATTATACTCTTTCAGATTTTGCAGATACATCCAAGATCTTTAAGATGTTATGACACTTGTCAAAAGTCATGCTGTGATTTTGGTGTGCCGCTAGACGGTATTTTGATAAAGCATTTAACTTCAACATTTGCTGCCAACATCAACTTGTTGGCAGCGATGGTTTCAGGGACATATTTCAGTGCCTCGAAAAATTTTTTTTAACGTTATAAATTCCACCAAGAGCATTCATCAATATTTTCAGAAGCAACCAAGTTAGGTATATTTGTTGCATAGACCACCAGCATGTAAATAAATATCAAAAATATTTCCAATCATTCTTCTTTATCTTGTTCCCTCAATAGAGACCACCCTCAAGGAAAGACAAACATCTCGCTAAATCATCTGAAGAAGCATCCACAAAGTACTCCAACGATAGACCTACAGGAGACACCCAAGACCAAATTGACAACAGACATACGGACTCGAATCGGGTGACAACAAGGGCCAGCAAAAGAACTCTCAATCAAAAGAGACATAGCAGCAATGCCGTCAGTAGTGACTCGGACGTAGGGAGTACCTCCAGGATGTCGGAGGGATCTAGGGTGTCGTTCCAAGAGCCGCATGGTGTGGAAAAAGAGGGTAGGTTTGAAACGTTTGCTCATCCTAGTTATCACCAAAAAAAATCTTAGTCTTAGCTGTTGCCCTGTTGACATATCAGGCATGGAATGTCATTCTTGTAGGGGCAAGGTCATTTTTTTTCCTGGGTGAAGGGCACTTCCATTAGAATATCAGAATGTCTATGATGAGAACCAATGCCAAGACTATAGGGCAACAGAGGCCAGGGTCTCACTCTCACATGCCTGGAATTTCATTCTTGTAGGGGCAAGGCCACTTTATCTGAGTAAAGGGCACTTCCATTAGAATATCAGAATGTCTATGATGAGAACCAATGCCAAGACTATAGGGCAACAGAGGCCAGGGTCTCACTCTCATATGCCTGGAATTTCATTCTTGTAGGGAAAGGCCACTTTTCCTGAGTGAAGGCCACTTCTACTAGAATATCACAGATGAGAACCAATGCCAAGACTATAGGGCAACAGAGGCCAGGGTCTCACTCTCACATGCCTGGAATTTCATTCTTGTAGGGGCAAGACCACTTTAACTGAGTAAAGGGCACTTCCATTAGAATATCACAATGTCTGAAGGGGCACGAAGGCCAAGACCATTTGTACCAAACAACAGAGTGGTGTAATTACAGTGTTATCCAGCTGGTTTTCTATCTCAACAAATATAATTTGTTCGCTTTCCAATGTAAACAAATTCCAGGGTAAATAGAATCAAATAGCTTTGTGTAAAGACAACAATTTTCACTTTTGTTATTCTTTGAAAATTGAAAAGGTTCAGCCTTCTTTGAGTCGATCTGTACACCAAAAAGCTTGGGCTTGACAATCATTCAACAACGATCAAATAAAAATCCCTAGAACTTCACAAATCATTTTCTGCCAGGAAAAAAATTTCAGATACTGTGAATAGTTTGCGGACTCCATACAATGATGTCGTCAGATTACCCTTTTTTTTATGAAATCCACCTTGCAGTAAACCCTGGCGATGGTCTGAGTGTTCAGCGTCTTACTCTGCTGGGAAGGATCCACATAGCTCGAGTAATGATTGACTCCCTCTCACTAAAGACCTCTTACATCCCTGGCATGACTACAAGTGAGAAAAGGCCCTCCAGAGGCGCACCAGGGAGAGGAAGACCCCCTAGGCCATCACAAAAGCTCAAGACAAAGAGGTGTGTTTTTGTTCTTACACGTTCTATAATTCATTTACAATTTATCAGTAATTTAACATTTTTAACCTGTTCGCGTCAGAGGCCGTGTATACACGGAATTTTTTTTTGCACCGCAGATCGGAGAGCGTCTAAACACGCCATAGGAAACTCTGGAATATTTGTATGCATGCTCGGTTGAGCCACCCGTGTACGGTGACATGCTCGGAAGATGTGGCCACGCGCTGTGGAAGCTTCCATTAACGTGTGTGTGGGAAAAAGAAACCCGTCACAGGGGCCCAGAATTTTTTTTTTATTCCCGACACGAACTGGTTAATGTAATTTTTTGTTTTCAATGTCGGAGACTTTCGATTAGTAAGGTTTTTTGCTTTTCATGGTTTTCTGCATGTTTGTTTATTTTCATTGTGAATATACTACCAAACAAAAATGAATTACTTAAATAAACACCTTAAATTAATCACACACACACACCTCCAAAATCATGTAAAAGGATTCTCTTGTAACGAAGTGGCTTGTTCACATTTTCATTTCATTTGTGTCATTCAGGTGTACATATTTTGTGGAGTATCACTTCCCGGTCACAGCGTCACTCCGGGAACAAAGCTTGGTGAACACCATGGCAACAGAGGTCATGAGACTCGTCTCCAAGAAGGTGGATGATAAAGGAGGTATTACAATCAAAACATTATGGGTATCAATGATAGGTTGACTCTAAGGGTGAAACGTTTTTCTCTCTCTCCCACCTCCACTTTAGTTTTCCTTGTATAATAATAATATAATAATGTGGACTTATATAGCACACGTATCCACCAAACTGGTGCTCAAGGCGCATTACATTATTACCCCTGCTCATCAGGCTCATAAATCATTCCTGAAACCATCTCAGCTCCCTGGGGAGTATACAGCTCAATTGCCGCCATTTCAGCGCATATGGGCTAATCAAACACAACAACGAACTCTGCCCTCACAGGTTACCCATTTACTCCTGGGTGGAGAGAAGCAATTATGGTAAGGTGTCTTGCTCGAGGACACAAGCACCCCGGTCGTGGTTGGGATTTGAACCCACATTCTGACGACTCAGCCATCAGAACACAAATCCGATGCACGGAACCGCTCGACCATGGTAGGGAACAGGAATTAGTCTCAGAATACAACACGCTGTTCGTCTGTGGTTCCTACACACTTTGAGTGTGACAATAGCATAAATCCCTACTTTCTGAATTTAAACCTCTATCGATATCAGTTTACATTTGTTTTCGGTGAGAAGACCCCCAATTCTCGTAGCACATATAAGGATGTGTTTAGTACAGTCTGAAACTTGGTCTGTCTTGTCGTTGACAAGAAACCATGTTTTGCATTTATTTAACATTCCACGCTGACCTGTTTCAGTCTGTCTGTTCTGTGGCCATTGTCCATGGTCTTGTTTGTGTATTACTTGTGTATGTTTAAGTAAGGCACCCTCTCAAAACTATTCCCGAATAACTTGCGCAGAGATTTACGCGCAGTTGATTTTTCAATGCTCAAAATATCCCCAAGCAGTCAAAATATATTGCGAATATGTTTGCGGAGAAGTATTGAAGCTAGAAAGGGAATTTGTTTACATGAAGACTAAACCGCAGACATTGAGATCATTATCTACTGGAAGCCAGCGGGTGGTCCCTACTGGGCAGATTTGCGGTTTGGTCACTGGCCCAGTGAGCAACAGTGAACACGATCATGCACTGATTTACCTATGTGCGTCCTTGCTCTATGGTACATGCAACTATATTTCCCAGCAATCCGTAAGGATTTTATCCGCAATGCTTTAAATTCTATGTGCATGCAATATTTTTCTGCTGATGAATTAACTACAGGCGAAATTTCTTAAATGAAAAACGCGCAACAATCGCCCAGTTTGTTTTAGCTTCGCATGTGTTTATTTTTTTTCTTTTCCCGAGTTTGGGGGTTGGAACATTGAGCAATTGAGCCACCCCCTATACACAATAGTACCGTGTTAAGTTCACACGTGTGCTTTCATACGATCACTACGGCCGTATTCAAGGGAACTCGAGAAACGTTTATTAATAACTTTGTTTTATAATAAAAGTTTTTGAAAATTAACAAAATGAGCCTTCATTTGTATATGTAGTGGTGAGATTTAGAATCATTTCGGCACACAATATGATAGCACTTTCAACCATGGTGAGCTACTCATTTTCATGACGAATTTTTAATAATCTAAATAAAGCTTGATCATACCGTAGAGATCATACCACAAAGTAACGTAACACTCAGCGAAATTCACTTAGAAAAGCACCCGAAAATTGCCTCTGTTTTAACTCCCTAGACAACAAAAGCAGTTGGAGGATTTTGAAGGATTTTTATTGTTCAGTAACAATGCTTAGGGAGTTAGGGTTAATGACTACAATTTGGCGAAAATAATGAAGAAATTTGGCCTAGAAGAAAGAAACGTGAACTTTTTTACCACCTGTGGTAGTTTATGGACACTAAAAATTATTATTTCTGTTAAAAATTTTGACATTCATATTATTATTATTCCCTGGTCCCCTTAGTTGAAAACGAGGTTTAAATACAATTACAGTTAAATCTCACTGACCATTGTGCTGTTACTATATAGACGAAGAACATTTCATGCTTAAAATCTTCATGGTATTGAATAATTTCGGATCTGAATAACTTTTTATTTAAAAGTAAACCTACGTGTTCTGTTGCTAAAGATTGGGCTCTTTCATTGACATCAAGTAAGCCTAGATTGTCCTTGATCAATACTCTCATAAAATATATCACGCATGTCACATTTCGTAAACATTGCCTGGATTCTCCAAACTGCAAAGGGCCATGAGATCGTATCAGTTGACCGCAGACAGCTCGGTTAAGAGACTATAAACATAGAGGATAAATGTGTGCTTTTGTATAGAGGAAAAATCTATCTAGCAAAAGAATCTGACCTCAACGTTTTCGCAATTATATACCCTTTGCGGAGAAACTTTTCTGCAACTTATTCGGGAATAGTTTTGAGAAGGTGCCTAACTATTTTTTTCATTTGTATGCAGCATGTACATTGAGCCCTATAACATGTAATTGTACATTGTATATTGGTATGTGTCCATATGGAACCTCATCATGTAGTGGGCACATGGTACAATGGACATTCTTCTTATATCTTCTTATTTCCGGCTCAATGCACATGTATGCTAAGGGGACCATGTTTTCAAGCTCTGCTTCTCAATGGGTCCCTCTGCAGTATCACCCATATCTTGCGCTCACTTTGACTTCCTATTGTGTCTATACTTGTAATACTCAATGCACATGTTTGCAAGTTCTGCTTCTCAATGGATCCCTCTGCAGTATCACCCATATCCTGTGCTCACTTTTACTTCATATTGTAATACATTTATTTCAATACTTATAATACTTTTTATTGTTATTGATAAATTCTGACACTGGAAATAAATGAACCTTGATTTAATACATATATGTCATGATTTACATGTATACAGACACAAACATTAACTCTAACCTTCCCAAATCCTCCAAAATCCTCTTTGCCAAAGTGAAGGATTTTTAAGGATTGAGGTTATTGGGCATACTTGCCTTTCCATGGTACACGTACATCCAAGTTTATTGTAGTGATTGCAAGGTCAGTGCTTGGGTCAGTGGACACTGTTTATTGCTCCATGCATGCAGGGAGGGTCCCTGGCCATGTACATGTATCACAGATTAGAAACACATGTGTGCATACATGTCATGTGCTTGCTTTACTACTGAAGGATTTTGGAGGATTCAGGTTATGTTTAAGCAAATGGGCCTAGGGAGTTAGGGATAATGACCTTATGATAAATCTTGTATTTTAGGAGTTACATTTGGCCATCGGTCAGTTTTTCCTGTTCGATTTGATGGGGCAGCTGTGGACAGTTGGTGGAAGCAGCTACTTGTTTTCAAGGTGTTCTCACGCACAGCTGGCCAGAAAACGGTAAGAAAAAAAAACATTACTTTAGTAGTAGTTTCCCCTCAAAAACAGTGTTTTTTCTCTGATATTTTCAATATCAATTTGCCCAAATGAAATTGACAATTATCTAATCATTATTGGAAAGTCATATAAGCAGTGCACAGAAATGCTTGTTCATTTTAAATTTTTTCATTAGTATTTGATATTGTTTGTTGATATCCCCAGCCTACTCTACTTGGCGTAGCCAGCCTCTCCCTACGATCTGTCCTACAGTCCTCTGATCTGTCTCTGGTAGATGTTAACTTAGATGTCAAGGATAAGAGTCAGTCTGCCTCCTCGTCGAGGACCGGCGCTGAGTCGTCTAGCCCTGACGGGAATTCAAGTGATACAGTCATTGGAAACCTTAAGGTGAGTTTGAGAATGCAGCCTCAATACTGATATTTTAATAACCCAGGATTTCATATCCCCAGAAGATCCAAGTTCAAAAGTTGTATCTTTGTGGGGTGTCGTGGCCGAGCAGTCTAGAAATTATACTAAAGTGCTTTCATTTTACAGAAAACGGGAGTTTTTATGACGAATTAACAAAAAGTTGTTTTCCAGCAACTGTAAATCATACAAAGCATGCAACAGGTTTTTTTAAGGCGAGCCACCAATAATCAGAATAGCGTTTTCTCGCAAGCGCCTGCCAAGAACGCATCTATTGTTTACTTAATCTGCCGACCGCTCGCGGTCTGACGGTCTAGCCAGGTCAGGAATTCCGGACAAAGAAAATCTGTATTACAATGAGAACAAAAGGGATGGTCACGGTGAGTGCACAGCAGGCGGTCGCGAGAGGTTGCGATATCAGAGGGGACGGCAATACTCCATTTTGCAAGAAATAAAAAGTGTAAAATGTTCTCTTTAAAAGGACAAAAATTATGGACTAGAAAATAGATGAAATATATAATAGATAAATAAAGCATTACAAATTTACAATACAACCCTGTCTTACGTTTCCCACTATTAACTTAAGCATTGAAGGCATTTTTATTTCGGCGCTGAGAAACGGTACTAATAAATGACTTTATAAATGTGACTGATATTATTTTTTTACAACAGGTGCAGTGGGACGTCTCTTTGAAAAAGGGAGAGGCATTATTGAAAAAGCAGTTTGTTTTGTTTGTGTAAATGTATCTTTTTGGATGATGCAACACAAAAAGGACGTTTGGTGAAGTCAGTGATAAAATCAAGGTGAAGGGGGTGGGGTATAGTTATGAAAAATCGGTACATAATACCGTTTGTTACTTTGCCAAGACGTATTCAGAGTGATTTTTCGTTCCGTTTTGTTTTGTTTTTGACAATGCCACCCACGAAGCCAACTACGGACCCTGGGGAAATATTAAGTAAAGGTGACTGTGGGCCTTCCAGACCATGAAAGTGGCCATTTGTAAGGATGAATTCCATTTCAATTAACTGGAGTATATTTTTTAACCCGTGGGGAATGACTGGAAGACAATATTCATATTACTAGACTCCCTACTAAAGCGGGAGGGACAACGCAAAGAGCGCGTTTATTTTCGTTTATTGGTATATTGGGTTTATTTCACCTGTAAAAGTTTCATTCTTTCCTAGAAACAAGTTTTTTGTATAAACCTCAAAATAATTTTTTAAACTTTTATTTTTCTCCCCCCCCCCCAAAAAAAGGGTTATAGCATATACACATGTGGGCCTACTGTTGTATTTTTCCTCGCCGATGTATGATGTTTTTCCTTTAAAAATATATTTTCCCCTCAAAATTTCATTTTGTGACCTGAAAATCAACTATTTTAAAAACACATCTTGATATTAAAACACACATGCGGTATTACTGATCTTGTTTCGATATGGATGTAAACGTTGCATGGAACGAAAGGTAATTTATTTTTCAAATCAGTCCAATAGAGGATCCATATTTTTCTGAAATTAATAACACAGGCAACGGGTAGTCACTGTATGTATAATCCGTGGCTAAGGTAAACTTTATCAGAACCCCAATGATTTGATATTGATCTGACATCAAGGGAAAATGCAAAGCTTTCCGGATTATTTTTGCATGCGAAAGTCGCGCGTTGTTGCCCTGGTAGAGATGTTTCCATGGTAGTTTTGTTTCCATGGTTGCATTAAATAGCTTCACAAGGGTGCCGTTTTTAACAATAAACAATGTACATCAGAGTCAACTCCGAAAACCATTTGTCAGGTGGCAATGTCCAATCAACATCGTAGTCACAGAAAAGTTATACAAGTTGATTGGTTGTTCAGTCAGTCACTGGCGCGGAGCCTATAATTTACGCCCATGTTGTCAGTTCCCACACTTTTTTCCCCCATGGTATTTTTGTTGCCCTAGTTCGCCCCTGAGTTGAGATTTCTAAGAATCAGATAAGTACACAAAAGACTTGGAACAGTGCCAGGGTTTGCAGCTGCAGTATGAGGGAGACGAGGCGACTGTTTTATGCTGCTGTGAGAGACCACAGATCCCTGGTGACATCAACACTTATACTGACTGAACTACATTAATTATTTTCTTGAGTTTTGCAGGTTTTAGTCGAACATGCAAGAGTTGAAAGAGCCAACTGTGAAGAAACGGGATCTATTTTTTCTGGAGTCCGAAATTGAAACGCTCTGCCGCTTTGATAAAATCAACTATGTACATGTAATACATCAAAAACGATCAAACTTCCACACACAATTTTTCACATTATTGCTTACGTCCTTTTACCGGGACCACTTTCGTTAGGTCCTTTTTCTTTTATACATTGTTTGTGTTTTCAATATAACAAATGAAATAAGTGATAACAAATACAAATGTACATGAAATAAAACAACAAATAGAAAAAAACACAGAAAGTGAATCAACGAATCGTTGTTGATCGTACAATACACACTTAACTGTACATGTACATAACAATCACTGAATATTTTAACAATAAATATTCACTAAAAAATTGTTTTTGAAATATTTTGCAAAACCAGTCCCTCTCAGCATTTCCTCCTGTCAGAGAGCCGCTTTGTGCGCCGCCGCTCTGTCGCTGTGCAAGCTGCTCTCAAGACTGAATGGGCCCAAAAGCAATAAAGCAAGAGAACGCAGATTTGTAATCGTTTTTGTTTCACTTCTCATTCCAGGATAGTGACCCAAGTGAAACGTAACGCATCCAATACATGCCTCTAGTTGTATTTTATTTCCTATCCTTTTGATAGGACGTTGTATTTTTTACTTATAAAATGTACTGTTAATTTGAGAAGTGATTGTTGCTTTACCGAATAAAAAAATTATAAAGCATGACTACTTCCCTTTTATAATTATAAACAAGTAGGGTTTTGAAACGGTAAATTCAATGATTCAACACACCAATGCCCACACATTCGTCGTGACTCGTGGGGGAACACTATTTTACAGCTGACAAACTTACTACAGTATTTTGAATTAAACGATGTATGCTATTTAAAGCAAACTCGACCTGCCAAGATACACCCGAAACAGAGTAAGCAAAACAATAAACACTTAGTTCTATTTTTAAAGGAAAACAAGGAAAGCAGGCCTACTTGTACACAGAACAAAAATGATAAAGTTAAGGGGTTGGGGCAAAGCCTCTTGTTTTTATGGTCGATGCTTTTTTAAATATTATGTGGCCCTAGTATAAAGTAGTCGCTTTCCTTGCTTTTTACCAGACAATGACATTCCAAAACCGTGAAATTAATGCAGTGGCATAAATATGCCATATGACTCATTTCCCTATACAGGGTGATTAAAAAAAGGTAATCCTCAAACAAATGACTTTTATTCCATAAGTATTAATAGCATTGAAATTTCAATAAACGCATCATAAAGTAGAACCTATGTACTTTCCATTGATGTCTTCATGGCATCCATACCATCACGAATGAATGCATACCAATGTCTTGAAGTTGGCTTGCCGAATTCTATTATTTCCTAGTTGGGTTTTGAGTACCTGAAATGCAACGGAGCCTGGAGGGAAATTTGTTCACTATCAAAGAATTAGTACACCTGAATGCTAGTTTTGTCAGATCGTAAAACACCGTGGAATTGATGTTCCAGAAACCTCCGAAGTGTTTGAAAACAAAATCGTGACACTTTTAATATAAAACAAAGCAGGGGCTACAAATTGTGTGGACTTTTATAAAATGGGCGATCATACAGATGTTTAGAAATGTGAAAGCTACTTTACATGGCGCAACCGCTGCACCGCTCGCGTTTATAGCTGGATGATTCCTTTGTTACGTTCACAATAGCAGTACACAAAAGGTGCATTTAATGAGCTGTGGGATACCTTCATTCTTGGCAGGCAGTTGCGAGCGCATGGTCGACTTACTGTCCTATTGTTATCAGCACTAATCCCGTTCCTGAGCAGTCGGGTATGCGGGCGCTTGCGAGAAAACGCTATTCTGATTATTGGTGCCTCGCCTAAATTGTTTTCTCAAAAAACGTGAGAACCTATTGTGATGAAATTTTCACAGGTTAGTCTTATGGTATATTTCTTGAATACTACATAGTTGAAATAAATTTAATTTACCAAATACTAATGTTGTACCTTTTAAGACCTTTGGCTTGAGCTGAGCTGCTAATCCTACAAACATAATAATTATATGATGAACAGAAACAATAACTACATAGATCTAATTATTATTTTACAAAGAATGTATAAACATAGCTTAACATCACAAACCAAACCATAGGTAGGCAAGTCCTTATATATAAGTTACCATGTCAAGGGAGACCTAGCTGATAAGATTTACCTTTCAGACTAATGCACTTCCAGTATAGTTCTGACTTAAATAAACTTCATGGTCAAGAGGAAAGATAGTTAATTAATAGATTAAAACCCTAACCCCCTAGGCATTTTGGCTAGAAACCATTCCAAATCCCCCCCAAATCCATCAACATGCAGTAAAAAGGTACCCCAATTGTTGGACTTGGATGGAATTGGTACAGTAGCAAATGGTAAGCATCCATGGCTTGGCTATGCACAGTCCTGAATCCAACAAAAGCAGCCGGTGGATTTTGATGGACATGGCTGCATGCTCTATTCACTGGGCAATACTGTGGATTCCTGAATCCATCAAAATCAGGCAAAACCAGGAGATGGATTTTGGAGGATTTGGGGTAGTCAGGGTTTCAAAGATAGTTTATTAAAACTATGATAAGAAGTGACTTTCTTTATATTTCATAATCCTGTTGTGTTCAGGTATCCATTGAATTAGCCTCAGACAGCAAAGATTTCCCCATGGCATTGGCAAGGATGAAAGTAGCCGAGATGAAAGGAACAACGATCGTCCGCCTACCTTCCAACCAGCCACACCTCCCTATTAAGATTCCTACTGGGTCTATAGACAGTGACAGTAAGAGTTCATGCCGGAGTGTGCAAACAGCAAATGTTGCAACACAGGTAATGTCAAATTGGACAGTGTGATACTTAAAACATTCTGGTAACATTTTTAGTAGAATTTTTAGTAGAATGTTTTTCAAAAGAAAATGCTTTGGGAATTAGGAAAACCTGTTTAGGAGAATATTTTCCCTTTCCAATTTGTTTTTTAGAAGAGTTGATATCATTACCTTCTCAGTTTCGAGACCACAAAATAATATCATTTTGGTTTGCGGTTACACCATGATGTGATGAGGCACAGGGTTGAGGTACTGGCTTCTGAAAGAACCTTTTTCGGGCAACCTTGTATCTTAACTGTCACTCAGTGAGATTATGGTTCAGGGGAGAACCAATATCGGCCAACTCGTTTCTCAACTATCGCTAAGTGACAGCATGGTTCAGGGAGAACCATGGGGTCTTCTCTACGTTTTCTGTACATTTCAACCAACTTTCACATGTTGGTTTCCATAAATATCTCTTGATTCTTATAAAGTATGGATGCATCTATACAGACATATTACCAGTAGTGTACAATCCATTTATCAAATAATACTCGGCACTATGTATGCATGATGTAATACAAGTATATCTATTCTACTCTTTAGGTTCTTGATAGCACATCGAGTGGGATGAATAGACAACCCGCTTCTGCAAGAAGTCTAACGGAGGGAGGACATACAGATGATCAGAACAGCCAAGCAAAGCCTGATAGGATCACGTCGCAGAGGGAGGAAGAGAATCTTCATGAGCAGCTAAAAAGGGATGGAGAGGGATCGAGACAGCAAGAGCAGAATGTGGAAGTTGCAAATAAGACAACTGATTATGAGGTAAAGTGGAATAAACTAGAAAGGTTTATGTCTGCAGTGACAGTAATACAAAATAGACATGTGTTGGTCTTCTCTTCAAAATGTTTTCCATAACCCTCCTGAATCCCAAGGATTTAGAGGATTTCGAAGGATTGAGGTAGGTCAGAGTATTCAACTATTTAATTGCGGAGGATTATGTTAGATTGAGGTATAATGGCAGTGCGGCATGACAGACCTACATGAAACTGCCTTGGCAGTAATTCTTGACCGAGCCTTCCAAAGATATCACTTCAGGTAAAGGAGACCCTCCACAAAATCATACCGGTTGATTTTGAAGGATTGAGGCAGTAGGCACCACTCATAAATTCCCATCGGTTGATTTTGGAGGATTGAGGCAGTAGGCACCACTCATAAATTCCCATCGGTTGATTTTGGAGGATTGAGGCAGTAGGCACCACTCATAAATTCCCATCGGTTGATTTTGGAGGATTGAGGCAGTAGGCACCACTCATAAATTCCCATCGGTTGATTTTGGAGGATTGAGGCAGTAGGCACCACTCATAAATTCCCATCGATTGATTTTGGAGGATTGAGGCAGTAGGCACCACTCATAAATTACCATCGGTTGATTTTGAAGGATTGAGGCAGTAGGTACCACTCATAAATTCCCATCAGTTGATTTTGAAGGATTGAGACAGTGGGCACCACTCATAAATTCCCATTGGTTGATTTTGGAGGATTGAGGCAGTGGGCACCACTCATAAATTACCATCGATTGATTTTGAATGATTGAGGCAGTAGGCACCACTCATAAATTACCATCGATTGATTTTGAAGGATTGAGGCAGTAGGCACCACTCATAAATTACCATCGATTGATTTTGGAGGATTGAGGCAGTAGGCACCACTCATAAATTACCATCGGTTGATTTTGGAGGATTGAGGCAGTAGGCACCACTCATAAATTACCATCGGTTGATTTTGAAGGATTGAGGCAGTAGGCACCACTCATAAATTACCATCGATTGATTTTGGAGGATTGAGGCAGTAGGCACCACTCATAAATTCCCATCAGTTTATTTTGGAGGATTGAGACAGCAGGCACCACTCATAAATTCCCATCGATTGATTTTGGAGGATTGAGGCAGTAGGCACCGCTCATAAATTCCCATCAGTTGATTTTGGAGGATTGAGGCAGTAGGCACCACTCATGTAAATTCCCATCAGTTGATTTTGAAGGATTGAGGCAGTAGGTACCACTCATAAATTCCCATGATCAGTTGATTTTGAAGGATTGAGGCAGTAGGCACCACTCATAAATTCCCATCGGTTGATTGTGAAGGATGGAGGCAGTGCGTACCCTACATGGACTGAAATCGGTTGATTTTTGGAGGATTAAGGAAGGTCTCTAGTACAAGTACAAAGCCCTAGGGGTTTAGGGTTTTAAGACAATCTAACAGTTGCTGTTTTATCATTTGCTATTTTAGGCCAGGACGTTGCACTCGTTACTCCTAATCCCGGAAGGAAGAGCAGTTACAGTCCATGGCATAGCACCTCTGAAATCCAGCAGTAATATTCCTCGCACTCCTCCTAAACCTCACCCAGGAATAGGCATGGGAATATCAGGTAAGAGTTCCCATAAACAAAATTAATGCACAATCAACTGCTGTCAATCAAAAATCTTGCACTGTCAAAATCAGATTTGTTGCGGGACTGCATCGCGTTGCATGCACATGGGGATGTCGCATTGAATATAAAAATGGGCAATATTCTTTATGTATAATCTGCTATTAACCCTCCTACTATAGCTGCACTTTAGTGGGAAGTTCCTATAGAGGTCAAAATCAGTCAACTGCCTGTTTTGACTGTTGACCCAAATGTGCACACAGGGACATTTTTGACTGGATTTTACCGTCATTTTGACCACCCTGAAGAATACCAGACAGTGTTTTTACCAGTCAAAAACGGTCAACTCATTTTGACCTGTAAATGTATTTACTACATGTAAGGTTTGACAGTGTTTGACTTTTAAGTGCACTAGCTATACCTTGGCAAGTACATCAACATTTTGACTGATTTTGACCCTTGTAGTAGTAGGAGGGTTAAAGCCCCTATGTTCTATTGGTCATCTCGAAAAACATAAATGGCCACAGTTTTACATTCAACTTGATTGGTGTAAAGTTTCATGGAATTTTGTTTTCAGGGCTTCGTAGTAGTCGAGACTTGACAGTCAGGAATACCTACCTTGTGTGTCGTCTGTTCTGGAGTGATGATTCCGTCAGGTCTAACGTTTGCTGGGGTACCACAGAGCCGAACTATAGCTTCATGCAGGTAAACAAAAAACTGGTTCACGTTCCCTCCATGGATTTATTTGCCCAATGGCTTGAAATCTGGTTAGTGATTTAGAGGGATTGGCAATTGTATGCTTTCATAACAAATGCCTTTAGAAAACTCACTACACAAATATCCAACAATCTTCATAAATTTTTGGAGATAAATATGTGTAATTTGCATCAAGTTTACAAATGACATTTTCCCGTGGATTCAGAATTGGAGACATATTGCATCATGGAGTGAGAGAATTTGATATCTGCATTAGCCAAAGGCCAAAGTCATCAAGAATTCCAGATGCTCACATTTATACGATGCAGTGTGACCTATTCCTTGGTCACAAGAGGGCTCGTTGTGCTACACATTTGGCAGCATGGGCTGCATACACCCCAGGGAGTAGAGATGGTTCTAGGAATGATATAACTGGCTCGATGACAGGGGTAATAATGTTCATGCGCCATGAGCGTCAAACTTGGCGGATACCAGCACAATATAAGTGTCCATTATTACTATTATTATTGAAATGCCCTTAAGAAATACTGCTGTCATTCGATCCTGTTCACACCGTCTCCAATTTTTGTTTGGTTCCCTGACTGAAATGAAAGATTATTATGAAATAAATCACACTTTGGGAAGCACCAGTCTATAATGAACATTAGCCTCATGTTCATTCCCATAGACTTGTGCATTAGCAAAACCAAGACGGCCTCTGTGTTGACAGTTGATTGATTGTTGTTCTCTCAGGTCTATCCTGTGCTGCTTACCCCGTCGCTGCTGGAGCGAGCCAGGAACAATTTTATGATGATTGAAGTTTGGGATAAGAAAACATCAGCAGAGAATGATCAGGTATTTTAAAGATTTCTATGACCTTTCTATACAAGGTACGATGTTGCTGTAACAATAACCACCATTAACCCTACTACACATGGAGGCCACTCCCAACCACTAAATTCTGTTCTTGAGCAACCTTCAGTACATACATGTACAAGCCTGCTGTCCTTTCCAAGTAATCTTACAAAATCAACCGTGTACTACCCAAGGCCACTGTAAATGTTTGGCCTGCAGTGTATCAATGGGAGACCTGCAGTGTATCAATGGGAGACCACCTTACCCTGCAATCTCAGTGGTGTGACAGTACACAGAATGGTAACCATAGGAGGCCACTGGCAACAGCTAATGGCTTGGAGTGGCCTGAATGGGTTGTTTCAAAAATTGCAGTGATTGTAGGCGAGTTAAAGGGAAGGTACAACATTTGTATTTGGTCATGTACATGAAATTCAACCCTCTGGTTTCTAGAAAACAATGTCATTGTAAAATGTCATGAAACTAACCAGTGAAAGTTTAGGTGCTCACGTTTTTTGAGAAAATAACGAAACACTGTTTTAAGTTTGTATGTTTTACAATCAGTTGCCATTTGGCAACTTTTAACAAAAATTTTTACATTACAATTCTTTCAGACAAAATAAGTTTTTAAATAATAATCTGTTAATGTGATAATCTTGTCATTACCAATGTTATACCTTTCCCGTTAACTGATCACACAGCCTTTGGCTTTCATTTTGTATACTAGCATTGCAGCTGTAAGCCACAGATGACCACTATAATTAACATTTTATGTGGGACCCATGATATTTGTTAGTAAGATGTAGTACTGAATGTTATTACTTGTACTGAATATTATCACTTTATATCATTATTTATCAAGACAGCTGCTCGGAACCCTAACTACCCAAAATCCTGCAAAATCCTGCAAGGAGCACTTTTTGGAAAAAATTCAGCACTGTTGGAAACTGGTACTTTCACCTCTTCAAATGGGACAAAATTACTACCTGACAAGAAGTACAGCCCATAAGTGCTGAATATGAAAGATCAGCGAAAATGCATGGTGCATTTTGAAGATAAGGACACGTTTCCAAAAGTGCACTGATGGATTTTGGAGGATGCAGGAAGGTTCCTAGCCAGAATACCTAGGGGGTTAGGGTTAATATATGCTACGTGTTTTCTGATTTGGAATAGGTGTGCTTGACTGATCGTCTTGGGGATGGTGTACAAGTTTAATATTGTTTCTTATTATTGTTCCCCCCCCCCCTCCCCCCCTCCCCAGCTTGTTGGGATAGCCAAATTACCACTTCACCAGTTCTACATGTCATTTAGAGATGACAGGATCGCCAGCACCTTACTCAAGTCACAGGTAAACAATTTAACAGTTTGAAGTTTTTAAATTTTTTTTAATGATGTTCTGTGTTTGCAACCGAGTGCATAAATTTAAAAACATTTTCAGTTTTGCACAAGCGTATTTCCAATTTGAAATCGTGGTCCTTCTATGAAAGTTTTGTAGGCTTTGCATGCTGGAGTGTCGGTTCGGTTTGCAGTAATCACCATTTGGTTTCGTTCTCAACTATCGCGAAGTGAGATTGTGATTCTCTACATTTGGACTAGCATGCTCCAGTAGTCGTCCGGAGACTGAAGAGAGTATAGGCGATGCTTCTTGATAAATAGGGTCTTGTTCCGCTTACTCCGATTTTCATTCATTTCATTTTTATAAAGGTTTGAAATACCGTGTTTGTTTTTGTTTTCATGATAGTATCCGGTCGTAGCTGTGGATAACTACGTAAACATAATCGATCCCTTCACTGGTACACAGTACGGCCAGCTGAAAGTCTTGCTAGCTCTTGGATCATCGGACCAGGTAAAGATTTTTTCCCCCAGTTTTGCAGGTTGTTCTCCCAATAGACCTTACCCATTGACGTCACAAACTGGAGGGCATAATCATTCAGAGGCAAAGGAAGATCACTTATTGGTTCAAAAGAAGGTCACTTATTGGTTCAAAAGAAGGTCACTTATTGGTTCAAAAGAAGGTCACTTATTGGTTCAAAAGAAGGTCACTTATTGGTTCAAAAGAAGGTCACTTATTGGTTCAAAAGAAGGTCACTTATTGGTTCAAAAGAAGGTCACTTATTGGTTCAAAAGAAGGTCACTTATTGGCTCAAAAGGTCACTTATTGGTTCAAAAGAAGGTCACTTATTGATTGCGTGTATGCGCACCAAAAGGCATGGCGTACGTACGCGCAGTGTGCATACATGAGCCAATGAGTGACCTTTTTGTTTTGCCTCTGAACGAGGGAGCCCTTCAGTTTGTAGAGGCCTCCCAGCGAAACCTATAAAACCTATAAACCTTATATTTCAAAATGGGAACCTTTATTTCCCCCCCCCCCAAAAAAAAAAACCAAAACTATATTAACCTATAAAACCTATAATTTTAATCTCCTGCAACACATTTTCAACTTCCTCATAAAATCCTCATGGCTTTGAAGAAAAATTACTCCCTAAGTATAAAGAGATGAAGCCAAAACAGTAGCCAAACTGTAACATGTGTACCGCTCTTAGATTTTCTGCAGGACAGGGTATGGGGTAATGTACTTTGTTGCAAAAAGTACTCAGAAGGTAGACAATTTACCAAAAACTTGTTACTTAACATCACAGGAAATAACCTATAAAAGCCTATATTTTGGCATTTGGTAAACCTATAATAACCTATATTTTGATATCGTTTCGGTTTGCGGTAACACCATGTGTTTATCTCAACTAACGTGAAGCCTTACCCAAAGCACTATACAGGCACCTCCGTCCGTCCAGCTCGAAATGCTCGAAATGCTCGAAATGCCCAAGATTCTTTGGCCTACCAAAGATTCATAAACCAGACAGACCGCTCCGACCGATTGTCTCATCCCGAGGTTCCCCCACGTATAACCTCGCCCAACACTTGACAAGGCTCTTACACCCACTTGTGGGTAAAACGCCCCACCATGTACCCAATTCAGCAGGGTTTATCAACATCATAAAGGGAACCACATTGCAGCCTTCCGACACGCAAGTGAGTTTTGACGTCAAGTCATTATTCACCAATGTACCGACAGACGAGGCTATCCTCGTAACCAAGTCGATACTCGAACATGATAGCACGCTCCCGGAACGAACCAGCCTAACGCCAGATCAAATCGTAGATCTACTTTCATTATGTGTGAAATCCACATACTTCCAATGGAGAGACTTACTATCAACAGTCTTTGGGCACTCAATGGGATCCCGATATCCCGGTCCTAGCAAACATCTTCATGGAAGATTTCGAACAGAAAGCCCTCGAGACGGCACGATACAAACCCTAACTATGGCTTCGATACGTAGATGATACTTTCATCATTTGGCAGCACGGTTCCGACAAACTGAGTGACTTCCTCGGTCACCTCAACCAGCAACATCCGAGCATTCAATTCACCATGGAAACTGAGACATCCGACTCGTTGCCTTTCCTTGATGTACTCATTTCCAAACGGGTTGATGGCTCACTTGGGCATTCGGTTTACAGAAACCCACACACACAGACCGCTACCTAAATGCCCGGTCGTTCCACCCACCATCCGTGAAATCCTCCGTGAATCGCACCCTGCTTGAAGGGCACACACTATCAGTGATAAAGAGCACTTGCCATCCGAGTTGAAACATCTTAACGCCGTGTTAAGAGACAATGGGTACAGACCTGATAAGCTTAAGTTCCTCCCGAATAGGAACGCTCCACGATCTTCTGACGCAACCGAAAAACCCATTGCCGTGCTACCGTACATCGGCCACACTTCACACAAGATTCAGCGTATCCTGAGGAAAGCTGACATTAAGGTCTACTACCGGACTCGAAACAAGCTGGAAACGAAGTTACACACCCACAAGGACAGACATGATCCCAGGCGTCAAGCTGGGGTTTACCGAATTCCTTGCACTTGTGGGAAAGTGTACATTGGCGAGACCGGCAGAGACCTTACGACCAGGCTCAAGGAACACAAGGCACACGGCCGCAGAGGGGAATGTGACAAATCTGCGATCATCAAACACTCCACCGATTTGGACCATATCATTGACTGGCAGAATGCAAAGATCATAGCCCCGGAAAAGCACTGGTACACCCGTAGTATCAGAGAGGCTATTGAGATTCATAAACATGACACTGTCCCCCAGGACATCGGCTATTTCATCAGCAACATTTGGCATTCAATCCTACCATCCACCAACACCCACACCCCACTGTCAACTGATACGCCTCAGCGAGCAGGCAACTCACACACAGCAGGAAACACACACAACAAGAACAATGCCACGGTGGCAACCAATCACAACACATCACACAACAGTAGCACCAATCGTAACACTTCCCATTCTACACATAATCCCAGCAAATACTACTTAAGGAGTTGCATCGGCAAACCTCTTCATTCTCCTGAAGAAGATTAGAGCAGGCTAATCGAAACGTTGAGAATAACCCGTGAAGTCCCCATGGTTCTCCCTGAACCATATTAACCCGTGAAGTCCCATGGTTTTCCCTGAACCATATTTCTCACTTAGCGACAGTAGAGAAAAACGAGGTTCGAAATTGGTTCTCCCTTGAACCTTTCTCACTTAACGAAGGTTGAGATACGAGTTGTACGATACGGTTCTTTTCAGAACCTGTACCTCAGCTTCACGTTAGTTGAGATAAACACATGGTGTTACCGCAAACCGAAACGATATCGATATTCCACCATGCAAAGCCTCAAAACTTAAACCTATATTTTGCTTTAAAAACCTATTTAAAAAACCTATATTTGGTATATTAGGCACTGGGAGACCTGATTTGTGACATCATATGTCTATTGACTGAATTTGTAATAAGTCAATAATAAAAGTACTTACATTATGATGGGATAATTGCTGTTACATAAATCCACAGTGAGTATCTTCATCAGCCTCCATGAGCCAACCTGTGTTACTGATGTGCACTAAGTCTTTTCTCTCATTCGGTATATTACTTTAGGTTTCTGCTGTTCAGAGATTGAAGTGTGACAAGGATGCAATGGACCCAAGACCCTTAAGACCTGGCCACTACCTGGAAAGGTAAATCTGATTTCTCTTTAACTCTTCAGAGACCAGTCTTTTCTTGATAACCCAGGCCATAGATTTTAATGATCGTGCTGATATTAATGATATTAATGATTTTGCCGATGTTAATGATTTTGCCGATATTAATGATTTTGCCGATATTAATGATTTTGCCGATATTAATGATTTTGCCGATATTAATGATATTCAATGATTTTGTTCAAGTAAAAATATCTCAAAACATTGTATAAATCTGTATATGTTTTTATCTTGTATTTTGTAACAAAAAAATATCTTGTTTTATGCTTAGCAATATCACAGGAGGAGGGTGCTGAAAATCTGTGGCAGCTTTCGGGCCGCTATGGTCTATAAAAGGGTTGAATAAGAAGACAGTTGGTCTCCACATATTTATTATTGACTGTACAATACTAGCGGAAAGGTTGAGTGATGCGCATATGTGAGATTAATTACACGCATTTTCTCCTCTGGCTCTTTACCAGGGGTGAAGCAGTCTCCAAGAATGTCACCGAGCAAGAATCATCTCAAGATGAGATTGGTATGTATTATTGTTGACACCCTCGTCTAAGATGTGTAGAAGAGTTAAATATTGAGGAATGAACAAAAACAGAAAATACAAAATAAATTGTGAAATAATTTGACGGGTTGAATATCCTACCCACATTGTTTGTATGCAAGGAATGGTGAAATTTATCTTTTTGTAAACTTTTGGTTTTTATTGTTGTGTTTTCGGTTTTTTTTTAATTTCCGATTCTCATATTGTGTTCTTCCCAATCAGTGGAGCATATCTTTGAGGTCATTGTAGAGGGTGTCCGAAGTCTGCCGCAGCTTGACAACACGGTGTGGGGAGAGGCAGATTGCTTTGTGCAGTATCACTTCCCCTCTCAGTCACAACCCAGGGGCCCCAACGGTGTCACCGCTATGTCAGGTATTAGGTCGGCGATGTCACAGTACTCCATTACTTTCTTAATCACACATACAGTCATTCGGCATACACTGAGTAGATATGAGTTTTGTTATATATGCTAGCCAAGCTCGGTGGACGATAGGTTATTAAGACATCTTCACTAGTAAGCAGGAAGTCGTTGGTTCGAATCCCACTCGAGTCACTTGCGTTTTTTTTCTTTTTTTCGCAGACACTCAGAAAGCATGAGTATACAGTGCTTCATTGTTTTATCATAAAGTTATATTTTTCTATGTGTGTGCCTTAATGTTTATGTTGCTTGGCTTGAAATAAGACTACTTACTACCATTTTTGCAGATATATTGTTTCAGATATTTGTTTCTGGTTTATATTCTTTTCTGATATTTATGTGAATTTGTCTCAGTCAGTCATGGCAAGCTTATATATAGATACTTGCTTGCCTTTAGAAATTGCCCTCGGTTGAACCATTAATCCTCCTACTACAAGGGTCAAACTCAGTCAAAATGTTGATATACTTGCCAAGGTATATCTAGTGCACTTGAAAGTCGAACACTGTCAAACCTTACGTGTAGTAAGTACATTTACAGGTCAAAATGAGTCGACCGTTTTTGACTGGTAAAAGCATTGTCTGCTATTGTTCAGGGTGGTAAAAATGACAGCAAAAACCAGTCAGAAATGGCCCCTGTGTGCACATTTGGGTCAACAGTCAAAACAAGCAGTTGACTGGTTTTGAATTCTATAGCAACGTTCATCTAAAGTGCAGCAATAGTAGGAGGGTTAATGGATTGATTATAAACGTTATCTTGCATTATGTTTTCAGTTGGTCCTATACTGACACCCCATCAGACCCCTACCACTCTTTGTATGCCTGACCCCACATTCCACGATGTGTCCAGGCACAGGCTGCAGCTACCCAGAGGCACACCTGTTCAGAGAGAGCTGCTCACAGGTGGGTGATAAAGCCAAGGGGTTTATAAGGGGTTCCTCAGGGCTTTATGCTTGGACCACTTCAAGGTTCTTTTTTTTTTCTAAGTAAATTCAAGTCTCAATGATAAAAGTCATTAAGTTACAACAAATTATAAGGAGTGATACTGTAGAGGGACCCATTAATAACCAAACCTTGTTTTTTTTTTCCCCCTGTAGTTTTGATTGATTTGTTTTGCCTGTAATTATTTTTGTATTTATCGTGTGTGGTTATTTAGGGAGCAGGGCCAAAGTCCCGGTACAGCCAAGCCTTTGAGAAGCCTGACCATGCCCAGGCTACCTGGCCTCCTAATATGTCTTTTGTGAGTGGGCTAGGCCCTCCAGAAGCCCAGGTTATGTTGATTGGCAGGTACTGTATTGTTACAGGATTAGGACTCACAAAAGACAGATTAGGAGGCCAGGTAGCCCAGGCCTGGCCAGGCTTCTCAAAGGATTGGCTGTACCACGACTTTGGCCCTCTTCCCTTAAGTAGTTGGTTTGTTTATTCTATAGTTTTGCATTGTATTAGCGCCTTGAGTACCTTATAGGGCGTTCCTATATATACTTGGCTCAAGGTTAATTAATTTATAAATAAATACAAATCTCAAGGATAACTGTAAACAAAAATTACTTGAAATAATGATACTATAGAGAACATATTAATAACCAATTAATATATTTTTGATTGATTTGTTTTGCCCATAATTATATTCTTTTATCTTATATGGTTATTTATTTTGATGGTTTGTTAATTCTATAGTTTGCATTGTATGAGCGTCTTGTTAGTGAATACATGTGCTTTATAAAGTCCCATTATTATAGACATAGACACCTAATTATACATCCCCTGGGACTGTATGCTTGGTGCCCTTTTGACCTCATGAAATGATTTCAAATGATTACCGTTTCTCCATGTTGTTTCCACAGCTTGTGCTGGTGTTGGTGGTGGAGCTGGGGGTATACCATTTGAAGTATGGTGCCGATACTACTACCCTAACACACGGGATCAAGTCATCGCCAAAGTTTGTATTCAAGTTTCCCCATTCGCCTAGCGTTCTTATTCTTAAACTGCTGCTCAGAATTCAGTTTATTCCACAAAGTTATGTCTGATTCGATATTGTTTTTTATTCAAGCAACCCAAAGTTAATAAATGTCCTTGTTCTGTGGAAAACATTTATTTCTGTTGGGTCATCACAATGAAGTAAAGTTGGATAGATTGTATTCCTCTGTCTGTGAAGACCGGTGTGGTAGACGAACTAAGAGAGAAATGCTTGACTTTAGGGATGGGTTCACTCAATGCCCAATTTCTTGATTTTACAGATGTCAATTGTATAATTGATGACATCTGCCTTAAATGATATATTTTATATGTTGGATATATAATATATTTTGTTGGATGATTGTGTAAATTGTATTGTATTATAGGTTTATTTTTTTAATAACATTTAAATGTGTATTTTTTTATTGTCCCATGAATCTGTGCAAAAAAAGATATTGTTATTACAAGATTTGAAAAAAAGCGTGTTTTCTTTTCTCATCTTTGGGTTTTGCCTTATTTACCTGCACTGCAGATAATTTGCAGCTCTGCCAAAAATGAATGAGTTTTTTAAATTGATTTTTGTTCACGCAGACAACTCTACCACTTGCCAAGCTGTGTGCGATGGTTACCATGCAGAGACGGGGTGAGCCTAGCGTCCAGACATTCTCTCTCCCGCTCAGATTACAACACCCCGATCAGGAATCACTGACCAAGGAACAGAAAGCAAAGGTTAGGGGGACAAGGATCACAATCGTGGAAATATTTAAATATCTACTTTGCTATGTGTCTTCATGTGGATTTGATGCAACAGAATCATAAAATTCAGTTAACCACAAGCATTTTTGTAATTATGCAAAAACAATTTGTTTTAATTTTGTGTAAATATGATTCACTGCAATATAGGATTCTAGCCAGCCAATCGTCATCGGGCAATGCTCGGTGGTCGAGAGGTAAAGACGTCTGCACTAGTAAGCAGGAGGTCGTGGGTTCGAATCCCGCCCGAGTCGCCTGTGTAGTTTTTCACAGACACTCGGAAAGCACCGAGTATACAGTGCTATACACATGTCCGAGTAGGGCAAAATTAAATCAATTGTTCATCTCCCGACGCAAGAATTTCACCAACCTATAAATATGATTCATATTGAAATTTATGGTTTATTCAGTCATTTCTATGTAGGGCTGTGCGTTTTCGTATAATTTTGGAACCGGATACCCGAAATCAGGAAACTTCGGATACCCATATAAGTTTTGAGGCTTTGCATAATAATAATAATAATAATAATGTAGACTTACATAGCGCACGTATCCACCAAACTGGTGCTCAAGGCGCATTATATTATTACCCCTGCTCATCAGGCTCATAAATCATTCCTGAAACCATCTCAGCTCCCTGGGGAGTATACAGCTCAATTGCTGCCATTACAGCGCATATAGGGCTAATCAAACACAATAACCAACTCTGCCCTCACATATCGATATCGTTTCGGTTTGCGGTAACACCATGTGTTTATCTCAACTAACGTGAAGCTGAGGTACAGGTTGAGATACGAGTTGTGCGATACGGTTCTTTTCAGAACCTGTACCTCAGCTTCACGTTAGTTGAGATAAACACATGGTGTTCGGATACCCAGATACCCGTTTTCATTTTTGTTGAAAACATGCCTCCGGTGGTGTACAAATACATGTGCTGTAAAATGGTAACAAATTGACTTTTATAATACAGAGGGTACCATACTTAAATCGCTGTTTTCTTTATTGGAGTGCAATCTCTTGAATTTAAAGATAATTGTCTGTAAAGTGTAAACATTACATTCCTCTTCTTTTCGATTCTTCGAAGCGTGGTGGTTATATGACAGTTTCCCATTTCTTTACACAGTTCTTTGCATTTTTATTGAACTCTGCAAGGTCTTTCGAGCTGCAGGGGTTGGGTAGTAGAGAGCAGACAAGGCAATGCTCCATAGTATGGTCTGCTTCTCTACATTCACAGGTGGTTGGGCCGGTCTTGTAGCCCCATCTGACCAAAGCAGCTTTTGATCGTCCCGTTCTAGTTCTCAGGCGGTTGAGTGTTTTCCACTGAATCCATGGTGCTTCTGAGCCAGGAGGGAGGTCTTCAGCAGGGGGGATTCCCATGCCAGTTGGAGGAGGGTCACTCTCAAGCTTTTCCATCCAGAGCTGGAGTCTGGTTTCTTTTCGAGATGTTGTTAGGGGCTGGACATGGCTGAGGAAGCTTCTTCTTGACTTCAGTCGTTGGGCCTGGGGTTGACGTCCATGGAGGAGGTGGCGTTCATCACTAGTAGCCTTTGTTGTCTCGACTCGACTGGCCACTTCCCGTCTGATATCAGCAGGGGCAATGCCAGCGAGGAGGTGCAAGTTGTTTATGTTGGTGGGTTTCAAGCAACCAGTGATCAGGCGGCAGGTGTTGTTCAACGCTGGGTCAAGTTTCTTGGCATGGGTTGATCTCTCCCAGACAGGACATGCATACTCCGCAGAGGAATAGCACAAGGCCAGAGCAGTAGATCTTAATGTGTGTGCTGTGGCTCCCCATTTGGAGTTGACCAGTTTCCGTAGGATGTTGTTTCGGGAACCGACTTTCAATTTGGTGTTTTTGACGTGCTCCTTAAAGGAGAGAGTGCGGTCCAGGGTTACTCCAAGGTAGACAGGGTGGGTACAGTGCTCAAGTGGTGTTCCAGACCATTTGATGTTAAGAGGCCGGTTGGCTTCACGATTCCTGAGATGGAACGAGCAGACTTGAGTCTTCGCAGGGTTGGCATGTAGGTGGTTGCGCTCGTAGTAGAGGAGTAGCTCATCTAGGGCTGAGGTGAGGTTTGCTTCTACTGCTTCAAACGTACTCTCTTGGGATGTTACACAGAGGTCGTCGGCGTAGATGAACCGCTCAGTGTTCTGGTCCATTGGCTGGTCATTAGTGTAGATGTTATATAGTAGTGGAGCCAACACATTCCGTTGTCGTCGCCAGCGACTTTGCTTGTTGTTCAAGACAACAAAGAAGCACCTATCTTTCAGGAGGGCTCCAATGAGGTCTGTAAGCGCCAGGTCTTTTGTCAACTCCAAGATCTTTTTCAGGAGGAGGCGGTGGTTCACAGTGTCATATGCGGCAGACAGATCAACAAAGATCAACATTACATTGTTCAAGAGTCACAGATTTCTGTTCGCACCGCTCAAATGTTAAGTCCGAATTTTAAAAAGTCATTTACGGGTAATTGGAACCGAAAAATGGAACCGGGTAATGACCGTTTCGGTCGGGTATCCGGATACCCAGCACAGCGCTATTTCTATGGCTAGGCTGTCCCACAACCACCATACATTTCTTTGTAAATAATAATAATACTACAGAAGATTTATATTGCGCACATATCCACCATGAAGTGCTCAAGGCGCTTTACAGTAAACAAGAAATCATACAATAGCATAACAATACAATAGCAAATGCAATATAATACTAAACAAAAGATAAAAAATGCATAAATGAATGTTAGTAGTCCTTATAGGCAATACACATAAGATGAGTTTTAAGTTTTTCTTGAAGGAGTAAACAGTCATAAGGACATTATGTAAATACACATTTTTTTTTTTTTTTTTTTTTTTTACATTTTGACGCAGTTATTGATAGAAACAAATAAATTGATTACTGTAATTTTTTTTTCTTCAGCTTCATGACGCAGGTTTGTTAGATGTAACAATAAACTACCGTCACAATATAATACAAGGACAGGGCCCTTCACCCAGGATCAGAGAGATGGGTGGACCTCAAGTATGTCTGTCAGTTGGAGTCCTAAGAGCCTGTGGCTTAAAGGTACAGAACAAAGAGATATCTTAGAGACTTAAATAACAATTGACCTTCAGCAGTGAACACGACAAATATAATGTTCCACTTGTTTAAATAAAGACTATTTGCAGTGACACCATGTGAAATTCTCAATTGAGTAGTAGTTAGTTCTGAAAAGAACTGGAAGTTTTTCAGAACTAACCACTACTCAATTGGTGTCACCACAAATAGTCTTTACTTATCCTCTCCACCATGCAAAGCTACAAGTTTTGTTCCACTTGTTTGTTCCTACTGGCATTACTTTTGCGATGACCTTGATGTACGTACAGTCTTTAGAGGACACACAAATGCAGCAAGCTGAGAAATGGAAGAGTTCTGTTCCTTCAGATACAGTATTAAAATTCTGGACGAATAAGTTCTATCAAAAAATGAATGATAATTTGTGATCTTTAGCAATTTTTTTTATCAAGTTTATGTTTTAACCTAAACCAGGCTCAGTGCAACAAGATGCAAGAGACGTAAACAAGATTTTGCATCCTGTTGCCCTCAACAGAACAAAAGAAGCATTGTTCTAGCTGGTAGATCTTGTTACGTTGAACAACCTGCACACTGTTCTGATGTTGCATTGTGTTGCGTCCAGTGTCTGTTAAAATACCTGTAGGATGTTAGTGTCAAGAAATCATAAATGCTGATATTAATTATTGTGTTGCATCCAGCGTCTGTTAAAATACCTGTAGGATGTTAGTGTCAAGAAATCATAAATGCTGATATTAATTATTGTGTTGCATCCAGCGTCTGTTAAAATACCTGTAGGATGTTAGTGTCAAGAAATCATAAATCATAAATTTATTGAAATATTCTATAAATCATTTCTGTTCAAATGACCATTTTTACAGAGTTATTGTACCAATTTCTACATCCTCCTGTCATTCTATTTTATTTGTTCAATTCTCAGAGCGCTGCGACATCCCTTGCCCAGTTTGATAGCAGTCTGCAGTATGCTAGTGAGGTGGGGGTTAACGCCTACATCAAGATGGAGCTCTCTTTCCTATCTAAACAGGTATTTATGTTAAGTGTTGTAGCAAATATTGAGCTTCCTTCACATAGATAAAACTCTGTACCTTGGCACTTCATCCCATTAATTACAGATGATGGTTTAGTGTTCCTAATAAACACAATCTCTAAACCAGCACAAATACTTTTTTTTTTAAATATTGTTTAAAGCATTCGCCTTTAATCTTAATTATTTGTTTAAAATTACATTACTAGAATTTTCTTCAAAGAAGTCAAGTTTTTTATGTGCGATCATGAACAAACTATTTTTGGACAAATTTTTTAATCTTGACCATCACATTCGTACGATAAAGATTTTGATTTAAGATGCTTCCTGCCTCATCTTAAAATTTGTTTGATTTTTCTCCAGGATATCCGCATGACCCAGACCGTCGCCCGTACTTTCTCCCCAGAGTTCTCCCACCACGTCGACTTCCCATGCCCGCTTCTCTTTGATGAGCAAGAGAGTGACAATCTGAGTCTAGCCGAGGCCTTGGAGACGGCTGAGATTGTACTACAGGTGTGGCATCAGGTCCCGGGATTCAGACCAGGTAACCAGACCATGCTCTGATCGTCCTGAGGACGATCAGAGCATACTGATCGAAACGTCGAGTTGTACCCCCAGTTCTTTTCAGAACTAATTACTACTCAATTGAGATTCCACATGGTGTCACCGCAATTAGTCTTACTTATCATCCTCACCATGCAAAGCTACAAGTTTTACCTAACTTTTTAACATTCGATTCCAACTAATTATATTTGCAGGAGGCATCAAAAATAAATCTGAGGGTACAATGTACTTGTTTATCTTTCCTGAAATAAAACTGGTTATTCAGATAACCAGTGATTCCAAACGAAGCATTTTTATGACATTTGTCACACAGTTTCTTCATAGGCATTTTACAGGGGTTAAAATTCACATCCACTCAGGGCCGTAAAGGACCCAGAGCCGTAAAGAAGGGGGGTGTAGAAGTCATTTGCTTAACACATTCAAAAATCAGTGAATGACAGAGAGGGTGGTAGTCATGAGAATTTTTGAGGGGAGGGGGAAAGGTGTGATAAATATTTGGGGGGGGGGGCGGGGGCGGGTAGGCGTGATCAATTATTCCCCCTAAAAAATCGCCGAATGAGGAGGGGAGGTAGGAGGTAGGTGTAAGAAGTTTACTCCAAAAATTAATTCACCTCTGGCACAAACCTGCTTCGATGGCTTGATTTGGTGGTTTATTTGCCGACTGAGGTTTGATTTTGCTGACTGAAAAAAAGCTGAATCTACCTCAAATGAGCCGTTTGTTGTGGCGACTTGGCATAAACCAACCCAATACACAGAATGGGTTTTGAAGATCTGCACAGGTGTGTAATGTCTACTCGGAGATTATAAACTTGCAATCTGTCTACGTTTCCCTTGCTAAATCAGTAAATTTTGTGACAAATTATTTACGATATTTACTTTTTTTTGTCTGTAGACCCTGCTGCAACTGTTATCACTGCGGATGACGGAAGAAATGCAGGATCTGGGATTTCTGCTAGGAGATTATTTGCCCCCACAGGGGATATTCTGTTGGGAACAACCACGATACCACTGCACTCTCTACTGTCTCATAGAACAGGTATATTTACTCTTACATTGTCTCTTCTGTTATTGATAAAAAACCAGATGATGATTTGACAAGTTCTAAGCATCATCATTTTCATGCTATCAATTGTCATCTTTGTGTCACACTGAAAGTTTCCTCATATCTTAAATAGGGAACAGTAAACAATTGAGTATTGAAAGTGAAACAGTATTCATTCGAAGAGAAGGAAGTTTCTTTACATGAAAATCAAGAAAAGTTTTTGTGCAGGTGTTTATATATTTTTCAAGTAAATATTTACATGTTACCAGCATTTTTACGATTGCTTATAAAGTAAGTTATGTATGCATCACATTCATTTCCACTGTTCTTCTTAGTCAAAATAGGTTTAACTTTCGTGCATAGCCTGTAGAGCTGTGCCGGGTATCTGGATACCCGACCGAAACGGTCATTACCCCGTAAACGGTTCCCCATAAACGTAATTACCCGTAAACGACTTTTTTAAATTCGGACTTAACATTTGAGCGTTGCGAACAGAAATCTGTGACTCTTTAACAATGTAATGTTTACACTTTTACAGACAATTATCTTTAAATTCATGGGGTGTCGTGGCCGAGCGGTCTAGCTTACCGGATTCAAGTTCTGGTGTTAGCAACATAATGTGGGTTCGAATCACGGCCGTGACACTTGTGTCCTTGAGCAAGACACTTAATCATAATTGCTTCTCTCCACCCAGGGGTTAAATGGGTACCTGTGAAGGCAGAGTTGGTTTGCTCTATATGCGCTAGAAATGGCTGCAATTGAGCTGTATACTCCCCAGGGAGCTGAGATGGTTTCAGGAATGATTTATGAGCCTTATGAGCCTTATGAGCAGGGATAATAATATAATGCGCCTTGAGCACCACTTAGTTGGTGGATACGTGCGCTATATAAATCCACACATTATTATTATTATTATTAAGAGATTGCACTCCAATAAAGAAAAGATCGATTTAAGTATGGTATCCTCTGTATTATAAAAGTCAATTTGTTACCATTTACAGTACATGTATTTGTATACCACCGGAGGCATGTTTTCAACAAAAATGAAAACGGGTATCCGGGTATCCGAAGTTTTCTGATTTCGGTTATCCGGTTCCAAAAATATCCGAAAATGCACAGTCCTAATAGCCTGTTCCCAGCTCCATCGCTTGTGTCTTCAGACACTTGTCTTTGATTTTTCCCCCCAGGTCTTCAGGGATGGTACCCTCTCACAATACCTACCCCTGGCTGGGGCAAGCACCTCACCCCACCCCCTTCATCAGAGTCACCCAAGTCCGTAGGGAGGTGTGGTCTGGAGCGAGTTGGAGGCGGCCTTGAGCTGTCTGTCAAGTTTGCCCATCAGCGAGATCGAGAGAGGGTTATGGATGCTGCTAGGAGGGTTGGCTGGTCGCCAGATGTGCATCTTGAAGGAATGGAGGGGGTGTGGGAGGATGAAGGTACGATTCTCAAGAATGTATTTCATCTAAGCTTGGGCGATAACGCAATAATATTGAATATCGCAATACCTTTTTTATCAAGATAGCGCGGCAAATCGCGATTAAAAAAAAATCGCTATTGTGAGTCAAGTCAGAAATTCCATGGAAACAAAAATTAGGACAGTCTTTTCAGCTTTCAGAAGTGAGAAACAAAAGCAAACTACTTCAGAAGTACATACACACTATGCAAATGAATTTACGATTTATTGTGACGCTTGTAGAGGGGTACATACCTGTGGTTATCGGCTCTAAAGCAATCATGCGTAAATTTAAAAAAAAATCATGATACTACCGAAAATCGCGATATATGTTGCCGATATATCATGGATGAAAAAAAATCAATATCGCCCAAGCTTAATTTCATCTCGGTGAAAGAAATCATCTCTGTGATCCAAATTTTTAAATTTGCTTTATAACTTAGTAAGGCTGTCTGCTCAATACCAAAATGTATTGACAGAACATTTTATAAATCGCCCCCATAAACATAATACATAATTTTATTGTTTGAGACATTGATTAATTTGATATTCATCAGTGCCAAAGACAGTTTAGGCAATCTGATTGGACAAAACGTAATCACATGGGGGTGTATTAACAGATGGTAAAGACATGGCTTACCAAAATCAGAGCAGCGCGTATGTGCCATCTGTTCGCCAGCTGTTTTGTGTGACGCACGACACGGAAGTTGAACCAATCAGAGTGACGAAGATTGTTTTGCATCATGCACCTGACTCATGTACATGTACTTTGAAAGTGTTTCATGTGTTCCCAAAATGTGGATTTGCCCATGTTTATGTGGCTATTTATTCAATAAATTTTTTTTTAAACATTTTGAAACCGAAATCGATACGGGCATTTATGAATTGGACTAACAGTTTAACGCTTGGTTTTTACCTTCGGCTCGGTCCTTATTACCCCCTGACCACACCCAAAACCAGTCATTAACCTGCGGTTAAAGACCAAACGTCAAACTTTTATTCCCTTATTCAAAACATCAACGCCCAGTGGTTTGATTTGTGATTTAAGTTTTGTCTATGTTCCCACAGCCAGTTGATATGGTTTGAAGAGTTATTTCAGGAAGTGCTAAGATGCTTTCTATGACGAGTTCTGGTCTTTAATAATGGAAGACATTTGAGATGCTAGAGGGCAGCATACTTAACTGTTCTTTTCTATTCTCAATTTCATGCGCATGCTCAGAATTACGTCAACAATGGGAGAAGGACCGGTAAGTCTGCCGCGACCAGCATTTCAAAAGTCGCCCATTGTTTAGCAAATGTTGACATTACTATATCAATTCCAGCATTTTATTATCCTTCCTCTCTCTTCCAGAAACTACAACCGGTTCCTATTCTGCTGATATCAACGTGCACATAGATTCTGCCTGGTTCCCTGTACACACAGCACTAAGGCCCGGTCAGAACGCATTGGATTCTGCTGCCAAAGCTTACGTCAGATACAAGTTCTATGACAAAGGTGTTCTATTGTTCGTCACATTGGAATTATTTGTGTGATAGTTAAACTTTGTATATATCAATTTATATAATTTTGCCCCACACAAACTTTGTATATGTTATTTAATTGCATTTTGTAATTATTATAACATATTTGTATTTAAAGGGAAGGTACAACATCGTACAAATTATTATCTAAAATGCTATTTGGTGTAAAGTTGGTGTAAAGTTGGTGTAAAGTTGGTGTAAGTATCAGTCATCCTGAGAAAGGATTTTGTCTGAAGTGCTTTCATCTCGGAGAAAACAGGAAATGTGTTTCGTAGAATTTACAAGAAGTTTCCATCCATAATTTTTTTGGTAAAACTCAAAAAACCATGTAACAGTTTTTTGGTTGTTTTCTCAAAAAAATGTGAGCTCATATTGGGATGAAACTTTCACAGGATAGTGCTAGGATATATTTCTTGAAAATGTTGAGGATTGAAATGAAGGTATATTACCAAATGCCAATGTTGTACCTTCCCTCTGAAGCTATTTCTAGTCTTCGTATTGAGCTTACAGTTACCCCAATCTGTGTATTTACATGATTTAGTATTGTAATATCTATGTATATTTTGTGTTTATACTTTATAGGTTCGGTGTGTTCCAAGTTGTGCTATCTAGATGTCAATGAGGAGAATTATATCAAAGCTGACTTCAAGCATGGACATCGCTTTCAGACGGCGCTGAGTCAACCACTGGCTTGGTATGTCAAATTGTCTAAAGTTGGTCTCTAAAATTATCATTGTGTTAAAAAAGACTTGAAGGTTTACTGAAATCTTATGTACCTAGTTTCTGATTTTTTTATTTGATTTGATTTTATTTATCTCAAAAGTCGTATCCTCTTCTAGCGATCCCCAGACTGCGGCTTACCAGGTTGTATCGTAACATTGGGGTGTGATCCCTTGCTATACAGCATTATTTGTTTCAGTGACTTCTGACGAGTGCCCCCTGAACAAAGATATTGACAAAATATGGAGGCCGCCAACAGAGGGCCTAGATAGCTCAGTTGGTAGAGCACCGGCACGTCAACCCAGAGGTTACAGGTTCAAATCCCACTCGCGTAAATGTTTCTTTGTTCATTCTAAACAACTTACTTTTATTTATTTTAGATTTTCTTATCAATGTAGTCAGACTTGATGTTTTTATGGTGTAAAGTGACAAATGGAGTAAGAGGTTTGTGTTGACACCTTAGCATGGTAATCTCTCAAACTTGAACCGCTTCTCTTGGCCTTCAGGTATCTGAGAGAAGAATGTCTTGAGCTCCAGCTGTGGGTCAGTTACCACCGCGAACTCTCGCCAACCGAAACGGGCCACACCCGCCCACACCAACGAGACAAGCTGATTGGCTGTGCCTACATTGACATGTCCGCACTGTCTGACAAGAGGATCAAACAGCACAGAATTAGGTAAGGTTCCTGAGGCAACGCTGACTCCAGAGAAGATACAGCATCGGTAATGTACACTATACTGATTCTATGGGGACGCTTAATAACTCTCTTTGAATTAAGATCCAACCTACCTGAAAAAGTATTAGCTTACTATGTTATGTCATGATTGAGGAAATGGTCAAACTGCATTCAGGTTCATGTTTCAAGTTCACAGAGTTTCGAGTTTCAAGTTTCAAGTTTATTTCTCCACAGAATCAAAAAATTAAAAGAAATTACATCTGAACATAATACTATATTATATAAAACAAATGAGTGATCTGCAGAAGGGGCCCCCATTAAAAGCGAAGCTTGTAGGTACATGTATGGGTTCCTAAATGCAAGCGTGTGCGGAAATTAACAATGACAATTGTTTTTTTGTTTTTTTATGGTTGCAGTGGGTTGTATCCGTTATTCCGTCCTGGATCCAGTGATCTTGGTGGGAGCTGCGTGAGAGTTCATCTCAGCTTGAAGCTTGTACACAGTGGGGCAACTCATCAACAGGTAAGGCATAACATCTTAGCATTGACCATTGAATTGACATCATAATTATCCCTGTATAGACCAGTTTATACTTCGTTTGAATGCAGAGGCTAAGCAAATTTTACATCATAAAAATGTGTTCCACGTTTTTTTAAAAAAGTAATTAAATTATTTCTTCTAAATTTCAATACATGCGTATGTGCTGCAGTATGAAGAAATAAAAATAAGGGACCCACTCGCACCTGTGCGTTCATTAAAGGGGGTCAAACAAATTAATTAATAAATAATAAATAATTACAGTTCATTTAATTTTTGCCCTATACTGACGTATCTATGACACACTGTATACTCTGTGCTTTCCTAGTGTCAGGGAAAAAAACCACTTCCACATGTGACTCGGGGGGGAGGGGGTGGGGATCAACCCCACGACCTTCTGCTTACTAGTGCAGACGTCTTAACCTCTCAACCATCGAGCTTGCCCGATGACTAACCGTTGGCTAGAATCCTATATAGCACCGGGTACTGCAAATTGCATTTATTACTTATGTGATTGATCACTGTGAATCTCAGCCACTGACATGACAAATGGCTTCACAGTGATGTGGGAGCCAGACCTTAAAATGACCTATTTCGTAATCTACCTTTTTCAGGAATCATCTGAAGAAGCTGATCTCTTAATGATGACGTCAGACGACATCCGTTCATCCCACCATCATCATCATCATCCTCCTCCACCCAGCCACCCATCACACCAAGAGGATGCCAAGGGGGCAGCAAGGAGGGTGGAAGAAGAGAGGAGACAACAGGAAGAGGATGAGGAGAGAAGGAAGATGATGGAGCCAGTGCTGATGGGCGTGGCTGTGGAGAGAGCTATGCATCTGCCATCTGTCCCACACAGTAATAGGTAAACAAGTTTTTTCCTGATAAACTAAGGAAATTCAGCATTTATAACACAAATTTTGATTTGCCATAAATTCACGGACCGCATCCACATGTTTTTTTTCTTCACCTGAACAATCGGGCAATTTCAAATTGACTGCAGGTCTTTTTACGGTTCAGACACGATAAGTGGCCCTTATAAGGTTATTCTCTCATAGACTACTTTGCAGATATACTCACCCATTGTGTCTCGGTTCAGCTGCTGATCACCGTTCACATATCCATGTACATTACTGTGTAGGTTATAAATAAACAATCTACGTCATTGAAATGAACACACAAAAAAATCCAAGAATAGCATGGCTAACTGTTGTTCAGTGTGGTTGTAACATTGATTGACAATATCCGGGGAGGTGAGGTCAGTTTAGGGAGGAGGGCCACCAAGCCTTTGAGAAGCCAGGCCAGGCCCAGGCCTACCAGCCTATATAATCCCCTAGCTGAGCACAAAAGACCCTTTACTAATGAATAGATCTCAATTAGCACTTATAGTTAACACAAACCGACACCCAAGCCTTGAAATTCCCACTTACCCACTTACCCACTTACCAGAGGTAAGTGGATTTTTCAGGCAGTAAGTGATTTTAAAAAGTGGGTAAGTTGCTGGGTATTAGTGGATCTATCCATGTTTATATATACTACTCAAAAACAATTTAGGGAACACCGGAATAATCTCAGTTAAAGCAAGATCATTTATTTCAGATAAACACAATGTTTCACAGAATTGATGAGAAACAACTGCACAATGAAACAGATGATAAAGGATGCATGTAGTGATTACACATTTCATGACATGATTACTGAAAGAGAGAGGGGGTTGCAAATGAAAATCCCGGTTCATGGAACATTTCAAACCTATTTGATGTTAAAAATCCGGTGTTCCCTAAATTGTTTTGAGTAGTATATCATGTCCCATAACAACATGGCCAGACACTGAAATCAGGTAAGTGACTTTTGGAAATAGGTAAGTGAAAATACAAGGGTGGGTAAGTGACCAAAAAAAATTTTTTTGAGGCTTGCTGACACTTCAGCTGTCCTTTGATCACAACTGCAGCCATTATAATGAGCTGGGCTAGGCCCTCCAGAAGCCCACGTTAATGTTGATTGGTAGGTACTGTATTGTTTTACAGGAATATGATTCACACAAGACAGATTATAGGAGGCCAGGTAGTCCAGGCCTGGCCGGGCTTCTCAAAGCCTTGGCTGTACCACGACCTTGGCCCTCCTGCCTTAACATTATCTTTTGGCATTTAATAGCTAGACCAGCATGAATTTATATGCAAATCGGCATTGCTCGTGTGCGCACTGTGGTATTTGCGAAGAGGTCTATGTATGTTTTCTTTTCAAACCTTGCAAACTCGTTTTTTTTTGTTTTATTCAGATTGGATGACAGCCTACCAAGCTCCTATGTTACCTTCCAGCATGCTGAGGGATCCCCTATCCACACGGCCACCATACTGGACACAGACCATCCTGTATGGGGTTTTGAACAGGAGGTCAAGATTAGCGTTGAGGTTCTCGATCGTCAGGTAGGATATATCCAGGTATACTCAGGCCTGTGATTTCTCAGGATTTTTCCTGATTTCAGGATTTTTTTAAATTTTTTATTTTATTTATTTTATTTTTTTACAAATCTCCCTTTGCCTCAAACTTTTCTTGAAAAGAAGAGAAGTAGCCACCAAGGAAAGAAAGAAGTAGCCTTTATTCTTTCCAAACCTCTAGTTTGTCGTTTGTGGGGATGTGAAGAGTCTGTAAATTCTCCAAAATTAAACATCCAGGATGTTCAGAGGGTTTTGTCCTCTAGACCAAAGGTAGACCCAGGCCCACTACCCATTTTTCAGGATTTTTATACTTTTGTCAAATCACACACCTGTATACTTTTTATCAGTAATCCAAGGAGTCACTAGTTACCAATTTGTGAATGTGAACCTCTCATGGGATTAAAGCTCTCTCTTGATAATAAACTCAATTTTGGAAATGGAAATGGAAGGTACAGCATTTGTATTATTAAAATTATCCCATTTTCAGATTTTCACATTAACAAATTATTATCTCAAAAACTTACTTGTTATAATGTTGGTACATGTATCAATCAACCTGAGAACATGATTTCATCTTATTAGAGAAAACATGAATTGTTATGTTGAATTTACACAAAGTTACTGGACAGCAACCTTTCTGTAAAACAAATAAAACATGTACCAGTGTTTTGCCATTTTTTCCTGAAAAACATGAGCACCAATTCAGGGGTGTGATTTGTCCGGATTTTTCCGGATTTCCAGATTTTTTACAAATCACAATGTTGTGATCCCTCCGGATTTTAAAGATTTAAGCAATAAAGGAAAGCAAAGCAAATGCTCAGAACTGTACATTTTCACCCCCAGCACTGTTCACAACAGCGGCCCCGATACCCCTACCCTAGCAAAATTTACATGGATTTTTCAAAACTGCCCAATCATACCACTGCCAATTGTGATAAAATTGAAATGAATTGAAAGTTTGAAATGGATATACGCTACCATATACCAATGTTATACCTTCCCTTTTAAGTCAATGGCTTCACTGGACAAGCCAGCAACATGCTGTTGGTTGGTGATGTGTTGCTGCAACACGAAGGTTATGAGTTGGTGCTTTCTGTATTTGTTGAATCCAGTATTGATCTCCGTTTTTAAGATTTTTATTTATTTTTTTTCCTTCTTCAGAATTTTGTCTTTAAGGTATGGCATCAAACAACGTCTGAACCGGATATGAACAGCGATCGTATGCTGGGCTTTGCCTCGGTGGACCTGGCTCCTCTGCTCGCTGGTTTCAGGAGCCTCAATGGCTGGTACAACATTCTTGACTTCAGTGGTCACTGCCAGGGTCAGATCAAAGTGTCCATTATCCCCAAGGAGAGTGTGTCACCGCTGAAACGATCAACCAAACAAAAGGCAAGCAGTTATATGGTTTTTTTCCCCTCAATTTTCCATTTTCATCGGTATATCTCACCATTTCTGTTTGTATTTCCCTCTGTTTTTCTCCGTCTCCCTGTGTATATTTATATATGTTTCTCAATAAACTGTTCTAATTCTGATTATGTAAAGTTTCCTTATCAGTTGAGAATGTTGCCAGTGATCCTGTATCTGGTCCCACAATCAAGCTGGTTTGGCATTGGTGCATTTTCTCACAAGTATATCCCAGTTCGTTTTTTTTCTTTTCAAAATTTTAAATGTGGCAATCAACACATTTCCTTTGGTTTTCAATACATATTGAAACTTGGCTATTGTATGTTTAATTGTATCATTTCCCCCACAATTTCCACAGACAACCCCTAACACATCCGCCATCTTTGCCCAAGGATTCCCTCACATTCCATTCACCACATTACCTCACAACCAATTCAGCAAACTCGGCCAACCATCCCCTCCGAAAGCCGCTCCCCCGCAATCAAACCACTACACGGAGCACCTACAAAATGTTCGCAAGTTCCACGAGGACCTCCACGGCAGGCTGAAAGTACAGCAGCAGGATTTGACCACTGCCGTGAAAGGGGTGGACAGTGGGGAGAGGGGAATGAGAGGAATACCTGCTGTGGGTCTTGAAGATAGAGGACAGCTTCCTTCTGTCGTCTCCAGCTCATTTCTGATGACAAACCTCAGGTATGAGCTGTTTACATCTTTGGATGAGATTCTCATACTTGATTCAATGACAGATTAACAAAATCTCTTTAAAAATAATCACATTTTCAAAAATTACTTTGTCATGCTTACTAAAGATGTTTCATTCCTTCAAAATATTATCCGGTTTAATACATCTCATAAATAATTCTGTTTAAAAATGTTATTGTAGTTGAGAGGTTATCTCATGTCATGATTTGTTTTTGTTCTAATTAGTGAATTAATTTCTCAAAAATGTTAACACCCTTTCAACAGAAAAAATCTTGAGGAACTAGACACCATCAACCATGGACTACAGCAGAGACTGGCCTCCCATGAACCTTTGGGGGGAATCCATGGTAACCGCGACTGTAAGCAATCCAGTGAGCAAGTGCAAAATGCCTCCTATGAGCCTGTGAGGAAAGTTGATGATTACCGAGATGAGGATGCCACAGTGTCAGACAGTGTCACATACAGGAGGAGGACTAGTGATGAGGATGTCTTAGAGAAAGTCCGACAGGATTTACAGCAGGCAGAGGCTGATCATATCTCGGATGAAAATGGGCCTGGCAGCCCAAGACAAGACCGGTACTTCCAAACGGATGACGCCGCGGAGCCGACGTACGAAAGCGACTGGGAGGATGGTGTGCAATTCCACGATGGTAGAGGTCAACAAGACGAAGATATCATCATACCCAAACCGCTGAATGATGTCTCTTCGGCATATTTCAGTAATGCGGTTAGACCGGATGCGATCCGTACAAACTCTGCAGGTGAATTAACAAGAGAATCACAGCGCAGAGAAACTGACATGGATGCAGTTCGAGGGTGGCAGGACGATTATAAAGGTGGCGATGATGATGATGATTTTGCCATTCTCGAAATGCAGAGACTACGGATATCTGATGAGCACAGTGGATTACACAGAACCACGATTCATGGTTCTGAAATAGACTCTGAAGTTGACCAGGAATTCCCAAGAGAGCCAGGCGTTCCCGGCCAAGCTTGGAGGAGTGGCGATCATAGAAAGCCTCCCGAAGAATCCAACGAGATTGATAGACTTGAAGGTACCAAGATGCTTATAAACATTCTTTGAAACATTAAACGACCAACCTGTGTAAATGTTTACTTTGGAAACAGTGGAATTTCTTTTACGATTTCTGACTAAAATATTTTTAATGAAACAAATATAACACTTCAGTAAGGTAAGAATTCATTGAATAGTTTCTGTCACAACAACCTTTTCACCAAATATGCTTGTATCCCCTATTTTAATAACTTAAATCATTTTGGACACCTAATGATTTGAACTTCACAGAGGATGTAAACAGGAAAGGCTCTGATGACGAAACTCCGGACAGATACACAGTTTCTGATGTAGACAGTCCCAAGATGTCACCAACAAGCCATGATGAAATCTCCGCAAGAACTCAGTCGGGAGATGAAGACCATAGTCATGAAACGGGTCCATGGCACAATAACGTCATCGCGCAACATGATGATGATGATTCCTTCAGTACGGATGTCGAGTTCCACAGAGACCAGTTGACAGAGTCCCATACACAGCAAGAGGTTTCGGAATCAGTGAATCCGATTCGGGATGCCAGTAGATGTAGAGATGAAAATCAAAGGATTGTTTATGAAAAGAATACAAATCAAACTACAAACAGCGAAGAATATCAAACAGTGGCCGAAGACGATGAAAAACAGACATTGGCCAAAGACGATGGAAACCAGGCAATGGTTAGAGGTCAAACGAACATTGACCTCGATGTCAACACGGGGTCAAAGGATGTAGGTGTGTCACAACAGGGCAGATCAAGCGAGAAGACTCAAGTATGTGGCAGTAGGGACGAGGGGGATAGAGAGAGTGTAGGAAGCAGCAGTGATGAGTCAGTCGTCATTACCATCGATCCCAGACAGACGGAAAAGCAGATACGTCAAGAAAACAAGAGAAAGATGCAGGCAGACACCGTACAGCATTCATTGTATCCTTTATTAGTACATGACAACAAGACTCCCGTGTTGAGTTGTGGCTTCAGGCAGTGATGTCATGGGTTATCACACTTCCACACCTTGCTATTTCATCATGCGATTAACAGTTCTTGTTGTAGGATTTGAGGCTTTGCATGGTGGAGATAGATACTTGAGTTTTCGGATGACACCATGTAATGATCTCTTCTTGGAAGAAATGATGGCTCTGAGAAGAGCTGGTTGGTTTGTTCTCAACGTTTCGACTAGTCTGCTCTAGCCATCTCTAGCATTCTCCTAATGACGGCTAGAGCAGACTAGTCAAAGCGTTGAGAACAAACCAACCGGCTCTTCTCAGAGCCATCACTTCTTCCAAGAAGAGATCATTACATGGTGTCACCTGAAAGAACTCAAGTAACAGTTGTGAGGTTGGTGTTCTTACGTAGATTGCCTATGTAGGGCAAACAGCCTTGTATTCTTACGTAGATTGCCTTCATAGAATAAACAGCCTTGTGTCCTTACTAGATTGCCTTCGTAGGGCAAACAAGCTTTACCTCCCTAAAAAGATGAGTCCAAATCTAATATGAATTTGATAAGGAGGTATGAAATTGATCTTTATGTAAATAAATATGGGATTTTTTGTCTTTGAAATATGATGCCTTTACTTAATCAGCTATTAATGTTGTGGAGTGCCATGGTCGAGTGGTTTAGTGCATCGGATTTGTGTTCTGATGGCCGAGTCGTCAGAATGTGGGTTCAAATCCCAGCCGCGACCGGGGTGCTTGTGTCCTTGAGCAAGACACTTCACCATAACTGCTTATTATTATTGTTGTTATTGTTATTATTATTATTGTGTGTATTATAATTTATAAGAAAAAGACAACATTTTTTTGTGGCAATATTATTAATGGCAGGATTTTGCAGATGTTCCAGTCTCTTTACTGATCCAGTGGGCTGTTGATTTGTCTTGCTTGGCTGTTTGGCTGGTGATTTTTTTAATTTTTTTATTTATTTTTTTTCCCGCCCATAACAAATGAACATTCACTTTGGTCTCATTTGTTCCAAGCATTAAATGTCTGGATTCCCCATTTTGTTCTCAAATCTATGATTACACGATTAGAAATAAACATTTTCCTTAACTTGAGCTGTATGAAGAGCCAAATCACCTCCCGTGCAGATGCCTAATTTCTTCCTCCCAGCTCAGGACCTGGAGGCGTCAATGAGGGCGCTACACACCAGCATCTTGCCGAGACCACAACCGAGACAGATCCCGGATGATCAGGTACTTTTATCATGAGTTAACATTTTAAATTGTTGTGTGAAATATTTTGCTTTTCATTGCTCATGTGCACTTAACTAGACACACATTCGTCTCTCCATAACCTCTACACATGTTATTTATTTAACCCTCCTACTACTACAAGGGTCAAAAACAGTCAAAATGTCGATACACTTGCCAAGGTATATCTAGTGCACTTAAAAGTCAAACACTGTCAAACCTTACGTGTAGTAAGTACATTTACAGGTCAAAATGAGTCGACCGATTTTGACTGGTAAAAGCATTGTCTGGTATTGTTCAGGGTGGTCAAAATGACAGTAAAAACCAGTCAAAAATGCCCCTGTGTGCACATTTGGGTCAACGGTCAAAACCAGGCAGTTGACTGATTTTGACCTCTATAGCAACTTCCCACTAAAGTGCAGCAATAGTAGGAGGGTTAATGGGCTATATTTGTGTAGCTTCAGTATGTTAAGAATAGTACGTTTCATTGTGGTATTAACCCTAACCACTCCAAATCCTGCAAAATCCTCCAAGGGGCACAATTCAGCACTGTTGGAAACTGGTACTTTCACCTCTTCAAATGGGACAAAATTACTACCTGGCGAGAAGTACAGGCCATAAGTGCTGAATATGAAAGACCAACGAAAATGCATGGTGCATTTTGAAGATAAGGGCATGTTGCCAAAAGTGCACTGATGGATTTTGGAGGATTCAGGAAGGTTCCTAGTCAGAATACCTATAGAGAGTTAGGGTTCAGGAAGGTTCCTTGCCAGAATACCTATAGGGGGTTAGGGTTAATAACCAATGCACATCAGGGGAAAAGTTGGGTTTCAATACTAGGAAACAACTTGACTTTTGATTATTGTTATAATGCTGAATTCATTAGCCCCATATGTGCTGAAATGGCAGCAATTGAGCTGTATACTCCCCAGGGAGCTGAGATGGTTTCAGGAATGATTTATGAGCCTTATGAGCAGCGGTAATGATATAATGCGCCTTGAGCACCACTTAGTTAGTGGATACGTGCGCTATATAAGTCCACACATTATTATTATTCATTGAAGATGCATGACATACAAAATGCAATTTGTCTTTATCCATCAAGCTTTTATGTAAACTCTTATTTCCAATTAGATGCCCGACTCCAGAGCAAGACCGACTGATGCAGCTCGAGAGTTGACTCAAAGACTGGCGTCCAACCATCCCTCAGTGAAATCACGAGTATCCAGACCGACCCAGAAGCCACCCTACAAGCTACCCACTGCGGAAGAGGCTAGACGAATCGCTAAGATCTTTGCATCAAGATTCTCCGAGGGCTGACTGTAAGACAGTGCAAATACCGACTGTGTGCTTGGATTACAACACTGATATTGATGAATACGAGGTACACATAATTATGCCTTTCATAGAGTAGCTAAGCAGTAAATTATCTGCTATAAGCAGATTGATTATCCCACAATAATAATGTATATTTGAGTGTATTTTAATTAGTCAAAATGTTGATATACTTGCCAAGGTATATCTAGTGCACTTAAAAGTCAAATACTGTCAAACCTTAACTGTTAACTGTTGGTGTCCTCTGCTCGCAGCAGTTTGGCTACCACAGATCTCCACTTCTTTCTCTCCTGCGCCGTCCTCACACACTCCCTGTACTCCATTCCTGTCCACATCTTGATGTTACTTGTCCAACTTTGTCTACCTCTTCCTCTTTTACCATCTATCTTTCCATATAATTTCTCGTTGCAAAGCTCCTTTTCTTATTATGTGACCGAAATACTCCATTTTCCTTTTCTTGATGTTATTCATAAGTGACCTTTCTGTTCTCATTCTTCTTAAGACTTCAGTGTTTGTGGTTCTGTCTCTCCATGAGATTTTTAAGATGCGTCTGTATACCCACATCTCAAAAGCATTTATTCTGTTAATTATATCTGTACCAAGTGTCCATGTTTCAGAAGAATAGAGTAGTGTGGACCAGATGTAACATTGTGCCAGCTTCAACCTTGTTGTAATATGGATGCTCCGTGAAGTGTGAGAACATTTGCCATTTTCTCAAATGCAACCCTTGCTATCCCTATTCTCCTCAGGATCTCCTTCTCACACCTACCATCTTCTGTAATTAGGTGGCCTAGGTAAACAATGCTTGACACCTGTTGCAATTTATTCCCATTTAGTCTTACATTGATGTTTGGCGCTACCTCTCTCTTATGGATTACCATCGCTTTTGTTTTGGTCACATGTCAAACCTTACGTGTAGTAATACATTTACAGGTCAAAATGAGTAGACTGTTTTTGACCACAATAGCTACTTCCCACTAAAGTGCACCTATATTAGGAGGGTTAATGTTTGACTATTAATACAAATGCCAAGCATTTATTTCTATCATAATTTGTCTCTGCTTCAAACATTCAGATTTGTTGTTGGAATTTATTTTTCAAGTTAGAGAGAACGTGTGTATTTTGCATTTCCGTTGTGTGCCTGATGTCCTCAAGAGCGTCTTGAAATGGATTGCTTTAAAACACAGACAATAACTACAAGAAGAAAAAAATAATATTGTAAATCTCAAGAGTGTTCAGTTTATTAAAATAATAATACCAGCAGTTTTTAAATGTTCCATAAATAAATAATGACATCATTTCAATTCGATGATTGGATTTGCTACCTTCTTATCACACACACATAGCGTGTAATTAAATTATTCATAAATATTTTGTATAATACATGTGTATATATATAATATACTGTTTTATAGACACGGTGCTTTACACCATTTATGGAAATAAAGTCTAACTGAAATATCATGCTTGAAGGGGTTTTCAGCCACTACTGCAAGCAAAGCAATACAATTAGCTCTGATGGAAAGTTATTTCCTGTGTGTGAAAACATCGGACCCAGTTCTAGTCATAAACCCCACCCACCCCTTGGTCACATACCTGTATAAAAAATGTGCCTGACCTACATAGTAACAATTTTCATGGGAAAGCTTCATAATCCTATTAGTTAATAATAATAATAATAATTTTTAGCGCGCACATATCCACCCTGCTGAGCGCTATTGATTGACAGACTAGATTGGTCTATTAGGGGCTATATACCACAGACAGGAGAGCCCCCTAGGAACAACCCTTAAAGGAAGTCTGTGCAGTAGATTCTTGACGTTTTGGTTTTCACACGTGTGTGGGTAATTTGAAGTGATGGGCTTAATTTAATGTAATGCCATTTGATCTACTTAAAACCTAAAAATATAAGTAAACAGGATATTAACATGTATGTTTTTGACATGAAGTGCAGGAATGTTTGTGTCTTTTACACATAGTAGTGGACAAAATCAAAAATTATTAATGTTTGCTTTTACGAACACAATTTTATTAAGGTATTACTTTTAAAAAATTGCAATATAAAAATAGATTTGCAAGATTCCCTTCACCTAAAATGGGAATTTTTGAAGAGCTATGCAAGTAATTTAAAAATAAAAACTAGTTGGAAAAGGTTTTCAAGAAGAAGCAATTTATGAAATTAACAGTCCACAATCACTGCTTCAACTCATCAAAAAATCTATGGAAGCCCAATACATGAATTATCACATTTTTTGATTAACTGGCAGTGATAAGAATATGTTGTTTTCTGGTTTCTTCCCATTTGGGAAAGCAAATTAAATAAATAGTCCAGAATATTAACCAAGACCTGCTGCAATGTAACGCGCCCATGGAATGTAGATGAAGTCATAAGACTAATAATGAGCAATTCTATCAAATGGAGCGTGCCAACAATTGACCCAGCCGGTTTGTTTTGTGCAGGTGGTGACTACTGTCCACTTCCTATAGTTAGATATCTATTATTTACACCACTGTTAACAATATATTTGACAGGAGCCATTATTCTCATGAGCCTTCTCGAAATATACTTACAACAAAGTATGCATATTTTGCAATTGATTCCAGTTTTAACAAAATATGACACCGTTTAACTTGATTCATGTTAAAAGGTATGACTTCTTTTAAGCAAGTGTGAAAGTTGAAAATCCCCTTTTCCCTCAAATTTGTAAACAACAATCATTAGAAATTGGCAATGATTCCTGCCGTTATTTCCTTATTTTAGTAGAAATACTGCCAACAATCTCTCTTACGTTGTGGTTCTTTTAACATAAAATAGAATATATCTCTATGGTTGGTTCATGTATGATGTTCCATTCAGTAGCACTGGAATGGGGAGTATTCCCTCATTGAGTGGTACTACCATGGTCATCTCTATGACGTCTTGATTTACTCCCAACAGTCCAGGAAAAAGACGCTTCAGGGCATCCCACGTCCCAAAACAAGTCCTGAAAACGGATAAAAGATTGTCACTTATTGTAAGTAGCCATGGGCGCATGACTAATAAGGCATTCACCCAAGAGGGGAAAGCTGTGTACAATGGTACAAGAATGGTTGGTGATATAGGCAGTGCTTAGACATGTTTGATTCTCAGCCTTGGTATAAAACTAAACACAGACTTTACCAGAAAATGCGATGTGCATGTTTTTCTTTTTACAAATATGCCATATGATTGGAAGGACATGGGCCAATTACCAATCATACTGTTTTGCTTTACAGGGTTAGCACAGAATGTATGCGCTAGCCATGTAAGCAGGGAAGTACGCATGTTCTCAAGCAGAATTTCCTTGCTAACCTGTGATATATTAAGCACATGATTTTCTGCTTTAACCCTAACCTTCCCAAATCCTCCAAAATCCTCTTTGCTAAAGTGAAGGATTTTGAAGGATTGAGGTTATTAGGCATGCATGCAGGGAAGGGTCCCTGGCCATGTACATGTATCACTTATTAGAAACACATGTCATGTGCTTGCTTTACTACTGAAGGATTTTGGAGGATTCAGGTTATGTGTAAGCAAATGGGCCTAGGGAGTTAGGGTTAATAAGCATTGATTTTTCACTTAAGGTAAACAAGGCCCAGGTTGCAGCAAATTGCAGCTGTTTTCCCACTTTGTAATTTTTGTGGATATTTTGTCATCTTCAAATCTAATTCATTTGAAGGTTTGGCCATCAGATTTGTTTGCAATTTATCAATTATAAACCATAGAATGAAACACCGTCAGTACTTACGCAATGATTCCCATGATGATAAGAAATATATCAAATAACCACTCATTTCTCGTAAGAGATCTGCAAGATTAAACCAAATCAAATAATAATAATGTGTGGATTTATATAGCGCACGTATCCACCAACTAAGTGGTGCTCAAGGCGCATTATATTATTATCCCTGCTCATAAGACTCATAAATCATTCCTGAAACCATCTCAGCTCCCTGGGGAGTATACAGCTCAATTGCTGCCATTTCTAGCGCATATAGAGCAAACCAACTCTGCCTTCACAGGTACCCATTTAACCCCTGGGTGGAGAGAAGCAATTATGATTAAGTGTCTTGCTCAAGGACACAAGTGTCACGGCCGTGATTCGAACCCACATTATGTTGCTAACACCAGAACTTGAATCCGGTAAGCTAGACCGCTCGGCCACGACACCCCAAATGGTTACTTCTGGTAAATTTAAGGAAAACACGATATGAGAAAGAACACTTCTTTCAACCAGTGTGCAAAATTGTAAATAAGAATGATGAGATATGTATAAATTTCCACTTATTTTGTTGTGCAAGAAATTGTAAATGAAAGCAAGGGATTGTACAACATTGCTAAAATGTCTGTAAATGCATCCCTACGTCTTTTTTAAGAAAGAGGAAAGATATGTGAAAGTTTCAACTTATTTTTTGTGTGTCATCACAAAAATAGTGAAAATGCATTCATATTTGTTTGTATGTATTCCAATGTTGGTATTAGGATCACATGACCAACTTCACATCAAGTAAGTTTTAGATTATATAATTCAGTTATATTGTAATCGGGTAAAAAAACATTTCAGAGATTGTACAATATCGTCACAATCAGAACAGACTTTTAACAGGGCATGAAATTGATGTTCTAGTTTTAAGATTTACACAGTAGCAATGGTAATGTGACTATCATTTTCAGTGAATGAGTTCCTCTAAAACTAGCACTCCATGCTCCGTTGACCATGACGATGTTGTCCCTTTAATGTGATAGTGTTTAAATAATGTTGGAATTTTGTTTTTTCCACTTAGGGACGAGGGCCAAAGTCATGGTACGGCCAGGCCCAGCTCATTATAATGACTGCAGTTGTGAACAAAAGATAGTCTGTGTTAACAATAAGAGCTTATTTGAGGTCTATTCATTAGTAAAGGGTCTTTTGTGCTCAGGGGATTATATGCGCCAGGCTTCTCAATGGCTTGGCTGTACCATGGACTTTGGCCCTCCTCTCTTCATAAAACATTTCATAACTACAAATCCGTACATCTTAATCATCAACAACAAAGTAATCATCACATTAAACAAAAATGGAGGGGATGGTTAACTTACTCTTTGAATATCTGCATATGGAATAGTCCCGGTAGAATGAAGGCTAATAACGTGCAGCACGTTGCTCCTACCAGAGCCATTAGAGTGGCTATGTTTGGTATAAGGATCACTACAAGACCTGTTATTAATACCATGGCTGATCGTAGTAAATTCTGTAAATGAATCAAACATTTCCATGTACTTCTGAAAGCAAGGAAGGAATAGAATGCGACAGAAATCACCCGATATCTTATCAAATATGTTGGTTATATTCTGTCTGTCATTTAAATTTTGGTAAATTCAGGTATAACAAATGAAGGATTTAATTGTTAGTGACTTATAAATGCCCCAGACAAGTTTAGATAATCTAACTGATGAATGCGTGATCACATGGGGCATGCATTAACCCTAACTCCCCAGGCCCATTTGCTTACACATAACCTGAATCCTTCCTAACTCCCCAGGCCCACTTGCTTACACATAACCTGAATCCTTCCTAACTCCCCAGGCCCATTTGCTTACACATAACCTGAATCCTCCCTAACTCCCTAGGCCCATTTGCTTACACATAACCCGAATCCTTCCTAACTCCCTAGGCCCATTTGCTTACACATAACCCGAATCCTTCCTAACTCCCTAGGCCCATTTGCTTACACATAACCTGAATCCTCCAAAATCCTTCAGTAGTAAAGCAAGCACATGACATGTATGCACACATGTGTTTCTAATCTGTGATACATGTACAGTACATGGCCAGGGACCCTCCCTGCATGCATGGAGCAATAAACAGTGTCCACTGACCCAAGCACTGACCTTGCAATCACTGCAACAAACATGGATGTACATGTACCATGGAAAGGCAAGTATGCCTAATAACCTCAATCCTCCAAAATCCTTCACTTTAGCAAAGAGGATTTTGGAGGATTTGGGAAGGTTAGGGTTAATAGTCAATAGAGAAAGATCAATATCAAAGTTGGACCAGCGTGTATGTTCATTCTATACCAGCTGTTAGTTTTAGCTGGCATGCCACTCGGAAGAGAACCAATCAGAGTGTAGGAGTTTGTCTCGCAGCACTCTGACTCGCGTGCTATTTATGAGTTCCATTTGACTGGATAACTATTATGAAGTTTGGAAAATGAAATCAAGACGGGCAATTGATAATCGTAATAAAATCCCAGCGCTTGGTCTTTACCTCAGGATAAAGACCACTTGTGTCATAGCCTAGTCTTGGTTCAAGACTGTTGTTTGTATGTTTTTCATACACGATCCGTTGCTGGATGGCGCTACTCGAACCACAACAATCACGAACCGCTATCAAACACAGTCTTGGAAATTTCGTAGAATCTCCCCCGAAAAACAGGGGGAAACCACTACGCATGCGTAAATTTGAATACTAGCACAGCCCATATTTTTGGTGCGCACGTGCATAAACAACAATGGACTGCCGTTTTCAGGGGGCGATTCTACGAAATTTCAAAGACTGTGTTTGATAGCAGTTCATGATTGTAGCGTTCGTGTAGCGCCGTTGTATCGTCTATCAAAAACATATAAACACAGTCTTGAACCAAGACTAGTTGCGGTCATGTGTGATAACGGACATAGCATGTGGCTCAGTCCGTTATCACCCACGTAATTACATCCTTAATACCCAAACTCACCCCATGGTTCGTATATTTGTGTGGATCTGGCAGTAATCTAGACTCCAATATAACAACCACAGGGAACATCATAACAGGATACGTGAAGAAGAGCGAGAAGCACAGACAGCTCTTGACTAACTCGGGCAGGATACCTGGACAAAAAAAAATGGATGAAGGAAACAAGGTCCAGGTAAGGGTAAGCCATCCATCTAATGTTGATGATTTGGGCTCTCATGTGAAAAAGCCACACTACACTAGTGGTAATCTTGAAAAAAAAATCACAGATTTACATTAAACTAAATTGGTTGTAAAGTTGATGATGACATCTCTTGAAATATTTCTGTCTATTAAGGTTCTATCGTTTCTGAGTTAAATTTGTAAAGTAAGTTCCTGTCATCCGAAGAAAGAAATATCACGTTGGCATGAATATGGAGAATCTGAATGCATTTTCTCAATTTTCTTGTTAACGACACAATGAACAGGCCTGTGATTTCTCAGGATTTGTTACAAATCTCCCTTTGCCTTAAAATTTTCTTGAAAGAAGAGAATTAGCCACCAAAGAAAGAAAGAAGTAGCCTGCATTGTATCCAAACCTCTAGTTTGTTGTTTGTGGGGATGTGGAAAGTCTGTAAATCCTCCAAAACTAAACATCCTCGAGACCAAAGGGAGAACCCAGGCCCGCTACCCATTTTCCAGGATTTCTTTACTTTTGTTAAAACACACCCCCTGAATGAAATAAACTGAAACATTTCACAGGTTTGTTTTTATATTTTGTTTCTTATAAAGTATAGATGCATTTGCAGACATTTTACCTACATGAACAATTGATAATGCTTGTATTGGCTCCAATAAGACAGTGGCAAGCTTAAGGAAATAAATCAGTACCACCATATTAATTTTGTTGGTTTACGAATTCTTACAGAAAGGCATGTTGGATGATTAACATCAGTAGTATGTTTGTGCCATTCAAGTATTTAGAAGGTGTAGGAAACGTAGCCTTACCTGGGGGAAGGTTTAATGTAATGATGCTTTCTGTTGATGATCCAAATGACTGAAAAAGAAAAAATATATATATCAGAACCACAATCTCACTTAGCGATAGTTGAGATGCAAACTGAAACCGATAAAGAAATGCAAGGTTAAAATATTTTTTTTTTTTTAACCAGTTGGCGTCGGAGGCCGTGTATACACGCATTTTTTTTTTGAACCACGGATCGGAGAGCGTCTAAACACGCATTCCGATTTTTGTGTGTGTTACCAGGAGACTTGTCAACACGCCACACGTGGTGTGCCGTCTGACTTGTATACACGCAATCGTTTCTTGGGGTCACGGTTCGGTGGCCCCGGACAAAAGTCACTGCAAACAATGAACGAGTTCACTCTTTTTGTTGATTTTTGCATAATCCCTTTATCCAAGACCTGTTCATTTAACGTACCAGCCAAGAATTTGTAAAGACGGATTTATATCCATTGTTTACGAGGCCTTTCCTCTCTCTCCGGGTATACTGGTCGCTAATAGGCCGTTGCATCGGAGCTTGCCAACGGTCTAATTGTGCTGAAAAAACACAACCGTAATTTAAAAAATAGCCATTTAATTCTCGAAATGTCAATGAGTAAAGGTGTTTATTTGGGTGTCCGGACTTGGTTTCATTGACAAAAAAAATTATTAATGGCTAGAAGTTTTTCTGATTTTTCACTGAAAATAAACCCGCATGGGGGACCGAAAAAAAAAAATATTCCCGACGTGAACTGGTTAACCCTCCTACTCTAGCTGCTATAGAGGTCAAAACCAGTCAACTGCCTATTTTGACTGTTGACCCAAATGTGCACACAGGGGTATATCTGACTGGTTTTGACTGTCATTTTGACCACCCTGAACAACACCAGTCAATGCTTTTACCAGTCAAAAACCGTCAACTCATTTTGACCTGTAAATGTACTTACTGCACGTAAGGTTTGACTTTTAAGTGCACTAGATATACCTTGGCAAGTATATCAACATTTTGACTGATTTTTGACCCTTGTAGTAGTAGGAGGGTTAATGGAAATTTTAAACTGAAGCCACCGGGGAATTTGGGATTGAGTCTCAGATTCAACTGTTGCAAAATATAAAGTGTATTTTTGTTTAAATTATTTCTTTTCTGTTTAGTGTATGCAAATATATATATTTTTTTTAATATAACATATAAAAGAACAACATTATTGAGAAAGAAAGATTTAACCCTATACTTACCAGATAACCACATACACCAAAACTAATGTACAGCATTGTGACAATGGTCAAGGCAATCACAAATATTCTGAGGAAACAAGAGTTAAAAAAGAGCAACATTATCAGCAAATATTTCAAAGCTAAGATTGATAGGGGTATAATAATAACATGTGTGGCAGTCGGGGAAAACCTGTCGGAAGTCGCCACGCACATTTTGTAATTATGAACCGATTTATGTGAAAAATCTTAGTTTGAAAGAAATGAAAAACACTTTTACACTATTTTTACTATAATGTCAATTTCACCTCAATTCAAGGGATTTACGTTTACTGCTTAGCCAACTTTGAAGCCTAATTTCTCCGTTTGTGGGTTTTAGAACCGTCTTTGAAAGGTCATAACTTTAGTTGTGGTTTGGATATTGAACTCATTAAAACTGTTATGAGATCAGTAAAGGGTGTATTACTCGATTAAATGCTCAACAAAAATTGTAAAAATTTGACCATGTGTTGGGTTTTCCTGGACTGCCACACATTATGGAGACCAAAAACCAGAGACTTTTTTGGGGGGGCCCTTAAATATTTTGTTTTATTATTTTCTACTTTTGTAATAATTTATAATGAACACATTTCACCAAATATAGGAATGACTGACGCATTGAATTATGACAAATTGTGGATACCCTTGTGGATACACTTACTTTCTAAATGTATGCCTTTTGGATGCTAAGACAGACGATTCTAGTGCTAAAATCATTCCGGCTCCCTGGAAAATAAATCAACATTTTCCAATGAATCATACTTTCACATAATATGGTAATTTCAACTTTTTTATTGGCAAATAACAAATTTGTTATTGGCCAATGATTCATGTTTGAAATTGCTGGAATGTAGAACGCAAACTTTTCCCAATACAAAGGGTAATCATTTTTTAATCGAGATCCTTTGTGTTTCATGCATAAGGGAAGGTACAATATTGGTAATGCTAGCAAAACTGCTTCTACTAGTATGCTTAATACCCTCTTTGGGTCAAGATATACATTAAACAACCAACCTGTTTATGAGATTTTTTTTAACCCTCCTACTGTAGCTGCACTTCAGTGACACGTAGCTATAGAGGTCAAAATCAGTCAACTGCCTGTTTTTGACTGTTGACCCAAATGTGCACACAGGGGCATTTTTGACTGGTTTTTGCTGTCATTTTGACCACCCTCAACAATACCAGACAATGCTTTTACCAGTCAAAAATGGTAAACTCATTTTGACCTGTAAATGTACTTAGTACACGTAAGGTTTGACAGTGTTTGACTTTTAAGTGCACTAGATATACCTTGGCAAGTACATGTATATCAACATTTTGACGGATTTTGACCCTTGTGGTAGGAGGGTTAATTTAGGAAAGAGTTTGAACATGAAATTATTTCACTTTTCTTTAAAAAAACTGCATCTCCGTTATAGTTATTCATATGTAAGATTGATAATATCATCAGGTTTACACTAAATATGTTTTACATTATAATATGAACATTTTTTTTTAAATTACCAATGTTGTACCTCATCATCAAAAGACTTTATCATTTCATAGTCATTTTCCCCTGACTGTTTTTAATAGGATGATAAATCAAAGAAATTTCCAGTAGAAATTTGAAATAACACTAACACCCCACTAACTTTAACATATAAAGCATACCTCATAGCAGTAGAATGCAATGCCAAGGAAAAATGGAAAGCCAACCAGCGACATCTGCTTGGGATGTATACTACAGATACAAAAATAATTGAATATTCATAACAGTCATTCATAAATAGTAACAGGATATTTTTAAAAGTTTTTTTTAGTTCTTTCGGGTACACCATGTAATGATCTCTTTTTGGAAAAAGTGATGGCTCAGAGCCATCACTTTTTCCCAAAAAGAGATCATTACATGGTGTACCCGAAAGAACTCAAAAAAACATCTATCTCCACCATGCAAAGCCTCAAATCCTCCATCGGTAGCGGGATAGTAACCAGAATTACAAATTATTCAATGTTAAAGGGACAACATCGTCATGATCAACATGGCATGGAATCCGAGTGCAAGTTTTAGATTAACTCGGTGACAACCCACATGATAAGGTCATATATTACCGTTGCTGCTGCATAAATGAGCCAGTAATTTTCAGTCACTGTGTTTATCTTAAATTAGGACACTGATTCCATGCCCTGTTGAAAGACGATACTGGCTCTTTAAAAGAAAATTGTTTTTTTATTCTGTGCACAACAGACACACTTCACAGAAGGGTCAGAGTTCATGATCCAGTGCAACCAATCAGAGCTGAAGGTAGACATCAGCTGATGCCTTTGCATGCAGAAGTTATTAACAATAATATGAAACAATCCAACAAACTGGTTTACTCACCGGACATTCTGCACATGCTCAAAGTCAAACCAAAATACGACGGAGTATGCAAATATGTTGGCAAAGTCCGCACACAGGCTGAAGAATAAGAAACAAAACACCTAATTAAGAGAAGGAAATACTGACCCAACATTCTGCACAGATCCTGTGGTTGTACTTTTCTTTTACTCGAGCACAAAACATGAATGGGTTAAATTCATGTAGCATCAACACTTTCTTTAACCCTAACGACCCCATATCCTCCAAAAGGCACTTTTTTGGAAAAAATCAGCACTATTGGAAACTGGTACTTTCACCTCTTCAAATGGGGCAAAATTACGACCTGGCAAGAAGTACAGGCCATAAGTGCTGAATATGAAAGATCACTGAAAATGCATGGTGCATTTTGAAGATAAGGGCATGTTTCCAAAAGTGCACTGGAGGATTTTGGAGGATTCAGGAAGGTTCCTAGTCAAAATACCTATGGGGGTTAGGGGGAGGTACATCATTGGTAATTCTGGCAAACTCTCTATGAAATCAACAATTCACATTTAAAACAACCAACTTGTGTAAGTTTCATCTTGTTACGTTTTGCAGTTTACAAGGGAAAAAAAGTGAAAATGCAATCAGATGTTGGATTCAATCATTCTAATGTCAAATTCAGGAACAAGTATTATTTCCTAAATTCGAACTGGAAATTTTTTCACTTTTCTTATACATGGCAGCACCTCAGCCAAAATGATTTCTTGGGGAGATTAATACATTCCTCGTATATACATTAAGTACTTTTTACTTCAAAAATTATATTTTGATACTTTTGAATTAGCAATAGTATACCTTTAACGTTTACAAGTAATGAATAGGACAAAAGATAACTGCTTGCCAAATCAACTAAACCTTTACCAGTATTTCTACTGATTGGAGAGAATACCAATGGGACAATAGGTGGCAGCAGACTTAACGGGTTTTTTTTTCCATTGTTTGTGTAATACTGTGCATGCACAAGCTATCAAGAACAATGAAAAATGACGAGTAAGTCTGCTTTCTAGCGTCTCCAAAGTCTCCCATTGTCACAAGGTCTCTAACCCAAAGATCTGTCGTCATGCTTTGAGGCCTGCGAAAGACGCCAGATACTGGCTTCTCAGTTTTGGGGAGATTCAACTTTGACCTTAGTTGGTAGCCAGCGCACGAGCCGAGAAGCGTGACATAAGATTTTCAGCACAATGTATCCAATGAAATCCCTTGAATGGTGCGCCAGGAGCCTGTCTCTATCCTTGATAGGATAAAGACAGGGGGCCAGTCTAGCTTACGAGCCTCAAAGCATGACATCATATCTTCAGCACAATGTATCCAATGAAATCCCTTGAATGGTGCACCAGGAGCTTGTCTCTATCCTTGATAGGATAAAGACAGGGGGCCAGTCTAGCTTACGAGCCTCAAAGCATGACATCAGATCTTCAGCACAATGTATCCAATGAAATCCCTTGAATGGTGCGCCAGGAGCCTGTCACTATCCTTGATAGGATAAAGACAGGGGGCCAGTCTAGCTTATGAGCCTCAAAGCATGACATCAGATCTTCAGCACAATGTATCCAATGAAATCCCTTGAATGGTGCGCCAGGAGCCTGTCACTATCCTTGATAGGATAAAGACAGGGGACTAGTCTTACAAGGCGTCTTGCTGAAGGTTACAATCACTGTGATCCCAGTGGACCCCTGGCTCCCATCCCACACGTACCTGAACACCGCTAATCTGTTGAGATGTCTGAGTAAGCACAGTAGCGTGAGGGGAACCAGCATGATACCGATCCAGTGATGTTTGCTTAGACCGGGGACGAACGTAACCAGATTACTCGAGATAAAGATGAGATAGGCACATGAAAACCCTGCCACATACAAATGTTAATGTTAGTCTTAGACTTGTATATGTGTACTTGTATTCTACTACAATTCGTCGATTGCCCGGAAGAAGGACGTAACGAAAGTGTAAGCAATTAATGTGCAAAATTGTGTTTCAAGAAAACTGAGTGTGAAAGTTTGGTCGTTTTTCTGCCATTTATCAAATGGTACTCAATCCTATGAACAGTACATGACTCTGTTTTTTATATCTTTTTCGTTTGTGTTCATTTCACGACTAACATCCGCTCACTCTTGTGTTTATATATACTCTTGTGTCATTGTAGGATAGTTAAATTCCACATGTGATTGGAAAAACATGTCCTGGGAGTAATTCTAGCAACAAATATTTAACAGTCATGCCCTACTTTTATTTTCAAAGGAGCCATTTTATTGCTTACGACCTTCTGCCGGGACAAAAAGTTGTACTTTGTGTGCCCGGAAGAAGATCGTAGAGCCTTACGACCTTCTTCCAGGCACACAACGAATTCTGCTTAGTCTAATTCTTTATTCGGCCAACACTATTCAAATAATTAACATACCTTTCATAAAAATAAGAAATGATGATTGGAAGAGGTAAAAGCGTGGAAGCAGAACTTGGGGGTTGGGGAGAGGTCAAAGGAAGGGAAAACGGTTCCTTAAAAGAAGATTATAAATATATAAACCAATCAATGAAATGGACTATAATCGAACTATAAAATATGAATTAAAGGGACAGTATCGCCAAGATCACAGCAGACTTTCAACAGGCATGGAATCGGTGTCCTAGTTTAAGATGAACAACAGTGACTGAAAATTACTGGCTCATTTATCCAGCAGCAACGTTAACATGACCTTATCATGTGGGATATTATTTTCAGTCACCGAGTTCATCGAAAACTTGCACTCTGATTCCATGCCCTGTTGATTGTGACGATATTGCCCCTCCAATAACTCACAGCTATTGTATATTTACAGTTACGCTTTTTAAAAACATGAGCCATGCATCCAATATCCTTCACGAAGATATTTAGTTTTGAACCAGATTGAGAAATGCAACCAGACTGCAAGGAGCCTTGCGAAGTGAACAGACTGCACCGATATCATTCGTTGTGCCAGCAGTCAATAAAATCCAACATTGGTATGTATCATGAAGTATTGGCTACCCGTTCCCCCTTCCACCCTACCGTCCCTCCTGGACTCCACAAACATCTCATACAATGTAACTCTGAAACAAAATACTTCCTTAGCTTTAATACTTACCTATCTGGGACACAACAATAGACAAATCCACCAGGACTTTTCCCTTACTGCCCAATGCATAAAAACCTGTAAAAAAAAAATGGAAATAAAAGGGGAAAATTGGTGAGCAAAGGTATTTGTTTTTGACTTGCTTGAGAACCCCAAAAAGTGTGTTTTAACAGCTTTATCAAATGCTTTATCAAACAATTGTGGGACGCTAATGCTATTACCCGTAAAGGGCTGTTCTATGTGGAGAGGGTGAAAAAAAATTCACGTGATTTTTTTGTTGTTGGTTTATTGGCTTCTATTATATCAATACTTTCATAATTTATTTACAGAAATATTATTATTGATGAGTAAAGATGAAAAAACAAAAGTTTAAATGTTACACATTATGCAAATTAGCAAAAATATTTGAAAAAATACTTCAAGATGCTTGATAATTCAAATTTATATTGCACAAGCATTCCTAAAGGAGCTCAAAAGGAACATAACTGTTGCTATGGGCATTTAAGAGTTTCTTCTTAGCTCATTTCTTTTTCCACTTGCTGTGTTTAAAGGGCTGTATCTCTGAAGGCACTTCCGTTAATTTGTACAATATGAATATGCAAAAATCAGTATATCTCCAGAATGCAAAATGCCACAGGGTTCAAACCTACATGTACACCAAATTAAAGCTTATAATGTAACCAATTCAGCTATGTATGTAACTCATTTTTAAAATTTTGTCCCATAATACCCATTTTTGTGGAGCCGTTCACAATTATGGTAATCTTCTTTAAATTGAACTATACTGAGATCTCCCTTTTTCAGGTAGAAACACTCTTCATACTTAACCCTAACTCCCTAGGCCCATTTGCTTATGCATAACCTGAATCCTTCCTAACTCCCTCGGCCCATTTGCTTATGCATAACCTGAATCCTTCCTAACTCCCTAGGCCCATTTGCTCACACATAACCTGAATCCTTCCTAACTCCCTAGGCTCATTTGCTTACACATAACCTGAATCCTTCCTAACTCCCTAGGCCCATTTGCTTACACATAACCTGAATCCTTCCTAACTCCCTAGGCCCATTTGCTCACACATAACCTGAATCCTTCCTAACTCCCTAGGCTCATTTGCTCACACATAACCTGAATCCTTCCTAACTCCCTAGGCCCATTTGCTCACACATAACCTGAATCCTTCCTAACTCCCTAGGCCCATTTGCTCACACATAACCTGAATCCTTCCTAACTCCCTAGGCCCATTTGCTTACACATAACCTGAATCCTTCCTAACTCCCTAGGCCCATTTGCTTACGCATAACCTGAATCCTTCCTAACTCCCTAGGCCCATTTGCTTATGCATAACCTGAATCCTTCCTAACTCCCCAGGCCCATTTGCTTATGCATAACCTGAATCCTTCCTAACTCCCCCGGCCCATTTGCTTATGCATAACCTGAATCCTTCCTAACTCCCCCGGCCCATTTGCTTATGCATAACCTGAATCCTTCCTAACTCCCCAGGCCCATTTGCTTATGCATAACCTGAATCCTTCCTAACTCCCTAGGCCCATTTGCTCACGCATAACCTGAATCCTTCCTAACTCCCTAGGCCCATTTGCTCACGCATAACCTGAATCCTTCCTAACTCCCTAGGCCCATTTGCTCACGCATAACCTGAATCCTTCCTAACTCCCTAGGCCCATTTGCTCACGCATAACCTGAATCCTTCCTAACTCCCTAGGCCCATTTGCTTACGCATAACCTGAATCCTTCCTAACTCCCTAGGCCCATTTGCTTATGCATAACCTGAATCCTTCCTAACTCCCTCGGCCCATTTGCTTATGCATAACCTGAATCCTTCCTAACTCCCTCGGCCCATTTGCTTATGCATAACCTGAATCCTTCCTAACTCCCTAGGTCCATTTGCTTATGCATAACCTGAATCCTTCCTAACTCCCTAGGCCCATTTGCTTATGCATAACCTGAATCCTTCCTAACTCCCTAGGCCCATTTGCTTATGCATAACCTGAATCCTTCCTAACTCCCTCGGCCCATTTGCTTACGCATAACCTGAATCCTTCCTAACTCCCTAGGCCCATTTGCTTATGCATAACCTGAATCCTTCCTAACTCCCTCGGCCCATTTGCTTATGCATAACCTGAATCCTTCCTAACTCCCTAGGCCCATTTGCTTACACATAACCTGAATCCTCCAAAATCCTTCAATTTAGCAAAGAGCATGTAGCATATAACCTCCATCTTTCAAAATCCTTCACTTTGGCAAAGAGGATTTGGGAAGGTTAATGATAAGTGCAGCAAGAGGATAAAAAACATAGGAAAAGGTATGAGATTTGGAAAGAAATGGATGAGAGGGTGGAATTCAGCAGTGAGAATGTACGGTTGCATATAAAAATGACTTTATATAATCATTCAAGTGACGCCGCTGCGACCATACTGTTGTAATATGTTTGTACAGTAAAGAGGATGTGGAACCGCGTAAAGCTCGCAGCTCGCGGCTGAAGTACATTTCGCCGCTAGAGGGCTGCGATATGTACGAGGCGAATACTCACCGACATCTCCATAGTCTATTTCATTCTTTGGACTCTGTGAAAGTAAGAATACAAAATGAAAATAAAAAAACATCTCCTGATAACATCAAAGAAACTAAAAGAACCGTCAAAAAGATTGTTCTGTAATGAAATATTGTCAAAAACCTCAGTAAATGTATCAATCACAGCTGTATGACAATACTCATATTTGTAGCCATGGTAGCAGGTTTAGTCCTGCACTCATTATGACTGTATTGAACGTTGCACAGGTCCACACCGATAACCAATCAAATTATGATTGTTCAGGGTGTCCCAGACCTGTCTTGTAGTCAAGAACTTTCTCATGAGTACAAGTACAGAAAACACTACTCATGAGTACGAGAACTCCAACTATAGAGAGTTGTAGTTGAGTACCTTTTCATGAGTATATGAGTATGTATACGGAAAAATGTACTCGAGTACGAATACAAGAATGAGTACTCGAACTCTAGAGTTGAAGTCAAGTACTTTTTCATGAGTGATGACCTTGTCACCTTGGGGTCAGAACATCGATTGCGCAGCAGAACGTCAATTGCACAAGGGCGACAGGACTTTACTTACAGTGCGGGCGATTTAAAGAGACGTGTTCTGCTGCGCAATTGATATTCTGACCCCAAGGTCATCGCTCATGCGCATTATTCAGCATGAACGGCATGAAAAGTTTGTACACAGATTGGCCGTTGCTCTGAGAAATGTCTGGGAAATCCTTTTTTTTTTTAGACATCTTTCAACAAAAATCGTTTCTCCAAGAGGCAGTTAAGAAGTTACAGTGCCTGCATTTCCTCGGTTCAGCCAACGAAGACGGGTAAAAAAAGGGAGAAAATTCAGTGCAAACTTTACAGGTATACGAACGGGAAGAACTCTTGGTCAGGACCCTATCAGAAGTGTACTTTGAATAAAAAACACAACATCAATGGAATGCAGCATATGACTGTTTACTTCAATCTCTTACTGGAGTTTCTTCCGTTGCACTTTTCCCCGGTTGTCCATTACTCAGTCCCTTCTCGGCAGCAACGTCTGTCATCTGATCGTCATCCTTGAGTAACTCCTTCCCTTCAACATCGTCCGTTTTCACTTTGCTGACGATTTTGAATTTCCTGCGAACGTCCAGTCTCTCTTCGAGCTTGTACTTGCAGTCTATGAGCATGAGCATAGCTTTAACACTGAGACAAATAAAAACAAAATTAAAAATGCTGAAATGAAGACTTACACAACTAGTATTTTTGGCTCTTGATACCGGTTTAAGAAGCAGTTTGTTGATTGTTGAAAGAAAAATGTACAGTGATCAGTCTATGAATGGGCCAGCACACCTTTGTCCAAGGTCAATCTATTTTAAGAAACACAATACATTGCGTACAACAAAGTTGGTTGGTTATTTTGGTTTTTAGGTCATTTCCAGTGTTGTAAAATGTCTTGAAATTGCCACATGAGACAATTTTGGATCTGTAGTGACCCCTTGTGACTTTATGTACATCACCAACAATAGAGACTCACCTTACTACAGACACAAAGCCAAGAATTAAGACTCCTTCTAAGATTCCAGCCTGAAAAAAGTAAGAGGATTAAAATCAATATTTTTCATTCTAAAATATAACCAAATTCTAGTCTTTATGGAAATAAGATGTAAGAATTTCATCATAAGTAACATTGTTTTCGGGTAGAATGTCGTATCCGACCGCCACTTTTTCTCATTCAATATAAGTTTATAACCATTAAAGTAATCTTACCTACCTCGTAATGTGGAGAACATATGGATGATGATGGACATATACTTCAAATTATTCCAGGACATTTATTTCATGAAAAATCAAGCATTTTTGGTATACGATGACTTCCTCATTCATGTCAGTCTGATCTTGTAAACTCCACAATTAGTGACCAACACAGTCATTGTACATGCGCAGTCCAGTGGCAACTATAACAGGATCCTTCTATTTTCTAAAGGGGAGGATTTTTTTAGAAGGGAAATAAAGTCCGAAAACCATCATAAAAGTGGATTTTAAAGATAGTTTTCGCTTTCTGTACCACCAAAAATCGATAGAATAATTTTTTAACTGGTTAGTGGTTGCAAAAAAAATTCCAAAAAAGCCCTTAAAAAGTGGCGGTTGGATATGACATTCTTTCCTTGTTTTCTTGTTTATCTTCAGTTATTTTTCCAAAACATCAAAGTTTTGTTCAAATTGAAAAGCTGTTCTTACTGTGTTATTGTACACAACAATTCTACTTCCTTAACTGTCAATTAGTATAATAAAAGTGAATTTTTGACATTACTATTTAATCAATATCACAACTGGTCAAGAACATTTTCACACACTGTTACCTCTTTGAAAGCGAACGGAAGACCCAGCCCGCCTGCACCAACGAAAGAAATGAAAATATTTGCGAATATTTTTACGGGATTCGTTGCTCCTCCGCCGTCATGCATCTTGTACTCGTCGTGGAAAACTTTCCTCCTACAAATTTAAGCAAGAGTTCATTCGGAAAAGATACTCGAGGTTTGATTGTATTACGTACAAGATATCGTCTTAGTCTTCCATCCCACCCACACGATCTCATCTCGCGCCACATCACTTTATGTTGACGTTGCATGCGGATATATGGATAAAGGTATCCCTCATGTTAATTTATTTAAAGGACCAATCAGAAACCTCCACTATTTCTATAAATAACGATTCATCATAACCAAGCTCTTTAAATTTAGCGCCCTCTTCCGTGCCTGAGTGCACAGTTTCCATGTATGAATCCCTGTCTTCGTAACGTTTTAATTCAAGATCAGTTAAAGATGGAACCCGTCGATTATTACATTATACACGAAATGTGTACTTCTGCACGTGCACTGTGTACTAGTAGTAATGTGTAACGTTAGAAAATAGGTTTGCAAATGCAAGTGACCGAATTTGATTCAGTAATTCATGCTTTTATTGTAGACAGAAGGAGGTGAAGATGAGGAATAGGAACAAACTTCCCAATAATCTGCCGCAGTTGCAGAATCTAATCAAACGTGACCCTCAGTCGTATGTTGAAGAGGTTAGTTAGTAGGCTATTTAGACGTAAAAATATTAAAATTATTAATAAAAAAAAATCATAATAAAAAATAAAAAATGTAAAAATACAACTATTGAGAAAGCATAATTTTTCGTACATTCATTATGTTTCCACCATTTGTTTCCACCATTTCCTTTCCCGTTTTTGCCCATTAAAGAACTCTTTCTGTTTGTATGTACATGTAATATCACAATAGTCGCTGTACACTTTGTCACATAAAACTTTACCTGAAAATGCTGATATTTCCCACTTGTTTATACTGACGTGTTGGCAGACATACAGGCGGGTCCTACTAAAAACCAACAACTCACGACAACTCACGACAACTCACGACAGTTATATAAATATGTTTATAAGACTCACTTTGTAGTCTGGTTTACTTTCACTCTTTGACATAATGGTACAGTCCTTTTGCGTTGCACAAGCAAGATTGCGGCCAATACTACTGCAGCGAAGAAAATCATTTTTTATTGCTAATTAAAACCACATTTTCAAAAACTGAAACCCTGTATGTAGGTATGTGCGTATCCCACGCATTGTCGCAAATCTGTTCGGCCGCGGCCTCAATCTTGGGTTGAATCGCCGTGGCGAAGACACCGTGGAGATAGCGCTTTGTAACGTTTCGCTGAGGCCGTTCTTTTTGACGTACCCAGGAGATTTTTTTTCGAAGACGTAGATCACATATATATTCTACTTTAACCTCGTTCTAAAATTTTCTGAATACGGCATCTAGAAGTTTCCAAAAAATATTCTCGAAATTTGGGTTCGCTCTTGCTCATCAAAACCATCGACGATTTACCAAAAGGTGAGTAAAATCACTTATCAAACCACAAATATCATTTTTCTATACTTGTTTTCTACCTCTTGGCCAATTTTGACGGCGATTGAACGTCTCCCAATTATGTTTTTTGGTCTCCCCAAACATCGATGTCAACCAAAGATTGTATTGCGCCGCGTTCAGCGCGCTATAGACCTACCAATTTTCAGTCCGATAAATCGTCCGTTTAAACCTAATAAGTATTACATCGGCGTAACACAATATTAAATATTAGTTTTCATGAACTTATTTCATTTTTTTTTCTTCATATTTCCAGTCCAATATCATTTATTGTTTTTTATAATGTTTAATTAAATCAGGGATAAGAATTTCTCGCGGATTTCAGTATAAATATTTAAAATTCTCAGATTTTAGTGATTTTTTTTCTCTATTTTTTTAAATCTATTTTCATTATTTTGTTTTATATTTCCAGTCCAATATAATTTATAAATTGTTTTAATATTAAATTAAATCAGGGATAAGAGGCTTTCGAAGATTTTAGTGTAAAAATATGAAAACAATCCTCAGATTTGAGTAATTTATTTGTTTTCATAATTTTTTTAATTTATTATAATTTTTTGTTTAACACATTTTTTTTGTATTTCTTATTTGTAAATCAGCACTACAAAACAAACTAATCATTGAATTAGCCTGGAAATAGGTTATTATTCTTCCTCTTTTCCCAAGCATTCCAGTGATACCAACCTTTTGAAAATCAGACAAGAATTAAGAAAGTTATGATATGGAATCCGAGAAAATCTAGGAAACGGGTCACAACTCAAATGTACATTTCTTATGTTTTTCCTTATAAAATAATTGCCATTTACGGGCCTAAAATTGCCGGATTCAACATGTCATAACTTCCTTATTTTTGGTCACAGGAAGATGATCCTTATATCATTGTAATCATCTATTCAAGACCTTGACAATGATACCAGTTGTATTGGAGTCTGTTGATTTTGAAAATTTTTGTCACATAGCTACTGTATGTATGCCACTCTCCCTTAAAAATATATTTATAACTTTATTTTTGAGTTTTCAGTGCATTTAGAACATGTTGTCGTCAGTTGTTGTGAGTTGTCATCAGTTGTCGTGAGTTGTCGGTTTTTAGTAGGACCGATACAGGCAGCCGTCATAAAAATTTTAAGTTTGTGCGCATGCGCTTTTGCATCTAGCTAGCGTTTTCGTATTATCATACACATGCAGTACAGAGTGGCAACACATTATGACGAGCGCACTGACAGCATTTTGCAAACAAGATGCTATTCAAATTAATACCACTCGTTCTTGAGCTATTAATTCCCGTTTTTGAAATACACTGATCCATTCCATTCTCTGCTCACGCTCAGAACACTGAAAACTCGGTATGCCATCTGCATAATAAAAGCCAAACGCATGACCGACGCAACAACAGGCTTAACCCATTTGTATTGGGGATTCATACTATTTGATTGATATGCTGTGTTGCTGGATCTTAGCCCCATTATATGGCCAATACACTGGACATCCCTCGGAAAGAATGTCGTATCCAACCACCACTTTTTAAGTTTTTTTTGTGTTTTTGTTGTTGTTGTTGCAACCACTAACCATTTTTGGGGGTACAGAAAGCGAAAACTATCTTTAAAATCCACTTTTATGATGGTTTTCGGACAATTATTTCCCTTCTAAAAAAATCTTCCCCTGCAGAAAATAAAAGAATCCTTTAAAAGTTGCCACTGCGCTTGTACAATGACCATGTTGGTCACTAACAGTGACAAGAACAGACTGACATGACTGCGGAAGTCATCGTATAACAAAAATGCCTGATTTTTCATGAAATAAATATCCTGGAATAATTTGAAGTACATGTCCATCATCATCCATATGTTCTCCACTTTACTGGGTAGGTAAGATTACATTATTGGTTATATTGAATGAGAAAAAGTGGCGGTCGGATACGACTTTCTTTCCCTCCGTATCCATGGAAGAGGGTTAATGTTATTGTCCATAATAAATTAATGATACATTTATAGAGATATAAGTAACAAGAAAATTGCAAATCTTCAATACATTGTATAATCCACCTTGAGCAGTAAAATCATAATTTTTGTCGTGTTTGTGTTTCTTTGCAGTTTCTTCAACAATATCGCCACTATGAGTCCAACTTACAGATTTTCCAGTTGAAGCCGACGCAGAATTCCGAAAACCTCATAGAGCTGGTCATGTTCTTCTGCCAGGTAAGTCAAGGCATTGTATAGACATTATTCACTTGTGGTACGGCTTAACATTATCCCTAACTCCCTAGGCCCATTTGCTTACATATAACCTGAATCCTCCAGTAGTAACGCAAGCACATGACATGTATGCACACATGTGTTTCTAATCTGTGATACATGTACATGGCCAGGGACCCTCCCTGCATGCATGGAGCAATAAACAGTGTCCACTAACCCAAGCAAGCACTGACCTTGCAATCACTACAACAAACATGGATGTACATGTACCATGCAAAGGCAAATATGCCTAATGACCTCAATCCTCCAAAATCCTTCACTTTAGCAAAGAGCATGTAGCATGTAACATCAATCCTTCAAAATGCTTCACTTGAGGAGGATTTGGGAAGGTTAGGGTTAATGTATGATACATAAAATTTTCATATATTTAAAAAAAAATCCACGATAATATTGTATATCGCCAATATCATGGTCGTCGATAATCGACTATCAAAACAATCACCCCTATCACCCCTAGTACCATGTACATGTATACATCATCCAATGTGAGTGAAAAGAAAGAAAAAGAAAAGGATTCCAGATAAATCCAAAGACTGTAGCAGAATATTTCATCCATTGGAGTCTCTGAACCAAGTGGTTTGACTTAATCCTCCTACTATAACTACGCTTTAGTAACCCTCCTATAGGTTTAACAATCAAAGACACTCAAAATTTGTATGTAACTCCCAACCCATTGACTTTGTGCAGTGCACTCAAATAAATGCAAGGACATGTGGTTATGGTAGGAGGTCAAACCAAAACCACTCAACTGTATATGAGTCTGCTGCTAAGTACATACACAACTCTGTGTGACTCTGCATATAACTTATGTAGGACATACACAAGTGTGTTTGTCTTTGCCACTAACTCCATCACAAAAACACATGTGTGAACAATTGGCAATGCAACCAAAAATACTCAAGTGACTGTCTGTGGGTGCGGTGCTTACTGGGCCAAATTTCAGCCTGGGCATAGGAGGGTTAGTGGCAAGTAGCTATAGAGGTCAAAATCAGTTAACTGCCTGTTTTGACTGTTGACCCAAATGTGCACACAGGGGCATTTTTGACTGGTTTTTACTGTCATTTTGACCACCCTGAACAATACCAGACAATGCTTTTACCAGTCAAAAATGGTCAACTCATTTTAACCTGCAAATGTACTTATTACACATAAGGTTTAACAGTGTTTGAATATTAAGTGCACTAGATATACCTTGGCAAGTACATGTATATCAACATTTTGACTGATTTTGACCCTTGCAGTCATATGAGGGTTAATATGAGTCATTTTGTTGTCTTGTGATTGACAGCACAAACTGCTTTGGAATAACCTGCACACTTTAACTTAACTGAGCTCATAGGTCAATTATAAGAGCCGTTGCACGCTGTCAAAGTTAATCAACATTGTCCCCAGACAATACTTGGCTGGAACACCACTCAGAGTTATTGTAACAAGTTAGCGTTCAGCTGACTGAGATGTTTGGTTACTTGAGTCTGTTGTCAGGAGGCATATCTTTTTTTCTTTTTTTTAAAACAATATTTTCTTCTCTTTTTTCGAAGGTATGTTTCACAGGGAGGCATATCTGTAATATATATTTACAGCGCTGTGTCCTTGAGATGTAAGCGTACATGAGTCTGGTGGTAGGCAGGCATGTGTGTTGTATCTACAGTCCCATGTCCTTCGGTTATGGGACATTAACCCTAACCGCCCCAAACCATTCAAACTCCAACAGCAGGGTTTGTTTGATATTGATGGACTGTGCACTGTACAGCCCAGACTAGGATACTTTGCATGGTGCCGGGTGTCCTAATTCCAGCGAAGTCCAACAGTTGGGTGGTAGACAGGGATACTTTGCATGGGGCCGGGTGTCCTAATTCCAGCTAAGTCCAACAGTTGGGTGGTAGTGTTTGTGCATGGTGTTGTATTTTGATGGACTCTGTACTGTATAGCCCAGACAGGGATACTTTGCATGGTGCAGGGTGTCCTAATTACAGCAAAGTCCAACAGTTGGGTGGTAGTGTTTGTGCATGGTGTTGGATTTTGGCGGATTGAGGAATGTTCTGAGCCAATAGCTAGGGGGTCAGGGTTAAGCTATAGGTCCCGCGCACAGTGCACATAAAAGAACCCAGAACACTTATAGGGAAAGAGTGCGTGTTTACCCCGGTATTTCTGCTTCATGTATCGCAGTCTCAAACGGTTCAAAGCTGGGATCTGAGGGATACCTCAGAATTACTGACCCAGGAGAGTATCGAAATGTAAACTGGCCGATTTTTGTTTTCATGCAGATATCACAGTGTTACCCCAAGGAGCTGGAAGAGTTCCCACAGCAACTCATTGAGCTCCTGCAGAGGCATAGCACGGTCCTTCATCCAGACATGAGAATGGTAAGTTTGCTTATGGTTTGGGGGGGGGGTTAATCCCAACTCTCAAAGCTTCTTACAGATTTGTATTGTATTTGTATTTGTTTAATTTGTTCAGTAGAAACTTTTGGGGAAAAAATTGAAGATATTGAAGATAGTTGAACGTATTAAGTGTTAGAGATTTGATCATATTAACCCTCCTACTATTGCTGCACTTTAGGAAGTTGCATTGGTTATTAACCCTAACCCCCTATAGGTATTCTGGCAAGGAACCTTCCTGAACCCTAACTCTCTATAGGTATTCTGGCAAGGAACCTTCCTGAACCCTAACTCTCTATAGGTATTCTGGCTAGGAACCTTCCTGAATCCTCCAAAATCCATCAGTGCACTTTTGGCAACATGCCCTCATCTTCAAAATGCACCATGCATTTTCGTTGGTCTTTCATATTCAGCACTTATGGCCTGTACTTCTCGCCAGGTAGTAATTTTGTCCCATTTGAAGAGGTGAAAGTACCAGTTTCCAACAGTGCTGAATTGTGCCCCTTGGAGGATTTTTCAGGATTTTGAGTGGTTAGGGTTAATACCACAATGAAACATACTATTCTTAACATACTGAAGCTACACAAATATAGCCCATTAACCCTCCTACTATTGCTGCACTTTAGTGGCAAGTAGCTATAGAGGTCAAAATCAGTCAACTGCCTGGTTTTGACCGTTGACCCAAATGTGCACACAGGGGCATTTTTGACTGGTTTTTACTGTCATTTTGACCACCCTGAACAATACCAGACAATGCTTTTACCAGTCAATGTAAATGTACTTACTACACGTAAGGTTTGACAGTGTTTGACTTTTAAGTGCATTAGATGTACCTTGGGAAGTATATCAACATTTTGACTGATTTTAACCCTTGTAGTGGTAGGAGGGCTAATGATGTTTTATCATTTGATTAATCACCAGACGTTTTGCAAGGGGCTCATACTGCTGCGCAACAAGGGACTAATTCAACCCACCAGTCTCCTAGGGTTGTTCTTTGAGCTACTTCGTTGCCAGGACAAACTTCTACGTAAGATGTTGTATTTGCATATCGTCAACGATATCAAGAAACTCAACAGGAAGCACAAGGACAATAAGGTCAATACGGTAAGTACAGTGAATAGTGAGGCCTCATGGTCAGAGATGCTGCTGGGTGTGTCACAAAATTGCCGTCATTCAACATACATTAGCGTTGGGCACCAGTCTGGCCTGTTGGATCGACATAAAGAGGGTAGACAATGATCAAGTGTCTATGTAGCCGTATTTGTCTGCTTATGAAGTGTCGCGGCCGAGCGGTCGAGTGCGTCGGACTCAAGTTCTGGTGTTGTCAGAATGTGGGTTCAAATCCTGGTCTGGCCGGTCGCGGCGCTTGTGTCCTTGAGCAAGACACTTAACCAGAATTGCTTCATCCTTTGAATGGGACATAAGCCGTAGGTCTTGACAGGATACCCGACCGAAACTGTCATTACCCAGTTCCATTTTTCGGTTCCAATTATCCGTAAGGGACATGGGCCAAAGTCATGGTACAGCCAAGCTTTTGAGAAGCCTATCCAGGCCCAGGCTTTTCCCCTGTCTACTGGCCTATATAATGAGCTCTGCTTGCCTGGGCTAGGCCCTCCAGAAGCCCAGGTTATGTTGATTAGTAGATACTGTATTGTTACAGGATTAGGACTCACAAAAGACAATTAGGAGGCCAGGTAGCCTAGGCCTGGCCAGGCTTCTCAAAGGCTTGGCTGTACCATGACTTTGGCCCTCCTCCCTAAACGACTTTTGAAAATTTTGACTGAACATTTAATCAACACAAAAGAAAGTCTCTGAATTTTTTGTTAATAAAATGTGTGTTGGGAATGGGAATGTTATGAGTCGTTTTTAATGTAGAGGCGGGAAATTATTACAGAAAGTCCACAAAATGTGACTCTAATAAAACAAGAGAAACTTGTGTTCGTATTGGTTATTTTATACATTCTGGAGTACTTATGTGATTTGACAAAATTGTTTACGGGTACCCGGATATCCGAAGATTTCCAATTTCTGGTATCCGGTTCCCAAAATAACCAAAAATGCAAAGCCTTTATTCTTGTAGAGTCAAGATAATAAATTGTTCTCGGTAAAGGACACTTATCATTAGAAAATCAAAATGAACATTTCGTGGGCCCTAAGACAAACCAGGCGCATTGAGATAATTTGGCCACAGTTGCCTATATTGACTCAGTGTAGTCCAAGTCAACCTTGTTTTCTTTTTTTCCCACATGGCAGACGCTGCAGAATTTCATGTACACTATGCTGAGGGACAGTAATTCAGCTGCTGGCAAGATGTCCATTGATATCATGGTAGAACTCTACAAGAAAAATGTCTGGTAAGTAGTCTAGACAGTGTAATCTTCTGAGATGGACTTGCTTGTATTGGCCGAGAATCATTTATTTGTCAGCCAGTAATTTGATGCTCTCTGTGTAATGGCCTCTGTGAAAGAAAAACTAGTTGACTTGTCACAATCCAGACACACCACTGTGCTTCTTCCATAGAGGCCACTCAGAGTTTTTTTTAAATACTAGATCATTGATACATCCCTGGATTGATTCCTTACACACTGCTTAGAGGTTGTATCCTCCCAAGAGAGTGAAGGAAGTTCCATGAATGAATCAAGTATTCCTGGTGACCAACAGTTGAGTTTTCTGTTGGTTATGAAATGTGCTCGATAAGAATGATGCATTATGATTGTTATCATTCAAAGTATGAAAGTGCAATTGTATTTTGAACCAATGATTTCTAACTTAGTTCATAAGTACCAGTACAGAAAAATGTATGAGTACGAGTACAAGTACATACAAATGTACTCGGGTATGAGTACAAGTATGAGCACTCCAACTCTGTAGTTGTAGTCCAGTACTTTTTAATGAGTACGAGTACGAGTACAGACAAATGTACTCGGGTATGAGTATGAGTACTCCAACTCTCTAGTTGTAGTCGAGTACTTTTTAATGAGTATGAGTACGAGTACATACAAATGTACTCGGGTATGAGTACAAGTATGAGCACTCCAACTCTCTAGTTGTAGTCGAGTACTTTTTAATGAGTACGAGTACGAGTACATACAAATGTACTCGGGTATGAGTACAAGTATGAGCACTCCAACTCTGTAGTTGTAGTCCAGTACTTTTTAATGAGTATGAGTACAAGTACAGACAAATGTATTCGGGTATGAGTACAAGTATGAGCACTCCAACTCTCTAGTTGTAGTCCAGTACTTTTTAACGAGTACGAGTACAGACAAATGTACTCGGGTATGAGTACAAGTATGAGCACTCCAACTCTCTAGTTGTAGTCGAGTACTTTTTAACGAGTACGAGTACAGACAAATGTACTCGGGTATGAGTACAAGTATGAGCACTCCAACTCTCTAGTTGTAGTCGAGTACTTTTTAATGAGTATGAGTACGAGTACATACAAATGTACTCGGGTATGAGTACAAGTATGAGCACTCCAACTCTCTAGTTGTAGTCGAGTACTTTTTAATGAGTACGAGTACGAGTACATACAAATGTACTCGGGTATGAGTACAAGTATGAGCACTCCAACTCTCTAGTTGTAGTCCAGTACTTTTTAATGAGTACGAGTATGAGTACAGACAAATGTACTCGGGTATGAGTACAAGTATGAGCACTCCAACTCTCTAGTTGTAGTCCAGTACTTTTTAATGAGTATGAGTATGAGTACAGACAAATGTACTCGGGTATGAGTATTAAGTATGAGCACTCCAACTCTCTAGTTGTAGTCCAGTACTTTTTAATGAGTATGAGTATGAGTACAGACAAATGTACTCGGGTATGAGTACAAGTATGAGCACTCCAACTCTCTAGTTGTAGTCCAGTACTTTTTAATGAGTACGAGTACGAGTACAGACAAATGTACTCGGGTATGAGTACAAGTATGAGCACTCCAACTCTCTAGTTGTAGTCGAGTACTTTTTAACGAGTACGAGTACAGACAAATGTACTCGGGTATGAGTACAAGTATGAGCACTCCAACTCTCTAGTTGTAGTCGAGTACTTTTTAACGAGTACGAGTACAGACAAATGTACTCGGGTATGAGTACAAGTATGAGCACTCCAACTCTCTAGTTGTAGTCGAGTACTTTTTAATGAGTATGAGTACGAGTACATACAAATGTACTCGGGTATGAGTACAAGTATGAGCACTCCAACTCTCTAGTTGTAGTCGAGTACTTTTTAATGAGTATGAGTACGAGTACATACAAATGTACTCGGGTATGAGTACAAGTATGAGCACTCCAACTCTCTAGTTGTAGTCCAGTACTGTTTAATGAGTACGCGTATGAGTACAGGCAAATGTACTCGGGGTATGAGTACAAGTATGAGCACTCCAACTCTATAGTTGTAGTCCAGTACTTTTTAATGAGTACGAGTATGAGTACAGACAAATGTACTCGGGTATGAGTACAAGTATGAGCACTCCAACTCTCTAGTTGTAGTCCAGTACTTTTTAATGAGTATGAGTATGAGTACAGACAAATGTACTCGGGTATGAGTACAAGTATGAGCACTCCAACTCTCTAGTTGTAGTCCAGTACTTTTTAATGAGTACGAGTATGAGTACAGACAAATGTACTCGGGTATGAGTACAAGTATGAGCACTCCAACTCTGTAGTTGTAGTCGAGTACTTTTTAATGAGTATGAGTACGAGTACATACAAATGTACTCGGGTATGAGTACAAGTATGAGCACTCCAACTCTCTAGTTGTAGTCCAGTACTTTTTAATGAGTACGAGTACGAGTACATACAAATGTACTCGGGTATGAGTACAAGTATGAGCACTCCAACTCTGTAGTTGTAGTCGAGTACTTTTTAATGAGTATGAGTACGAGTACAGACAAATGTACTCGGGTATGAGTACAAGTATGAGCACTCCAACTCTCTAGTTGTAGTCGAGTACTTTTTAATGAGTATGAGTACGAGTACATACAAATGTACTCGGGTATGAGTACAAGTATGAGCACTCCAACTCTCTAGTTGTAGTCGAGTACTTTTTAATGAGTACGAGTACGAGTACATACAAATGTACTCGGGTATGAGTACAAGTATGAGCACTCCAACTCTCTAGTTGTAGTCCAGTACTTTTTAATGAGTACGAGTATGAGTACAGACAAATGTACTCGGTATGAGTACACAGTATGAGTACTCCAACTCTATAGTTGTAGTCCAGTACTTTTTTATGAGTGTGAGTATGAGTACAGACAAATGTACTCGGGGTGTGAGTACAAGTATGAGCACTCCAACTCTCTAGTTGTAGTCCAGTACTTTCCATGAGTATGAGTACGAGTACAGATAAATGTACTCGAGTATGAGTACAAGTATGAGCACTCCAACTCTCTAGTTGTAGTCCAGTACTTTTAATGAGTGCAGTATGAGTACAGACAAATGTACTCGAGTACGAGTATGAGTACTCCAACTCTGTAGTTGTAGTCTAGGACTTTTAATGAGTATGAGTCGAGTACATACAAATGTACTCGGGTATGGTTACAAGTATGAGCACTCCAACTCTCTAGTTGTAGTCGAGTACTTTTTAATGAGTATGAGTACGAGTACATACAAATGTACTCGGGTATGAGTACAAGTATGAGCACTCCAACTCTCTAGTTGTAGTCGAGTACTTTTTAATGAGTATGAGTACGAGTACAGACAAATGTACTCGGGTATGAGTACAAGTATGAGCACTCCAACTCTCTAGTTGTAGTCGAGTACTTTTTAATGAGTATGAGTACGAGTACATACAAATGTACTCGGGTATGAGTACAAGTATGAGCACTCCAACTCTGTAGTTGTAGTCGAGTACTTTTTAATGAGTATGAGTACGAGTACATACAAATGTACTCGGGTATGAGTACAAGTATGAGCACTCCAACTCTCTAGTTGTAGTCCAGTACTTTTTAATGAGTACGAGTACGAGTACAGACAAATGTACTCGGGTATGAGTACAAGTATGAGCACTCCAACTCTCTAGTTGTAGTCGAGTACTTTTTAATGAGTATGAGTACGAGTACATACAAATGTACTCGGGTATGAGTACAAGTATGAGCACTCCAACTCTCTAGTTGTAGTCGAGTACTTTTTAATGAGTACGAGTACGAGTACATACAAATGTACTCGGGTATGAGTACAAGTATGAGCACTCCAACTCTGTAGTTGTAGTCGAGTACTTTTTAATGAGTATGAGTACGAGTACAGACAAATGTACTCGGGTATGAGTACAAGTATGAGCACTCCAACTCTCTAGTTGTAGTCCAGTACTTTTTAATGAGTATGAGTACGAGTACAGACAAATGTACTCGGGTATGAGTACAAGTATGAGCTCAAACTCTCTAGTTGTAGTCGAGTACTTTTTAACGAGTACGAGTACAGACAAATGTACTCGGGATGAGTACAAGTATGAGTACTCCAACTCTGTAGTTGTAGTCGAGTACGTTTTAATGAGTACAAGTACAGACAAATGTACTCGGGTATGAGTACTCCAACTCTCTAGTTGTAGTCCAGTACTTTTTCATGAGTACGAGTACGAGTACAGACAAATGTACTCGGGTATGAGTACAAGTATGAGCACTCCAACTCTGTAGTTGTAGTCCAGTACTTTTTAATGAGTACGAGTACGAGTACAGACAAATGTACTCAGGTATGAGTACAAGTACGAGTACTCCAACTCTGTAGTTGTAGTCGAGTACTTTTTCATGAGTACGAGTACGAGTACAGACAAATGTACTCAGGTATGAGTACAAGTATGAGTACTCCAACTCTGTAGTTGTAGTCCAGTACTTTTTAATGAGTACGAGTACGAGTACAGACAAATGTACTCAGGTATGAGTGCAAGTATGAGTACAGTTGTAGTCAAGTACTTTTTCTTGGCTTCCTCATAGCCAAGCTAGCTTTTTTTTATTATCGGAAACTTAGAATGTGTTTCCACTCAATTTTCAGAAACGAACTGAAACTTTTATGAGGTCTTAACTTGCATTCTTTCTAAGCAAAAATCATGCATGCGTGTGCCACCAAGCGACTTATTACATGTATGGGGTGTCATGGCCGAGGGGTCTAGCGCATCAGACTTGTGTTCTGATGGCCGAGTCATCAGAATGTGGGTTCAAATCCTGGCCGCAACCATGGTACTTGTGTCCTTGAGCAAGGCACTTCACTTTACAGTGCTCCTCTTCACCCAGGAGTATAAATGGGTACCTGTGAGGGAAGAGGTTGATGTTGTGGTTGAAAAAGCTTCCGATGCGCTACGGTAGCTCAGGGCTGTATACTCCCCAGGGAGCTGAGAAAGTTTAAGGAATTGATATTGGCCCAATGACCAGGGATAATAATGTAAAAGCGCCTTGTATCCTTCGGCAATTTGGCGCTCTATAAATCCAGTTATTATTATTACAGCCTCCCATGCCCTCATGTTTTCCACAGTGGCTCATTTTGTCCTTTTGTCCATCCTACACTGGATACTTTATATTTGCAAAATCTATGTGTGGTATTATACCTCATTGCAGGAAGGACGCCAAAACAGTCAACGTCATAGTCACGGCTTGCTTCTCCAAAATAACTAAGGTGAGATTTTCCAGTAATTGTTACTTATTCCCCTCCTACTCTGAACATCTGCGTTATTCATTAAAAAGTTCCAAAGACATTATATAGTGACATTTGATGTATGTTTTCATGTAGCCTTACTGGAGAATTATATTCAGATTATAATCATCTAGATGTTTTATAATATAGATTGTTGTGACGGCGCTGAAGTTCTTTTTAGGATCAGATGCTGAGGACAACCACGATAGTGAGAGTGAGTCGGATGTAAGTAATTCACAGTTTATTTAAGGACATTTTCTTTTCTTTTTTTAACCCTCCTACTATTACAAGGGTCAAAATCGATCAAAAATTTGATATACTTTGAGACTATAAATGTAACATACACACAATAGGGCTGACCTAAAGAAACGTTTCCATTTTTGTTCCACAAATTATATCATCAATTAACCCTCCCATAACTGCAAGGGTCAAAATCAGTCAAAATGTTGATGTACTTGCCAAGGTATATCTAGTGCACTTAAAATGTCGAACACTGTCAAACCTTACGTGTAGTAAGTGCATCGACTGGTTTTTGACTGGTAAAAGCATTGTCTTGTGTTGTTCAGTCAGGGTGGTCAAAATGACAGTAAAAACCAGTCAAAAAATGTCCCTCTGTGCACATTTGGGTCAACAGTCAAAACGGGCAGTTGACTGGTTTTGACCTCTATAGCTACTTCCCACTAAAGTGCAGCAATAGCAGGAGGGTTAATAAAAGATTTCAATTTGAATTGCTGAAGAGCCAAGGTGTTAGCCAGGATTTAGAAATAGGGTGTCCAAATTTGCTGGAAATTTCAAAACAGGGTGTCCAAATTGTTCACTTACAATACTTTTACATGTAAATGATAGATGAAATAGGCTGTCCAAAATCCAACAGACACCCCTCTGGCTAACACTATTGCTGAAGGCTCTATCATGCATTACATTATTGGTGTAAATTGGTGTTTTTGTTTTTTGTTTGTTTGTTTGTTTGTTTTTTGGAAGAATGAAAAACTGATAATAACTTTTTTTCCCTAAATCAAAACGTTTCATGTGTTTGTATCTAGGACGAAGAACCTACACCAAGAACCCTACTAATGGCACAACGAGTCAACAAGAAAACCCGCAAAAGAAAAAGGAAGACGGAAAAGGCACTCAGAGTAATCAAAGTAGGTGCAGTAATAAAAAATAATAATAATAATAATTATCAAAATATTTGTCTAGCGCATATCCATGAAAACATGATCTTGGGTGCTGAACTATACAAGCAAATAACAATTCAGAAAGCAAAAACATAATTACAACTTAAAACTTAAAAAGGCTTCCTGAAAGGATGAGTCTTGAGACCTGCCTCAACACTGTTTGCCTTCCAGCAGTACAGTGTATACTTTGAACAAGATCATAGGGAAAAGGGCCAAAGCCATGGTACAGCCAAGCCTTTGAGAAGCTCAGCCAGACCCATGCTTTGCCCAGGCCTATGGGCCTACATAATCTCCTAGCTGAGCACAAAAGACTCTTTACTAATTAATAGATCTCAAATAACTCTTATTGTTAACACAGACATGACTGACATCTTAGCTGTCTTTTTTTTCACAACGCCGACCATTATAATCAGCTCTACTTGCCTGGGCTAAGCCCTCCAGAAGCCCAGGTTATGTAGATTGACAGGTACTGTATTGTTACAGGATTAGGACTCACAAAAGACAATTAGGAGGCCAGGTAGGCCAGGCCTGGCCAGGCTTCTCAAAGGCTTGGCTGTTCCATGACTTTGGCCATCCTCCCTTAGATGTGTCCTCAATACTTTCGTCGTGTTATCTTATTATGTGGAAGCACAACAAATCAGAATGAACCATACATTGATGAAACGCTTTCTAGTACAATGAGTGTAGTTGAAACCGCTTCTTTAATTCTTATAAAGTTGTTGTTTGTTTTCTTCTTTTACAGAAAGACAAGAAGAAAAACAAGCCGGTGTCCTTCAACTTTTCAGCATTACATGTCATTCATGATCCTCAAGGTGTGTTTTCATGAAATGTGACATTGTTTACAAGCACAACTTTAAAGGGGCAGCATCGTCACAATCAATAGGGCATGGAATCGGAGTGCTGGTTTTAGATTAAGTCAGTGACTGAAAATAATACTCCACATGATAAAGTCATATTACCGTTGCTGCTCCATAAGTGAGCCAGTAATTTTCAGTCACTGTGTTCATCTTAAACTAGAACACCGATTCCATGCCCTGTTGAAAGTCTGTTCTGATCGTGACGATATTGTCCCTTTAAAATGTGTCGTTCTGAGCAACTTTCCTGGAAAATTGATTTAATTCTTTTTTTAAATGGATACTTTGATCTCAAAGTGTTCAGTCAGTAACAAATGATTTACCTAGAAGCCTAGAACAGATCTGCTGTCTCCAATCATGGACTACAGATTTAAGGATTTCAGTGCGTCGGACTTGTGACCGGGTGGATGAGTCGTTAGAACGTGGGTTCAAATCCTGGCTGCGACTGTGGTAATTGTGTCCTTGAGCAAGACACTTTACCATAATTGCTTCTCTCCACCTAGGAGTGTAAATGGGTAGTGACGGTTAATGTGTTTGATTATATTAGCTCTGTAGCGCCAAAACAAGGTCACACATATAGGTTGTATACTCCCCAGGAAGTTGAGTAAGATTATTGACCCAATGAAACAAGAGTAATGATGTAAAGTGTGTTGAGACATAAGTTTATGTTGAATGTGCTTTATAAGAAAGGATTATTATTATTAATAGGTGGAATATGCCATTTAGGTTTTTTCCGTTGTCATGATCAAGCCTATCATCCCATGCGTGATAATTATGCGTAGCCTTAGCGTGCGCGCATTGCAAAGTGCAGCGTGTTGAAACTGACGCAATGCCGCGTAATGAGAATGTTTTTGATATTGTTTTGATATGGAAAATAAAGAGACATGATTCATTCTTCGGTTGGGGTCTGACTGAGAAGGAGACACACACACACACATATCTATGCTGTAATGCTTTTATGAATCAATAAATGTTGAATCTATTTGATGTTTATAATCAACTGGAAGTCTCTTGAAGTAATACTTCTTGTGAATGTTTGTAACCTCTACGGACGGCATCACGAATCCAGTTAACACGAATTATTTTACTTGCAACTTCATGACAAAGTGAAGCAAGTTAACACGAATTCTTTTACTTGCAACTTCACGACAAAGTGAAGCAAGTTAACACGAATTCATTTACTTGCAACTTCACGACATAGTGAAGCAAGTTAACATTATCATGACGAATTCATTTACTTGCAACTTCATGACAAAGTGAAGCAAGTTAACATTATTTGTACGTCTCCGAAAGCTATACCTCTTAGTAACCCTGACTAAGGATCACAACACAACATCTGTCAAAGGAGTCTCTCTCTCTGGGGCATGTAAGAGACTCGACATTGCATTTTCATTGGAATGTACATAGCTATGAAGTGATTTTAGTTGTCGGTTGTTGCTTTTTTTCAATAAAAACATGGCAGCCGCAATTACATTTACAAAGTTAAGACAAAAAATATATGTATTTAAAAACACTGTAGAAAATAAATAACATAATAAACACAAATTTATGGCAAAAAATTTGCTTGCTTCCTTAATTACCTATGCCGGTGAATTTAAGGAGTGCTTAAATTCAATCGAATCTCATCTCTCCTCTCCTCTCCTCTCCTCTCCTCTCCTCTCATCTCATCTCTCCTCTCCTTTCCTCTCCTCTCCTCTCCTCTCCTCTCCTCTCGCAGACTTTGCCGAGAAGCTTTTCAGGCAGCTGGAGTCATCCAATGAGAGGTTTGAGGTCAAGCTGATGATGATGAATCTTGTCTCTCGATTGGTGGGGATCCACCAGCTCTTCCTCTTCAACTACTACCCGTTTCTTCAACGCTTCGTTCAGCCGCATCAAAGAGGTAGGGTGTAAATGCTAAGGGTTGAAGGGGGAAAAAAAAACAGACTTATCTCACATTTAAAGTTTCACATGGAATATTTGAGAAAAAAAATTTGGGGGGGGGGGGCAGGGGTGAACAATGACAAGTTGACTGATGGCAGCATTATGATTTAAAGGAGCTTACACTATTGGTGATATTACCCAGTAAGAAACTTGGCAAATTATTTATATAAAATGCTTACTTGGTTTTGAGATGGGTAAAACTTGTAGCTTTGCATGGTGAAGAGGATAAGTAAGACTAATTGCGGTGACACCATGTGAAATTCTCTATTGAGTAGTAATTAGTTCTGAAAAGAACTGGAGGTTACAACTCGACGTTTCGATCATTCTCCTGAGGACGATCAGAGCATACTGATCGAAACGTCGAGTTGTAACCTCCAGTTCTTTTCAAAACTAATTACTACTCAATAGAGAATTTCACATGGTGTCACCGCAATTACTCTTACTGGTTTTGAGATGATTATGGTACCAAATAGCATGAGAAGTTATTATCATTTTCAGGAAAACGTGAAATGATTGCAGAAAAATTTAAATCTGAAATGGAACATCAGCTAATGATTTACAGACATTTTGCCATTAGGCTCCCCCCCCAAAAAAAGTCTCCGGTATCTGGTCTCCGCGCGCATCGCCCCCAGACCCACGCATCAGCATTTTAAATTTTCTTTTTTTAGGTGCTATGAAACAATGTCCAATTGCAGCCAAAATTGTTTGATCGATTGGAATTCTGATGTGCTGTGTTTTAAATGACTTTTCCACATAGGGGTGTGAACATTTGCCCGATTTGTGAGGCGTCTCTGAGCCACCATACTTTGTGTATGGGCGATTTGGTCCCCATGTATCATGTATTTCCCTGTTGGCAAAAATTTAAAAAGATTACCAAAAAAAAGCGAGTCACTGCACTGATTTTGAAGCCGACTGATGACCAGAAACCGGAGACTTTTTTTTTGGCCTTACAGTTTCAATAATAATAATTTTTTCTGTTCAATACCTTGCAGAGGTGACCAAGGTGCTGTTGTTTGCTGCTCAGTCCACACATGAGTTGGTGCCACCAGATATCGTAGAGACAATGGTCAGGACTATCGTTAATAACTTTGTCACAGAGAGGAACTCCAGTGAAGTCATGGCTGTTGGGTGAGTTCACAAAGTCAACTGAAATCTTAAAATGATGTCAATCGGATGCCAGTGTTTCTCACTCAATTCATATGTCAGTCAGTGACGAGAATTGTCAGGCATTTGGATAAATTCAGAAGTTGTGTTTTAAGCATCTGAATGCAGTGACCATCATGTTTGTGAAACACACTTTGTTCATAATGACTTCTCTATACTCAGAATTGAAATAGTTCATGTAGGATTTGAGGCTTTGCATGGTGGAGATAGATGTTCTTGATTTCTTTCGGGTACACCATGTAATGATCTCTTTTTTTTGAAAAAAGTGATGGCTCTGAGAAGAGCCGGTTGGTTTAAATAGTTCATGTTACGGCAGATAGATAGTTATTGTGTTTGATTACCCCCTTACTGCAAATGTTTGCTTCTTATTGGCTGTTAACCCTCCTACTGTAGCTGAACTTTAGTGGCAAGTAGCTATAGAGGTCAAAATCAGTCAACTGCCTGTTTTGACTGTTGACCCAAATGTGCACACAGGGGCATTTTTGACTGGTTTTTACTGTCATTTTGACCACCCTGAACAATACCAGACAATGCTTTTACCAGTCAAAATCGGTCGACTCATTGTGACCTGTAATTGTACTTACTACACGTAAGGTTTGACAGTGTTTGACTTTTAAGTGCACTAGATATACCTTGGCAAGTATATCAACATTTTGACTGATTTTGACCCTTGCAGTCATAGGAGGGTTAATGACACAATAAAATAAGCTGAAACCGTCACATTGATTTCTTAACATATCTCTTGATTCTTATAAAGTATGGATGCATTTACAGACATCGGTTGGTTTCTGTACATATCTCTTGATTCTTATAAAGTATGGATGCATTTACAGACATCGGTTGATTTCTTAACATATCTCTTGATTCTTATAAAGTATGGATGCATTTACAGACATCGGTTGGTTTCTGTACATATCTCTTGATTCTTATAAAGCATGGATGCATTTACAGACATCGGTTGGTTTCTCTACATATCTCTTGATTCTTATAAAGCATGGATGCATTTACAGACATCGGTTGGTTTCTCTACATATCTCTTGATTCTTATAAAGTATGGATGCATGTACAGACATCGGTTGGTTTCTGTACATATCTCTTGATTCTTATAAAGCATGGATGCATTTACAGACATCGGTTGGTTTCTCTACATATCTCTTGATTCTTATAAAGCATGGATGCATTTACAGACATCGGTTGGTTTCTCTACATATCTCTTGATTCTTATAAAGTATGGATGCATTTACAGACATCGGTTGGTTTCTGTACGTATCTCTTGATTCTTATAAAGTATGGATGCATTTACAGACATCGGTTGATTTCTTAACATATCTCTTGATTCTTATAAAGTATGGATGCATTTACAGACATCGGTTGATTTCTTAACATATCTCTTGATTCTTATAAAGTATGGATGCATTTACAGACATCGGTTGGTTTCTGTACATATCTCTTGATTCTTATAAAGCATGGATGCATTTACAGACATCGGTTGGTTTCTCTACATATCTCTTGATTCTTATAAAGCATGGATGCATTTACAGACATCGGTTGGTTTCTCTACACATCTCTTGATTCTTATAAAGCATGGATGCATTTACAGACATCGGTTGGTTTCTCTACACATCTCTTGATTCTTATAAAGCATGGATGCATTTACAGACATCGGTTGGTTTCTCTACACATCTCTTGATTCTTATAAAGTATGGATGCATTTACAGACGTATCTCGTTGGATGCATTTACAGACATCGGTTATCTTTCTTGATTCTTATAAAGATGGATGCATTTCAGACTTATATAAGTATGATGCATTTGACATCGATCTCTTGATTCTTATAAGTATGGATGCATTTACAGACATCGGTTGATTTCTTAACATATCTCTTGATTCTTATAAAGTATGGATGCATTTACAGACATCGGTTGGTTTCTGTACGTATCTCTTGATTCTTATAAAGTATGGATGCATTTGCAGACATCGGTTGGTTTCTGTACGTATCTCTTGATTCTTATAAAGTATGGATGCATTTGCAGACATCGGTTGGTTTCTGTACGTATCTCTTGATTCTTATAAAGTATGGATGCATTTGCAGACATCGGTTGGTTTCTGTACGTATCTCTTGATTCTTATAAAGTATGGATGCATTTACAGACATCGGTTGGTTTCTGTACGTATCTCTTGATTCTTATAAAGTATGGATGCATTTACAGACATTGGTTGGTTTCTATTATAGGTTCTTATAAAGTATGGATGCATTTACAGACATCGGTTGGTTTCTGTACATATCTCTTGATTCTTATAAAGTATGGATGCATTTACAGACATCGGTTGATTTCTGTACGTATCTCTTGATTCTTATAAAGTATGGATGCATTTACAGACATCGGTTGGTTTCTCTACGTATCTCTTGATTCTTATAAAGTATGGATGCATTTACAGACATCGGTTGGTTTCTCTACATATCTCTTGATTCTTATAAAGTATGGATGCATTTACAGACATCGGTTGGTTTCTGTACGTATCTCTTGATTCTTATAAAGTATGGATGCATTTACAGACATCGGTTGATTTCTGTACGTATCTCTTGATTCTTATAAAGTATGGATGCATTTACAGACATCGGTTGGTTTCTCTACGTATCTCTTGATTCTTATAAAGTATGGATGCATTTACAGACATCGGTTGGTTTCTCTACATATCTCTTGATTCTTATAAAGTATGGATGCATTTACAGACATCGGTTGGTTTCTCTACATATCTCTTGATTCTTATAAAGTATGGATGCATTTACAGACATCGGTTGGTTTCTCTACGTATCTCTTGATTCTTATAAAGTATGGATGCATTTACAGACATCGGTTGGTTTCTCTACATATCTCTTGATTCTTATAAAGTATGGATGCATTTACAGACATCGGTTGGTTTCTCTACGTATCTCTTGATTCTTATAAAGTATGGATGCATTTGCAGACATTTTACCAATGGTGTACAATCCCTTTAACCCTCCTACACATGGAGGCCACTCCGATCCACTAAATTTTCAATATGTTCTTCGCCAACCTTTAGTACATACAAGCCTGCTGTCCTTTCCAAGTAATCTTACAAAATCAACTGTGTGCCACCCAAGGCCACTGTAAATGTTTGAACATATTAGTATGCCCTGCAATGTATCGATGGGAGAACACTTTACCCTGCAATCTCAGTGGTGTGACAGTGCACAGAAGGGTAACCATAGGAGGCCACTGGCAACAGCTAATGGCTTGGAGTGGCCTGAATGGGTTGTTTCAAAAATTGCACTGATTGTAGGAGGGTTAAAGCTAACTATGTTCAGGGAATATTGCTGTATCTGAACTTTTGTGGCAAATAGCTGTAGTGGTCAAACCTTACTACACGTAAGGTTTTGACAGTGTTCGACTTTTAGTGCACTAGATATACCTTGGCAAGTACATCAACATTTTGACTGATTTTGACCCTTGCAGTCATGGGAGGGTTAATTGATGATGCAGTTTGTAGAACTAAAACTATGGTTTTTCTTATTATGGTTTTTCTTTTTGACCTGCCGGTTGGGGGGGGGGGGGGGGGGGGGGTTAGCACGGGGGGTGGTGGTCGTAAGTGTAATACATATCTGTTGTGGTTTATTAAAATTTATTTATTCTGATGTTAATTTTTAATGTTTTTAAAAGCCTGTATTTCACATGTAATTTGGCCTATGGGCCAGGATGTGTGTTTCTAATAAACCCTTAACCCTCCTACTATTGATGCACTTTAGTGGGAAGTTGATACAGAGGTCAAAATCAGTCAACTGACTGTTTTGACTGTTGACCCAAATGTGCACACAGGGGCATTTTTGACTGTTTTTTTTTACTGTCATTTTGACCACCCTCAACAATACAAGACAATGTTTTTACCAGTCAAAAACGGTCGACTCATTTTTACCTGTAAATGTTTACTACACGTAAGGTTTGACAGTGTTTGACCTTTAACCAGTTCGCACCGGGAATAAAAAAGTTTTTCCGAATCCTGTGGCGGGTTTATTTTTACTGCACAAACACGACCAATGGTGCTCACCAGAGCGTGACCGGGGAGACCGCGTCTTCCACCGTATGCTTATGGCTCGTTGCCACGTCGACCGGGAATCTATACAAATATTCCCGAGAATCCTGTGGTGTGTTTAGACGCTCTCCGATCCGCTGTCCAAAAAAAAATTGCGTGTATACACGGCCTCCGACGTGAACTGGTTAAGTGCACTAGATATACCTTAAGTATATCAATATTTTGACAGATTTTGACCCTTGTAATAGTAGGAGGGTTAATAATAATAATAATAATAAAAAGAAAAATGGAAACAAAGATTCTTTTGGTCAGCCCTATTGTGTGTACGTTACATTTACAGTCTCAATGCGGTACGGGAAATCTGCAGTCGTTGCCCACTGGCGATGGGTACCGATCTCCTTCAGGATTTAGTCCAGTATAAGAGCTATAAGAACAAGGCTGTGGTAGCCGCTGCCAGGTCTCTCATACAGCTCTTCAGAGGTATCAATCCGGAGATGCTACACAAGAGAGATAGGGTAAGTCGGGGAGTGTTCCTTGGGGTGAGGGATGTAAGGGAGACCAGGCCTCTTGGAAGACAACTTAGTTGTTCAAATTGTTGCAGTGTTTGTAGAAATGCTTGTCAATTTGAAAATACAGAACACCTGATAGCTTTACAAAGGAGTCTGTATGTTTAAAACAAACAAGCCATGGTCGAGCGATTTAGTGCATCGGATTTGTGTTCTGATGGCTGAGTCGTCAGAAAGTGGGTTCGAATCCCAACCACGACCAGGGTACTTGTGTCCTTGAGTTAGACACTTGACCACAATTGCTTCTCTCCACCCAGGGGTAAATGGGTACCTGTGAGGACAGAGTTGGTTGTTGTGTTTGATTAGCATCACTCAATTGCCAATAAAGTGGGGGCTTGTGAAGTGGCATAAAAGTCTCAAAAATGAACAGAACAAACTTCAATTATGACAAAAAACTAACAAATATCTTGTTTTATTATGCAAAACACATTTATTAAGAGCCATAATGGTTTTTATTTCTGTGATCCTTTAACATTTGATAAGATCTTGTTGCATACAATGCCTGCTTGTTCATGACATGAAAATGTTTTATATTTTGTTTTTTCAATTACCCAATGTTTATTCCTTAACAAACAGGGTAAACCCACTGAGCATAGTACTGAAATCAAGGCCAAGGAGTACGGTGAATCAGTTGCCCAGGGTTTCATCCCTGGTGCTGAGGTGTTGTCTGAACAGATCCAAGAAGGAGGTTGGTGCAATCTTCGATCCAGCATACTGATTAATAATGTGATTAATAAGTTCATACCCCCCAGATAAAAATTTACAGTCCAAGTTGTCCGGTAGATATTTTCAAGGTTCTAGGTTCGTTTATTTCCACAGTATCAGAATTTATCAATAACAATGAAAGTATTACAAGTACCGTAATTTCCTGCGTATAAGACGCTCGGTGTATAAGGCGCATTACCCCAGAATCGGGGGAATGTGATTAAAGTGTCAACGTACAAGGCGCACCGCCGTATAAGGCGCACCATGACCGCTCAGTAGTGCAGTGCATGCCAGAAGCGCCATAGCACGACCATGCCGCCGCCGCCACCACCGCAGCCGTCGTACTAGGAAAGTAGTCTGGTTGCGGCCCGTGATCCCGCGGTGTTGTCGTAATACACTGATTAATAATCGAGGTGAAAAACAGACACGGCAAAAGTTGACAACCTTGCACACATCGCATAGAGACTTAGTCATTAGAAAGCGTTGTAGATAAAAATGCCGATCGGTAATGCGATGTTGGGCATGCTATTTTTAGAAACAGGGGAATTCTGCTTTTGGTACGTCACACACACAGTGAGGTCTTTCGTGAGTATTATTTACGGTGAATGAATGCATGAAAATCTTGCGCTAACGACCTTCATTGGAAAACACGGCCGCTTTGTTAGGTTGAGGTCCACCGAAAGTTACACAAGCGGTAATCATCACTTTGATCTCAAGCGACACCAGATAAGGCGCACCGTTAGATAAGACGCAGTGACGTTTTCGTACCTTTGAAAGTCAGATAAGCCGCGTCTTATACGCAGGAAATTACGGTATAGACACAATAGGAAGTCAAAGTGAGCACAAGATATGGGTGATACTGCAGAGGGACCCATTGAGAAGCAGAGCTTGTAAACATGGGTCCCTTAGCATACATGTGCATTGAGTATTACAAGTATAGACACAATAGGAAGTCAACGTGAGCACAAGATATGGGTGATACTGCAGAGGGACCCATTGAAAAGCATGAGCTTGTAAACTTGTCAATTTTGCTGAAAATCGAGTCCTGACAATGCACTGGATGCTTACTTCACTTGCATTTACTGTGTAATTCATAAATGCATGTAATATGTTTTTTTTTTTTCCTGAAGTGTGAAGTATTAATCTGAGAAGAAATATTCACAGTCCAATTTTTTTAATTTTTTTCCCCTCTTCAGCGGGGAAAAGTCTTTTCTCTGATCAGAGAATTTTCATCGGTGTGGCAGTTTGAAAAACACCAATGGTGAACCATTTGGGACTGATCTTTTTAAAATAGTTCTGGTCCAGTAAAACTATTCAGTTTCTAACCAAGTTGTACAGTAGATAATTTTCTGAAATTCGAGTCCTGATTCTGCACCGCCAACTGGCCATTTTGCAGCTCACCTTTAATGCTTTTGTGAAAGTCGTACCTCTGTTGCTATTACCATCCATTTTAAGATGAGCAGTTGCAACTAATTAGGATTTTTTTTTCCCCACCCCAAATCTTTAGAAGACGAAGTCTCGGATGACAGTGACTCGGATGATAGTGAGAGTGGCTGGCACGACGTCGTTCATTCTTCAGATGAGGAGGTGGAAACGGATAAAACCAATCCGGCTGAGAATTTAACGATGGAGGAGAAGAAAGCCAAAGCCACAGCCATCAGCCAGACCAGACTGCTATCACAACAAGACTTCAAGGTAAACAGTCATAGATTTACAGCACATTAAATTGTTTGTATTATTATAAATGGTTTATTGAAAATACTGTTTTATCACCACCAGTGGCAGAAGAAGAGACAGTTACAATAAGTATTCACATGTAGGTAAAAATACATAAAAAGTACTATTTAAAAGTTTAAATTAACTCTCCTATGACTGCAAGGGTCAAAATCAGTCAAAATGTTGATGTACTTGCCAAGGTATATCTAGTGCACTTAAAAGTCGAACACTGTCAAACCTTACGTGTAGTAATACATTTACAGGTCACAATGAGTCGACCGTTTTTGACTGGTAAAAGCATTGTCTGGTATTGTTCAGGGTGGTCACAATGACAGTAAAAACCAGTCAAAATGCCTCTGTGTGCACATTGAGTGTCAACAGTTCAAACAGGCAGTTGACTGGTTTTGACCTCTGTAGCTACTTGCCACCAAAGTGCAGCTATAGTAGGAGGGCTAAAAAACTAAAAATCATTTAAATAATAAATGATTCCAATGGGAGGATTGGGTTAGGGCTGGGGGAGGAATTGTCACTTTTGGTGTGTGTAATTGGAGGTGGAGTCAAGGGATAGGAAAAAAGTTTTTTTTGTTTTTGCTGGAGAAAAGAATTGGAGAGGACAAAAGGGAAGGAGGAGGGAAGGATGGGTGGTATGAACACACATGCAAATTTTACAAAAAAGTTACAACACGAGTAAAAAGACACAAATCACTTGGTAATGGTTGTGTGTGGGTTTTTTTTCATATTTTTTATAAGTGGCTTCAATTTAGCAAAATATGTTTCAGAATTTTGTTCATAGATTAAAACCAAATGAAAGAGCCAGTGTTCATTCATGTTTTCAAGAGAAAGGAAAGTAAAATAAAGTGAAATAAAGTAAAGATTCCTGGTTTGTCTCTGTCTCTGATATTGAAGGGACCATTTCCTGGTTGGGCCAAGAGGCCACTCTCTGGTAAGGCTGTATCCGGATACCCGACCGAACCTGTCATTACCTGGTTCCATTTTTCAGTTCCAATTACCCATAAATGACTTCTTAAAATTCTGAATGAACATCTCAGCCACACAAATGGAAGTGTCCGATTTTTATTTTATTTTTTTTAACAAAATGTGTGTGGGGAATGGGGATGCTACTAGTCATTTTTAATATAGAGACAGGAAATTATTACAGTAAGTCCACATTTATTATGACTCTAATACAACAAGAGAAAATTGTGTTCATATTGGTTATTTTATACATTCGGGAGTATTTATGTGTTTTTATAAAATTGTTTACAGGTACCCGGGTATCCGAAGATTTCCAATTTTGGGTGTCCGGTTCCTGAAATAACCGAAAATGCACAGCCTTATTCCCTGGTGGGACCAAACGCTCTGTTGGTCACTGTTGCCCCATGGATGATATCCCTTCTCACACCTCAAAGTCGTAAAAATCCATGAACTGCCAGTGCACAATCAGTTAAGTTAAAATGTTCTATTTTGTTGGTGATTTCTCTCAGGATATTAAAGTTCATCAGCTCGCCAAGCAGCTGGAAGGCAACAAGCGCGGAACAAAGAGGAAACATGTGGAAATCGTTGAAGAAAGGTAATGAGAATGGACTGGATGCTTACTTCACTTTCATTTTATTTGTATATGGCCCCCCCAAAAAAGGTCATCGGTCGGCTTCAAAATCTGTGCGATGACGCGCCTTTTTTTTCTTTCTTGGTAATCTTTTTTTTTTCCAATAGGGAAACCACGTGATACATGTATACGCAGCAACCAAATTTCCCATATACAAAGTATGGTGGCTAAGAGAGGCCTCACAAATCGGGCAAACGTTCATACCCCTATGTGAAAAAGTCATTTTAAACACAGCACGGCAGAATTCCAATTGATCCAGCAATTTTGGCAACATCGTTTCATAGCAAAAAAGAAAGGAAATTAACAATTCTGATGCGCGGGTCTGAGGCAACGCACACAAAGATCAGAAACCGGACTTTCTTTTTTGGCATGTATGTAATATGTTTGTTTTCCAAAGGGGAAGTATTAACAGTCAATTTTTTTCTCTCTCCAGCGGGGAAGTCTTATCTCTGAACAGAATTGAGGGGATTAAAAGTCGGCCAAGACACGACAAGGAAGCAAGATTAGCTACCGTCATGGTAAGGAGAACATATAATTGGTGAATAGATTGATGAACCCGTTCCTATGTATAGATCACGGAATCCACTGCTATATAGGATTCTAGCCGGCCAATCGACATCGGGCAAGCTCGGTGGTCGAGAGGTTAAGACGTCTGCACTAGTAAGCAGGAGGTCGTGGGTTCGAATCCCGCCCGAGTCGCCTGTGAAGTTTTTTCACGGACACTCGGAGTATGCAGTGCTATACACACATCGGTTATATTATATATTTGATGTATTGCAAATTTGATATGAACCTGCCTGATGTTCCTAACTGATAGTGGTATTCGTCTGTCAATCTTAACGGTTGTTGCTCTTCATTTGTCTGTGAAATATAACCTTATGTTTAATAGAATATATATTTCTTGTCTGATTATAATTTATAAAAACCTCTCTCATTGGGGGAGGGGGCCAGGGTAGGCACTTGACATTGTCTGACATTTTGCAGATACCTCAAACAGCATTTCTTGCAGGGGGACTGTCATTACATTCTTTTGAAAGGGACAAGGAGAGATGAAAAAGTGGGTTTTTTAAGGTGTAAAATTGTTATTTTTTGAAGGGGGGGGGGGTTTCAATTGCATTGCATTGCCCACAAGACAAAATAGTATAAAAGTATAATTAAAAGTAACAAGGAAAGTTGGAAATTTGGTTTTTAAATTATATACTTCATATCGAGGGCTTAAAACCAGAACTGGTTATGTCCAAAATCTGCATTTTGAAAAAAAATGAGTTTAAAAGTTTGAATCTTTCTGAAAAATCAGAAACTCCCCATAACACATTTTAGACAAGAGTGGGCATACCCAGTTCTGGTTTGAAGCCCTCGATATACAAAATGATCTTGGAATAAGTTCTGTATCTCTAACAATTTGATAAGGCAATTATGTTATGAATCTCCCTCATACATTTCGGAATAGGCCGGTCGGGAGGGAAGAGACAAGTACGGGTCAAGGAAAGGTCGCTTGAACCCCAACGCCAGCACCACCAACAAGGAGAAGAGCAAGAAGAAACCCTTCATGATGATCAAACAAAAGTTCAACATCAAGGCCAAGCAAAAACGCTCCTTCAAAGACAAACAGGTATATAAATTATCTTATTCCAGCAACCCCCTGTTCTTGTCAGGGAAATTATGAAGAAAATTTGTATGGCTAAGTTCCGACCTCACGGTTTTTAGAGAAGAACAGGTTTATGATCTGGACATTTCTGTCTGATCACCTTCCATTTTTATTACAGGGCAACACCGGTATGATGAATATCGGTCCAACACAAAATGGTAATACCAGAGTGATTGTTCATTATAGCAGAAGTCTATTTACTTACATGAAGTGTGCCACTCGTGTACTAGCCCAGTCCCCATGGCATAGTACTCCAAGAACAATGGATTTGGCCCATTTGTGACGTTTTGTTATACTAATTGACGCGAAAGAAGTAGTGCAGTCTGGGAGACTTGCCCAGCATGTGAGAGAACTTATCTCACGCGCGCACCTTAGAGTTTACTTAACACACCCATTGTTTGCAATACAGATGGTTCGCCTGCATCTAGTTCTCTAGGTACTAGTTTTGCGTGGAAATGCCTATCCCATGATGCCCCAAGTCAGGCCGGGCAGGGGGGCGCAAAACCCGTAACCAAGCTCATTGTGCGTGTGCGCATTTGGATTACAGCAGGCTGGAACACTTCATGTAGGTAATAGTGATTCAGGTTGGAGTCAAGGGTCATGCTTTGGGTTTCTGTGATTCATGTTAAAACAATTTCAGTTAGGATTATGGAGATGTCTTCATTATGGTTCAAAGTTTTGCATTTCCTTTTTGATATGACGCATTTAATATTTTCCATTCCCATTCCCACAGATTGCACTCAGGGATTCATTGTTGAAGAGGCAGAAGCGGAAATAAGCTACACCTACTTGATGTTGTACTTCCAGTCAGTTGATGACAAAAGTATAAAAAAATCCTGAAAAATGGGTAGCAGGCCTGGATCTCCCTTTGGTCTAGAGGACCATGGAGGAAGAAAACAGGAGTCACAACGAAGGCATATCAAAGGTTCAATGTCTTGCCGCGGTCGTAAAATTTCTAAGCCAGCGCTAATCGTTTAATCCGATTATCGAGGAGAACTACAGCCAGGCTTTCTTTGCACATGCGCATTGCTGACGCGTTGTCCTATTGCACTACATGGAAGGCTGGCTCCCGATCCAACTCGACCTACGAATCCAACACTGCAATATCTTCAGTGTACAGCATCGTACATATGAGGATTGAAATGATAAAAAGCTAAACACATCTTTGAATTTGACAATTTGTTGGCTTCCGGAGATCACCGGAAATATCCTTAAAATAAGTTGCTAAAAAGACACTTTATTGTAACATCTGAATGTTATATTTACCGTAAGTCAGCTTCGGATTCGCCAAATTCGACGATCAAAACACCAAAATACTCGGTGGAAAAATCGCTATTAAAGACAATGAACTGCGCAATATAAAAAGCCCGCGAAAAGTAGTGCGCATACGTTTGTGTTTATTCGTTTGCTACAGATTTCTACCCTCCAATTATGTATGCTGGTCGCGAGCAGGCCGAGCGGCAAAAGACATTGAACCTTTGATATGCCTTCGTTGTGACTCCTTCTGTTTTCTTCCTCCATGAGAGGACAAAGCCCCCCTGAACCTCCTGGATGTTTAGTTTTGGAGGATTTACAGACTCTCCACATCCCCACAAACAAGAAACTAGAGGTTTGGACACAAGACAATTGTGAGGCAAAGGGAGATTTGTAAAAAATCCTGAGAAATCACAGGCCTGATTGATAATTATAAAAAAAAAACGTTTTAGAGAATTATTATCAATAAAAGTTTCTTGGATTTAAGATAGCACCAAACATCCTGAGAAGTGATTTCGTCTGACATGTTGTCATATTAAAGTAAACAAGGATAACAATTCAAATCTGAAATGGATCACTGTCCGGTAATCCATTTCCACATTATAATAAACACAAATAATCTGAATGTAATTTCACTCATTTTTCTCTTTTTACGACAAAACAATGAACATTCACATACCTCTTGGTTCTTATTATAGTTAGGTTGCATTTACAGATATTTCTGTTTATGCACTCTGGATTTTTTTTTTAGCCAATTGGACCTTTGAGGATTTCAGGGAATTTAAGATCAAAGTAACTGTCCTTTTCATTTGTTTTGACAATGTTTTTATTATGTACCTTTAGTGGTAGTGACTATTGTTAAAACCTTTGGTGCATGTCATTGGACATGTAACCCATTGCATGTGCAGTGTCAGAACAAACATTATTTGTAATGACTACTGCACAATTTTTAGATCATAAGGCATGATACGGATTTTAGTTTATTATATTCTCCTATATCCAGTGAATAAACAGAATTGTTTAAAGAGTCAAATAACAGTTTCTCTTTTATTGTCTATGCTGCGAATTCACTTCACTCGCAAAGAGTTCTCATTAGTACAGTCTACGAACCTTAAAGTTTACTGATAAATCCTGTTTCCCCCATTTGTTTTCCCCTTCCTTGAGAAGTAATTTATACCACTACCTGCCGCTCCCATAAACTCACATCAAGTAGTAACCAACATTTGCCTTGTAATTGTTTACCCTTCTTATAGTGTATACTCTGCTTGTAAGTTTTGTCCTATTCGCACCGTGGAGTTGTTGTAACAACTCAATGATTTAGTAGGCCATTGGCCTTGTGTGGGGCGATTTGCATAAAAAAAATTTTTTAAATCTGCAGACAAAAGTACATTGGTGAAGGCCAAAAATCAAGTAAACCTTCATCTGATAAAGCAACTCACAGAAACCATGTTTTATTAATGAGAGTGAATTGGCACGTCCATGAACAAATTTCAAAATTTACCATTTTTTCCAAAAATTTGGATTCCTTTGCTGGCTGCATGGTGATGGGGTACGGGGAAGGTACCTACATGGTAGTGCAGAGGGGTCAGGGTTAAAGGTCACCCTAGGTGTGTGCCTTTTTTGTCTGTTGAGGTTAGAATACATTGAAAAGGCCACTGTTTCCAGGAAAAGTTACAAAAGTAATCAGTGAAACTTTAAACATTATCAGCTATTTAATTCAAAACTTATGTCGATTGGAAATTAATATATAAATTGTTAAAGGAAAAAATATTTTATGTATTTACACCTTATCCAACCTTGATTAACAAAAACCGTTTGTTTTTTATTTCTTTTTCATTAACCCTAACTCCCTAAGCATTGTTACTGAACAATAAAAATCCTTCAAAATCCTCCAACTGCCTTTGTTGTCTAGGGAGTTAGGGTTAATGCTTAAATCTTGTAAGACTTGTAGCTATGCACGGTGAAAAAGGATAAGTAAAGACTGTTTGCGGTGACACCATGTAGAAATTCTCGTTTGAGGAGTAATTAGTTCTGAAAAGGTCCAGTTGGTGAGTTGTAATCAACCGGTTCATTTTAAAATTATTTACTACTCAAAAGCAAATTTCTACATATGTCACTGCAAACAGTCTTTACTTGTGCTTAAATCTTGGGTTTTCTATCATCACTGTTACAAAATATTTGTCTAAAAGTCAAATTTATTTTCATGAAATCAATATTGTAATAACTCAATGATATTAAGCAAAATTTTCACAAAGCCAAATAAAACAAGTGTCCGGTTTCCACGCGAATCGGCATTTTTAATTTGCTATGAAACGATGTACAATTGCTGGATCGATTGGATTTCTGTCATGCTGTGTTTTAAAAACTTTTTCACAGAGAGGTATAAACGTTTGCCTGATTTGTGAGGCCTCTCTTAGCCACCATACATCACGTATTTCCCTGTTGGCCAAAAAAAAACGCATCACCGCACTGATTTTGAAGCCAACTGATGACCAGAAACCGGAGACTTTTTTGGGGGGGCCTAAACCATGGTTTTTAGGGAAGTATTTTTATATTGTAAAATATGAATTAAGGGGGCATATTTTATAAAAATTGGAAAATGAATCCAAGGGCAATAGGTGGTCGAGTTTCATTTGTATGATCCTTAGTTGCTATTTAGAAAACAGTCAGAAGAGCGAAGACTCCGTAGAGAAGGGCACATGGATAAGCAACAAGGAGTTGTTGGGAGTCCATAGCCAGCGCTGTGACAAACAACTTGGAAGCCGATAAGCTACACCACCCGATTGTGAACAGGGAAGCTATCGTACCAAACAAGCTCCTGCAGATAAACACGATCAAAAACGGTCAAAAATTTGTATGTCCATGACAATGTATATGTAGTCAAACCTATATGTAATAAGTACATTTACCGGTCAAAATCAGTTAACCGTTTTTGACTGGTAAAAAAACTATCTTGTAATTTTGAGGGTGGTCAAAAATGCCCCTGATTTTGACCACTACAACTACTTGCCACAAAAGTTGGATCTTTCCCTGAACATTTTGCATAGTTAGTTTTAAAGGGATTGTACACCATTGGTAAAATGTTTGGGTAGAAAAATGTTCAATGAATTCACGTGGGCCATGAGAATATTATAGCTAGCTATTTTTCAGTATCAACATTAAAACTACATCGGATTGACTTGTAGTACTTACTCTAATGAGAATACAATGGCCAGACAGTTGAGGAGTACCATTGGGAGAAGACAATAGCCCAGTACGCTGATAATGCAGCCAACAGCCACGCCCGTTAGACTCATCAAGTTGAGTAACATCCACATGGCGACACAGCCCAAACCACCGATGCCATAGATGTAACCAAATTGTACTTTTCCAGCCTGTTCATAAGACAAATAAATGGATTATTGGTACATGGCATGTACACACAAAAAGACATTTCTGCTGACCATGAACATTTTGTTGAAAATACATTTTTTTTGTATTTATTAACCCTAACTCCCTAGGCCCATTTGCTTACACATAACCTGAATCCTCCAAAATCCTTCAGTAGTAAAACAAGCACATGACATGTATATGGCCAGGGACCCTCCCTGCATGCATGGAGCAATAAACAGTGTCCACTATTACTACAACAAACATGGATGTACATGTACCATGGAAAGGCAAGTATGCCTAATAACCCCAATCCTTCACTTTAGCAAAGAGGAATTTGCAGGATTTAGGTATTCTGGCTAGGAACCTTCCTGAATCCTTCAAAATGCACCATGGATTTTCGTTGATCTTTCATATTCAACACTTATGGCCAGGTAGTAATTTTGCCCCATTTGAAGAGGTGAAAGTACCAGTTTCCAACAGTGCTGAATTTTTCCCAAAAAAGTGTCCCTTTGATGGTTAGGGTTTATAAATTGACATTGTTTTTTAATCAAGGCTTTTTATATATGTACTTGTGGAGTATAAAAAGAGGAATTTATGCCAGATAACACTTTGGCTTACAGAAGTATCCATCTGACATCCTTAGGGTCTAGTGGGGGGAAACAAACATTCCCTACCAAAAAACCTTTGCAGCCTGAGCCTGCAACCTCAACAGATAAAACCATTTAACTAAAAGGAATTTAATTACAACATATTCTGAAGTTACTCATCCCTGAATTTATCAAATCATTTTACTTGGGTCTCGATAATAATACCCTACTTCAGGCTTTTTGAATAAGAGAGGACAAGAGAGTGTTCATACCAATAAGAGAGTGCCACCAAATGCCATGGCAAACACGAGTGGTCCAGCGAGATCACTGTCATGGATGGCAGCTGGGTCCGTTTCCCTCAGTGGATTCAAGACCGTCAGTGTCTGAAAAAAAGCATCATCAATATCACCAGTTTAAATCCCAAAAAGACTTTCTCAAACATACCAAAAAAAATGTTTTAAACCAAAATACCATTTGAACAATGTAGTTAATTTGTATTTTTATGTTGTACTTACCTTTTGGTAGATGTGTTCAAAATTTATTCCAAGCTCTGTAACAAAAATAATAAAATATTAAGATTACAGGCATGGAATTTCATTCTTGTAGGGGAAAGGACACCAAGGCCAAGACCAGGGCAATGGAGCCATGTCCTTCGTTTTCTCACAGACAAACAGTACGCACTTGTATTCCATCCAAGAAAAAAAAATACAATTTCAAAAAGTATTTTTTTCCCCCCTTAAATTTACAAATGGAATTCATAAAAACTGCAAACACGTTCTTTTGCAGTGCATTTGGCGACCTCTTTCACCAGCTAGCAAGACATTGTAACATTAAACGTCATTGTAACAACTTATGATATCTGGGATCCACTGGACTATCCTCTCTCCTACCTCCAATCATGTATGTTGGTAGGCTATGGATTTATTTCATTTCTTTCTTTTTAGACTAGATCTTCTGTGTTACCCAAAGGTTTCAATAATATGGCCCATAATTGAAAAGAATGTCATATCCGACTGCCACTTTTTAAGTTTTTTATTTTTTATTTTTGCAACCACTAACCAGTTTAAAAAAATGATTCTATTGATTTTTTAGAAGTACAGAAAGCGAAAACTATCTTTAAAATCCACTTTTATGATGGTTTTCGGACTTTATTTCCCTTCTAAAAAAATCCTCCCCTTCAGAAAAAAGAAGGATCCTATTATAGTTGCCACTGCGCATGTACAATGACCGTGTTGGTCACTAATGGGGGAGTTGACAATATCAGACTGACATGACTGAGGAAGTCATTGTATATCAAAAATGCCTGATTTTTTATTAAATAAATATCCTGGAATAATTTGAAGTATATGTCCATCATCATCCATATGCTCTCCACCTTACTGGGTAGGTAAGATTACATTATTGGTTATATTGAATGAGAAAAAGTGGCAGTTGGATACGACATTCTACCCCAAATTTCACAGAGCACAAAAATAGGTTACCAGCCAAATTGTCATGTAATATTGCTTCTAACTGGTTCTCAACCTAGCAGATAAATTGACTATAAAGCAACATTCTCTGCTAAGCAGCTCTAAGAAATTGGCCCCAGGTCTGGAAGGGTAAGCGAATCTTGGGTGGGAACGAGGTGGGAGGTGGTTGGTGAGACAGACACCTTCAAGAAGTGGTGGCTCATCATCAAAGCTGTCTGTGTAGTCACTTGACCCCGAGGGTATAGGTTCAGGGGTCATGATCTCCCCTAAGTATGGAGCCTGTGGGGTCATCACAGTGGGCTGGCCTCCGTATCCTTGTTGGCTATAGTCGTATCCACCATGTGAACTGAAAATAAAATTACACATTGATACAATATTAATGTGAATTCCCCCTTTACAAAAACAAAATCCCAATCCTTCCTTGGCCCGATTAATTCTTCAAGTTCAAATATCTATACTTTAGCTTATGATAGCTTGTCTACTGATTAAAACTAAAAAGGTTTTCATGGTTTTACAACAAGACAGAGGCACATGACTTTAGCGTTAAACAATATCTAATGTTTTTGTAAACAATCGTTTTGGGGTAAACAAATTTGATAATTTAACATTAGTTTTCGGGGGCGCCCAGTTGGGTGGTGGAGCTTGGGGAAGGGGAAGGGGGCAGGGTCCCCGGTCCCCGGTCCCCGGTCCCCGGGGCAAAATTAAATCAATTGTTTATAACCCGACACAAGAATTTCAACATAATTTTGTATTGTTATATCTTATTTCTTTTGAGGTTACTGCAGAATACTGTTCTCACCCGCCCTGTTGTCCATCATAACCATACTGGTCAAACTGCTGTTGCACCTGCTGCGGCTGTCCACTGCCCATGTCATAGCCTTGCTGCTCATCATATTGACTCTGAAAAAAACCTTGCTGATCAAGTCCCTGTCCAGCGCCATAGCCTGCCATTTTGAAACCGTGATGATTTTTTAATATCAGATATGAACTGAGTTATAACTTGACTTTATGCAACACTCTTCTTAGCAATAAACAGAAAACACTGGCAAATTTGAGTACAATTTAAGAAAACTAAAACCTTCTCTGATTTAGGCACAGTGACTTCTCAATGTTTGGTCAATGTTTTGGTTTGATCCCCAATGATTCGCTGGTATACCGTTATTCTTTTTATTGTCAGATGATACTGCGGGCGGGCACCAGTGTGATAGCCAGCAGTTTTGGACACGTTTTAAAGACCCTCTAACTTTCTTACAAATTTAATGTCGTGTGTCTCTATCCCAGAGCATTATAATTATTTGCCTATCGCGTCCCTTGTTGGCTGAGCTAGTGTTCATGGCGGATTCACCGACACCTAAGTACCCCTGGCCTGTTGAGCTATTTTAAATATGTTCAATTTAGGGGAAAAGGATACATGTATATATTATTACAATTTCAGACCCCACCCATTCCATTTCTGGATCCGCCCCTGCGGCTGTGGCGGTCGGGCCCTGCATGCATGCCCCTGTTCAGTACAGTGTTGCACATAATTATTCAGATCACTGTCATCAGTGTAATCAAAGTGTCAGCATCTTTCATATACCCATTGCGTCTTTATAATCGTGTTATAATGTAAAAAGTAAAAGTTTAAGTAGCTTCCCTGAGAGGTAACCCGAGTAAGTCACACGGGTGAGCTTCGCCTACAACCTAATTGAACGAGTATCCCCAGGGAACGTTTGCCCTCTTGTGGTCGTTCAAGCGATACGATGAATGTCAAAGGTCACACGGACATTGTAAATAAAATACTTAACAAAACGATCGCAAAATAATTCTTTCCCGGGTAAAAAGGAACTAATGATCGTATTACTTCTCAGGTTCGTACAAAACAACACATCTAGTACAAGACAGTCTCTACTCACAGATTCTTGGGTCGAAAATGTATGTCAAAAACTTCACGAAATTGCCGCACTGAAAACAACTTGGCGGCTATTCAGAATATTCTCAAAATGACGTCACTTACTGACTCAAGTGACCCGCTTCGCGAGAAAGTTACTTGAGGCTTACCCAGGTAAGCCCTGGCAATGACGCCATACCTCCTCGAACACTCCGGAGTCAGACCTGGGTCGACCCGGGGAAGCTACTACTCGAACGCACCCAAAGTCTTTACTATGGTAGGCGCCGGCCAGCAATTTTTGGCCAAACCTCATCAGCAACAGTTTGTTCCATGCACTGGCATGAAGTGCACATGGGGCACATGACCCAGGCGTGGAAGAGAATTATCATTGTACCTGCCGGCGCGCCTGGGAGCAGGGGGAGGGAGTAATTAAAGAGGTTCGGACCGTAGAAGACTATATTGCCATTTTCATTTTGAGCAGAAACTTTAGGCGTGTATATAACCGCAAACTACAATCCCCAAAAATATATGCAAAAATGTGTGAATCAACAATTAACAGCACTGCGACACTATACCAACTCCTGTATTCACGGATGTATTAATTGTCAGTTGCCCTATTCGATCGTTTAAGGGGTCGGCCGTCAAGTACCGTCCATGTCCAACCATGGAGGAAGGAAATATTGTCCTTCCTCCATGGTCCAACCATAGAGCTTGTAGCTCTATGGTCCAACCACCCTTGCCGCATCTCGCAACGCGCCAGCAGCGCAGGCGCGGCGCGGGCTAAGCTGTTGAGTGGGATCGAGGTTGAAAGAGTAAAATATTATTTTCCAATGATCTAGGGAGTAGGTAACTTTCCCAGAATGCATGTTACTTCCTCTTTCGGTCGGGCTGAAAAGCAGGTAAAAGCGATGTTGGAATGCTTGATCAAAATCCTCCATTCCTTCTTGTTTTCGAAATCCATCCTGGCTTATAAATGTCTTGAAATGTAAAATGAAGAAGCTTAATTCAAAATCAAGTATTAATTTATGGCAAAATTAACGGTTTTATCACCAAATTTGTATCGGGAACTTTGGGTCCAAAACAACACTTGCGAACACTAACGTAAGCTTTACCGAAACATTTTTGTTTACCTTTTTTTTAAATAATAATAATGTATGAACAACTATTATTTGGGATTATATAAACCATAAATACGTATTCACTTCAAATAATTTTTTTCATGCAATGGCAATCTTCTGGGATAATGAAATTATTTCATAATGCATGTGTGCGAAGATTGGGGGAAGAATGCAAATGCTTCCATTTCCGACATCCCCTCCAAGCGGCTCTAACGTTATATTGCACAATCAAGTGTCATTTAAATGTTAATCATCAGTTGACATGGTTGATCATGCTGCAATATTTTTTTAACCTTTAAATATTGTTTGCCCATTTTGACATTGGGAAAGAATGTCAAATCCAACTGCCACTTTTTAAGGGTTTTTGGAGGAATTTTTTTCAACCACTATACCGTTAGGCATGCCAGTCAACTCGCCCCCTGGCAAACTCGCCCCTTACAATCTCGCCCCTTACAAACTCGCCCCCTGACAAACTCGCCCCCTGCTTGTACAAACTCGCCTCACAAAGCCGCCTCGAAAGCTCACCCCCTGACAAACTCGCCCCGACAAACTCGCCCCCCCAACACACTCGCCCCCTGTAATTTTTTGACGCATCTCACGCACGCTATTGAGACTGGTTTAATATTATTAATTATAAAGGCAGGATGTACGGGGACATAAATATTTTAATGGATTATTAGGCACTATTGAGACTGATTTAGTAAGAGAGAAAATCAAACATAGGGCCTAACAAAAATAATTCAACAGTTACAACTAAATTAGAATACATATAATTATAAAACTAGCTAAACAAAACAGTTATGATTTATACGATGTATACTATATTATGTATTATGTATATTATGTATTACTACTCAATTGAGATTCCACATGGTGTCACCGCAATCAGTCTTACTTATCATCCTCACCATGCAAAGCTACAAGTTTTACCTAGTATTATGTATACTATGAAAAATTTACAAAGTTATTTGTTTGATTTAATTACATTTTAATTATCTGTATTTTGTATTTTGTATGTAATTAATTATTTATTTTTATTATACTTATTTATTTTACTCAGTATTTTGTTTAGCTAGTTTCCTATTTAATCTATTTAATTGTAACTGTAAATGAATTATTTCTTGTAATATTTATTTTCGTTAAATAAAACGTCAACTGAAATGATGTTAGGTAAAACTTGTAGCTTTGCATGGTGAAGCGGATAAGTAAAACTGCGGTGACACCATGTGATTTAATTCTCAATTGAGATAGTAATAATAATAATAATAATAATGTATAGATTTATATAGCGCACGTATCCACCAACTAAGTGGCGCTCAAGGCGCATTATATTATTATCCCTGCTCATAAGGCTCATAAGGCTCATAAATCATTCCTGAAACCATCTCAGCTCCCTGGGGAGTATACAGCTCAATTGCTGCCATTTCTAGCGCATAGAGAGCAAACCATCTCTGCCTTCACAGGTACCCATTTAACCCCTGGGTGGAGAGAAGCAATTATGGTTAAGTGTCTTGCTCAAGGACACAGGTGTCACGGCGGGGCTCGAACCCACTCTGCTGCTGGCAACACCAGAACTTGAGTTCAGTGCGCTAGACCACTCGGCCACGACAATCCACTTTTTTGCATTATACAACACACGGGACCTACGGCTTACGTCCCATCCGAAGGACGAAGCAATTATGGTTAAGTACCTTGCTCAAGGATACAAGTGTCACGACCGGGGCTCGAACCCACACCCTGCTGCTGGCAACACCAGAACTTGAGTTCGGTGCGCTAGACCGCTCGGCCACGACACTCCATTAGTAATTAGTTCTGAAAAGAACTGCCTTTATTATAATAATGTTTAATTACTCTCTTTTATATGAACGTTAAACCAGGCTCAATCAACAGCGTGAACTGCGTTAAAAATTTATTGGGGGCGAGTTTGTAGAGGGGCGAGTTTGCCGGGGGGCGAGTTTGCTGAGGGGCGACTTTGTCAGGGGGCGACTTTGTGAGGGGCGAGTTTGTATCGACAGGGGGCGAGTTTGTAAGGGGGCGAGTTTGTAAGGGGCGAGCTTGTAAGGGGCGAGTTTGCCAGGGGGCGAGTTGACTGGCATCCACCGTTAGGCGTTACTAGGCGTTAGTATACCGTGTACGTTGACGTCTAACTGTTAACGGTTAATGTTGACCAGTTATGAAAAACTTCTATTGATCTATTGAATTTTGGACTTTATTTACCTTCTAAAACATTCCTCCCCTTGAGAAAATAGAAGAATTCTGTTAGGCCATGACTGAGAATGAAAGTCATAGATTTGCGTCCACCGCCTGCATGTCCCGAAAGCTACTGCCTAAATTTTTTCATTATTTGCACAAAAAAGGTATTTCCACCAAACAAATTTAGTTCCAAATCATCCACATCAGTAAAACAAAGTTTTTACCAAATTTCCACCAGTATGTGCGCTATAAATAATCATTAGCACATGTTCTCTGAATACAGTCTTAGTCCCGCGTACGTCGTTCACAAAAAAGGTCGCATCGTGCTAAAACTGTATGGTAAACTCCGTCCAATCCACACCTGCAACTGTACCGCCTTCACATGCACAACACGTTCGCTGTTAAGCCTTTGTATAGGGCTTTCAGTTGAAAAATTATTCCTAAACCAATATAGGCCTACTCAATATTTATATCAAATTGAAGGTCTTGATGAAAGAAATACAATGGTTTTTAAATCAAGAAAATCGGACGAGTATTTTTTGAGGAATCCTGTTTTATTTAATCAAGTGTACAGCATTCGATGAAGTCCGACTGTCCATACACTGTGTACATCCCTAATGGCAACAAAACCGTTGAATCAGCCTACACACACCGTGATACATACGCACAGCGTTCGTGCTCGTTTCCCTCCATAAGAGCTTTGAAAGGGTGTAAAAAATACACTCCGCTCAAAACTACACACAATTACGGCGCAGAACTTTCACATATGATAGAAAAGAGGTGTAAAATTCATTCAAACATTACTCTTACCTTTCAACTTGAAGATTTCACCTCAAAAAACGGTGTTTAATTTTCATCTCTTCGTAACTTCGGTTGTAGAGTAGTTATGGAGATCGAGCAAGCATGGCTATGTAAAGGAGCCCTTTGACTTAATATGGAAACCCGTTTTCATGTCAATCACAATGTACTCGGGTGCGGAGACAGCTCCGAAGTGGATGCCTTCAGCAGAGCGCGCCAAATTTTACGGGCAGAATGCACGCAATCTCGGAACACTTCGCGAAAGGCTGGGCGGGCGAGAGTGGTTCATTCATAAAAACCTAGGCTTTCGCACGTAGTTCAGATTGCTATTTTATGTACATTGTTGGATAGCTGAAACTATAAGCTTTCCAATGAGCTAATTACATGTAAGATTTCGACGGGCAAAAGTAGTAGAATTTTTTAGATTAAAATGTTGATGTTTTTTGTTGCGGGCGATGCGCTGTGCGTGTGGAGGGCTTCGGTCAAGCATGTACAAACTGAAAACCCTACTTTGTATCTTATGCCTGTATGTGCGGCCCGCACGTATAATGATGCACGTACGTACACAAGCGACCATACGTACGGCGACACGCACGTGCAAAGTAATAGCCATAGGCCTAATCGATCATATCATAAATGTATTTAGCTGTTTACCTCTGTACCTACATACAATTAGTGATATGATCGACTAAACAACGACCGCAGATATAAGACATTACCAGCGAGGGGGGTTGAAACTATAAGCTTTCCAATGAGCTATTACATGTAAGATTTCGACGGGCAAAAGTAGTAGAATTTTTGAGATTAAAATGTTGATGTTTTTTGTTGCGGGCGATGCGCTGTGCGTGTGGAGGGCTTCGGTCAAGCATGTACAAACTGAAAACCCTACTTTGTATCTTATGCCTGTATGTGCGGCCCGCACGTATAATGATGCACGTACGTACACAAGCGACCATACGTACGGCGACACGCACGTGCAAAGTAATAGCCATAGGCCTAATCGATCATATCATAAATGTATTTAGCTGTTTACCTCTGTACCTACATACAATTAGTGATATGATCGACTAAACAACGACCGTAGATATAAGACATTACCAGCGAGGGGGGTTGATTGGGTCACTAGTCCCTATGTTCAATCTCCTCTCCCAATAAAGATGTGCAAAACAATAAAAAGAGTCTTAATGACCAAAATTCTCCTTGTTACTCCTCTTTTACCCTTACCCTTCCCTCTCTCTCTCGCAGGTAGAAAGCATGTACATAAAGTGATTAAGAATACGTCAAATTAGAAGAAACATCTTTTGATTACGCTGTTATTAATGATCAATGGAAATAATGAATAATGAAAAAAAGCCTCATGTGTTTTCGAAATTTCCCGGATGCAAATCTATGACTTTCATTCTCTTGGCCTTATAGTTGCGCAAGAACGATGACCATGTTGGCCACTAATAAAGGAGGTGACAAGATCAGACTGACATGACTGAGGAATATTGTATACCAAAAATGCCTGATTTTTTATTAGATAAATATTCCTACTGAGCAGGTAAGATTGCATTATTGGTTATAATGGACAAGAAAAAGTGGCAGTTGTGTTAGACATTCTACCCTGACATTCAGTTAAATTCCTTTTTTGTGTATTCATTTATTTATTGAATTTTTGTTATTCCAGTTGCAGCCATGAAGACTATACTGTCAACAAGATATGTGGCAATCCCAGAGAATGGTAAGTAACATTAGATCAGGATCAACAAAATGTTCTCTTTATACTTACAATTGATACAATAGAGAAGTCATACTTTTGAGTCATTTTTATGTAAATAGATAAATTTATAAAAAATGTATTTGGTTTTATTCAGAAAATTGTTTTTCTCCCTTTTGTTTCCTTTTTATAAAGGAAACAAAATACGTTGAAATTAAATATTTCACACAAATTATTCAAAAGCTTGGTTTATTCAGTAATTTGGTGGTACTCATAATCAATGCATTTCAGGACACATTAACTTTCAAGCTTGATTCGCATGATTAATCCTAAACCCTAGCTATTTTGGCTAAGAACCTTCATGAATCTGCCAAAATCCAACACCATGCACAAACACTACCACCCAACGTTTGGACTTACTGGAATTGGGACACCCGGCCCCATGCAAAGTATCCCTGTCTGGGCTATACAGTACCGAGTCCATCAAAATCCAACAAACCCTGTTGTTGGAGTTTGAATGGTTTGGGGTGGTTAGGGTTAATGTAATTTGTGAAGTGCTATCTGTAAGTGATATCTGAACTGACCGAATAACTTTTGTTTCAAATTATTAAAACAAAAATTAATGTACAAGTTTTTGGAGTTAAGGTCAAAATGACTGAACTTAAATCTAAAAACTTACTTGATGTGATTTTCAGTAATTTTATGCAAATAAAATTTACAATTTTGGTGATAATACTAGGGTTTTCAGGTGAAAAATTATTCCTAAACCAATATGCTCAATATTTATATCAAATTAAAGGTCTTGATGAAAGAAATACAATGGTTTTTAAATCAAGAAAATTGGACGAGTAGTTTTTGAGGAATCCTGTTTTATTTAATCAAATATACAGCATTCGATGAAGCGCGACTGTCCATACAACTGTGTACATCCCTAATGACACCAAAACCATTGAATCAGCCTACACACACTGTGATACACACGCACAGCGTTCGTGCTCTTTTCCCTCATAAGAGCTTTTGAAAGGGTGTAAAAAATACACTCCGCTCAAAACTAAACAAAATTACGGCTCAAAACTTTCACATATGATAGAAAAGAGGTGTAAAATTCATTCAGACACAGCTCTTACCTTTCAACTTGAAGATTTCACCTCGAAAAAACGGTGTTTACTTTTTATCTCTTCGTAACTTCGGTTGTAGAGTAGTTATGGAGATCGAGCAAGCATGGGCATGTAAAGGAGCCCTTTGACTCAATAGGGAAACCCGTTTTCATGTCAATCACAATGTACTCGGGCGCGGAGACAGCTCTGAAGTGGATGCCCTCAGCAGAGCGCGGCAAATTTTACGCGCCGAATGCGCCCGATCTCAAAACACTTCGCGAAAGGCTGGGCTGGGCGGGACGAGAGTGGTTCATTCATAAAAACCTAGGCTTTCGCACGTACTTCCGATTGCTATTTTATGTATATCGTTGGATAGCTGAAACTATAAGCTTTCCAATGAGCTATTACATGTAAGATTTTGACAAGTAAAAGTAGTAAAAAAAAATTGATTTTAAATTTTGATGTTTTTTGTTGCGGGCGATACACTGTACGTGTGGCGGGCTTCGGTCAAGCATGTACAAACTGAAAACCCTAATAATACAATTTTTTTACCCAAACTCCCTAGACAACAAAGGCAGTTGGAGGATTTTGAAGGATTTTTATTGTTCACTAACAATGCTTAGTAAGTTAGGGTTAAAGTTAGTCAGAAATAGTTTTTTTTTCTCCTTTTTTAGAAAGAAAACTAAATACATTGAAATGAAATATTTCACATCGTTGTACAAAACATCCTGAGAAGTTTTTTGTCTGATATGCTGCACTTTGTTAGGAAAATAAGTAAATCTATTACATATTGGAAATATATCACAAATGTTATCCACGTTCTACATTAGAATGAATGCAAACATATATGAATACATTGTCTATATTTGTCTTGATAATGACACAATGGTTGCTTTCTGTACTTCTGTCTTGATTCTTAAAAGTATAGATTCATTGAGTGATATTTATCCAATGGTGTACACTGGCTTTATCCCTAACCTTGTCCAATGCAACAAGATGCAACAGTAGGAAATCACACAAAATATATATTTTTCCCCGATGTCATCTTGCATAAAATGGTCGTTTAAATCTTAACCCTAACCATGCTCAATGCAACAAGATGTAACAAATGTGTAAAGTTGTTGCATCTTGTTGCCCTCGACAGAACATAAGAGCTGGTGGATCTTGTTGCATTGAGCAGCCTGCACACTTTTCTGTAGTTGCATTTTGTTGTATTCATCAAGGTGTCTGTGAAATGGGGGTGAGGGTTAAGCCATTTTCTCAAAGCGTGAAGATTTCCCCAAAACATGTACATATTGTTTTTTGTATATTATTCTTGGTCTTTATTAACCCTAACTCCCAAGGCCCATTTGCTTACACCTAACCTGAATCCTCCAAAATCCTTCAGTAGTAAAGCAAGCACATGACATGTTATGCACATGTGTGTTTCTAATCTGTAATATATGTACATGGCAGGAATTTGCGCAACTCACAAGCTATCTCATTGTTACCCTGTAGGACTGATCGATTCAAAAAAAGCCCGATTCCACACTACATTAAGTTGTTAAACTCATAATTGTGGCTGCCGGGTCTGTAGTGTGTTTTGTCCAAATTTTTACCCTTTGTGGCTGTGCCATCCGTCTTTGTATATTCCGTTCTTACTTTATGTGCAATTTTATTCTTTTTGTTTTGGCTGGACCATCACTTTCGTTTTTTTTTTCATTTTAACTGTTTAGTATTTTTAATGTTTTTATTGTAACATTCTTGTAATTTGGCCCTTGGGCCACGAGAGGAATGTAAATAAACCAATAATATAAACCAATAATATAAATATAATATACATGGCCAGAGACCCTCCCTGCATGCATGGAGCAATACACAGTGTCCACTGACCCAAGCACTGACCTTGCAATCACTACAACAAACATGGAAGGATATGTGCCATGGAAAGGCAAGTATGCCTAATAACCTCAATCCTTCCAAATCCTTCACTTTAGCAAAGAGGAATTTGGAGGATTTCGGAAGGTTAGGGTTAAGTATGATTTCATATAGTGACATTTTACTAAAAGTGCAATTGTCCTTAAACAGCAGGATGAACTTTAGTTAATTTTTGATAACATTTCAGTGGATGTCACTATCAAGGCCCGCGTTGTAAAGGTCAAGGGGCCGCGCGGTACATTGACGCGGAACTTCAAGCATCTCAGCGTGGAACTTATGCGTATCAGCAAGAAGAAGATCCAAGTGAACAAGTGGTTTGGATCCCGCAAGGACCTGTCCTGTGTCCGCACCATATGCACCCACATTGAGAACATGATCAAGGGTGTCACACTGGTAAGTATTTACATGCAATAGAGGTTTTTGGACACAGGTTTAACCCTAACCATGCTAAATGCAACAAGATGCAAAAAAAAAAAAAAAAATGTTACATCTTGTTGCCCTCAGCAGAGAACCAAAATAAACCATTGTTCTAGCTTGTGGATCTTGTTGCATTGAGCAATTTGTCCTTGAAAAAAATCTTTGGGAAATGTCTTTGGGAATATTTCAAAGGGGCACCGAGGCCCAAGACCAGGGAAACGGAGTCAGTAGCCTTTGTGAAATTCAAGGCCTTTTAAACCTAATGGTTAAACTTGATAGCTGGTTGTGTTGTTTTTTGGTGGATTTGGTACTGTATAGCCCAGACAGGGATACTTTGCACGGGGCCTGGTGTGTCATCTAAATCCAACAGTTCAGTGTTAGTGTTATTGCGTGGTGTTGGATTTTGCTGGATTCAGGAAGTCTACGACAATATATTAAAGCCGAAATCTAACCTTTATTTTTATTAGCTCTAACCCCCTAGAGGCATTTCACAGGAACCCTTCTATATTCAACACAATGCAACAACAAGATCCACCAGCTGTTTAGTGGTTATTTTGTTATGTTCTGAGGGCAACAAGATGCAAACAGAGCTAGAGGCGCGTGAATTACGCCAGATCCTGGCCGTGCAGCCGCCATATTTTCCCGACGCTGAACTTGGTTGGTAGCTAGTGCGCGCAAGCCTCGAAGCGTGACGTCAGATCTTCAGCACAACGCATTAACGTATCCAATGAAATCCTTTGAGTGGTACACCAGGAGCCTGTCTATATCCTTGATAGGATACAGACAGGGGACCAGTCTAACAATGGTTACATTTGTTGCATCTTGTTGCATTGAGTATGGTTAAGGTTGTTAACCATGGTTTACTTTAACAGATTGGCAGTTCAAACATACAGTCACAGTGCACACCCTGCTTGATAAAGCAGTTGTTCTTTATCACCATTGTAGCGAATGTGTGTAAGATGATCATTAATTTATAGGAAAATATGTGAAAATATTGTAACGATTCGGGGTAGCTATGAGATGAATAAACTAACTAAAACCCTTGTCGTCATCCAGGAAATCTCAGGGGAAGGTGTTTAATAATTGGTTTATATAGACAGACAAGCAGACATGATAAAACGGACACTTTCAGTGGAAGGGTTGACTTTAACCATTAACCCTTGTATACATGCAGTCTCCAAAATGCTGCAAAAAAAGAACTGCTAAGTACACAATGCTTTTTGTGTGCATGCCTCAAAATATTGCATACAGAAGAATGGTACATGGATACCCCAAAATGCCCCTGGGTATGGGACAAAAACCAAACTGTTCTGATCCTCACACAGTACGTGTATACCGCAAGTTACTGCACTGGTTTATTTCAAGTTAGCCTTGCAATGAAACAAAGCAGGTGGCTGTTTCAGTTTACCTCATCTCTCTGAAGAGCCTTGGGCTATGCCATTAATCATTAGATAAGAAAGTGCTACCACAATATGTCCCAGTTGAGACATTTTGAAGTATGGGTCCACTTTGTGAAGAACTACACTGATAATAGGAGGGTTAAGGAAATACACGAACTGTGTATTTTATTTACTAATTTCAATAATCACAAAATATACATAGCGCCCTCTCTTGATTAGACAATTATGTATAAACTCCAATCAGCCTGCTGCCTGCACGCACTGCTCTGCTGTACTACTTCTAGCGGTTGGTAGCCGTGGTCGCTATAATAAGCGCAATCTGTGCGTTTAATAAAGTGTAAGAAATGCTATAGAATGCATTATTTGTGTGTCTGTGTGTTTCTTTATCTCTCTGCTGCGCTGAGAATCTTGGAATAAAGTATTTTGTGTAGTCATCGGTGGTAGGCTCTGTGGGAAAACAAAGCCAGCATCTTGGAGTCTTTAAATCTTTAGGTCTTTAGATCTTGAAACGGCGAGCTCCGTTGGGAAAAACCGAGCCCAGAACTCACTCTTCCATGCTTTATATAGTCTGGTTGTGTATGCGCTGCACGCAGATTGCCTAAAACAGCAAGCTGATTGGTTCTACATTAAAACAATAAACCAATAAGCGTTAACTTCTACGGTAGCTTGCGCGTTTTGCCAATGTGCGCGCGCTAATCCACTGTTACATTGCATGCAGAATCGGAATAAACTTTATACATGTACATACATCGCTGTTTATTAAAATATAGGCAAAGTGAACGATTTTATGATTGGCGGCTGTAAAAAAAAAGTAATCATTGTGAATCAACAGTACAACTATAATTTGGAGACGGAAACTGCCTAAGAAAAATTGCCACAGGTGTTAAGCAGAAAGGCGGTTTTCGTCGCACTATATTGGAAAGTGTTGGTAGTCCTTTGTACTGAGTGGATAATCTGTTATGGTTTATTTGGGAGCATATTCCATGTCGTGTATGCCAAGGATAATAAGGATACTAATTACTAATTAAGAGAGGACAGTAGTTAGAAATACACTCTCGTCATTCTTTTGAGTTGATGTAACATTGACAAAAATAAATAATAAATAATTACAAATAAAACATTAACCCTCCTATAGGTTTAACAATCAAAGACACTCAAAATTTGTATGCAACTCCCAACCCATTGACTTCGTGCAGTGCACTCAAATAAATGCAAGGACATGTGGCTATGGTAGGAGGTCAAACCAAAACCACTCATATGAGTCTGCTCCTAACTTATGCAGTACATACACAAGTGTGTTTGACTTTGCCAATAACTCCAGCACTCTTAGAGAAAAATACACATGTGTGAACAATTGGCAATGCAACCAAAAATACTCAAGTGACTGTCTGTGGGTGCGGTGCTTACTGGGCCAAATTTCAGCCTGGGCAAAGGAGGGTTAATATATATGAAAATATGTGAAAATATGTGGGAAAGTGTTGGTAGTCCTTTGTACCATGGAGGAAGAAAACAGGAGTCACAACGAAGGCATATCAAAGGTTCAATGTCTTTTGCCACGGTCGTAAAATTTCTAAGCCAGCGCTAATCGTTTAATCCGATTATCGAGGAGAACTACAGCCAGGCTTTCTTTGCACATGCGCATTGCGCGCATTGCTGACGCGTTGTCCTATTGCACTACACGGAAGGCTGGCTCCCGATCCAACTCGACCTACGAATCCAACACTGCAATATCTTCAGTGTACAGCATCGTACATATATGAGGATTGAAATGATAAAAAGCTAAACAACACGTCTTTGAATTTGACAATTGGTTGGCTTCCGGAGATCACCGGAAATATCCTTAAAATAAGTTGCTAAAAAGACACTTTATTGTAACATCTGAATGTTATATTTAGCGTAAGTCAGCTTCGGATTCGCCAAATTCGACGATCAAAACACCAAAATACTCGGTGGAAAAATCGCTATTGAAGACAATGCATTGCGCAATATAAAAAGCCCAGCGAAAAGTAGTGCGCTACGTTTTGTGTTTATTCGTTTGCTTCAGATTTCTACCCTCCAATTATGTATCCTGGTCGCGAGCAAGCCGAGCGGCAAAAGACATTGTACACAAGGGGATTATCGCGGTCGTTAAACTTGTAAGCGCAGCGGGTGGCCGTAACGTATTTCCAATGGGCCACTCCGAAGTGCTAATTGGTTATGAGATAAGAGGCTGGGCGATGTGACTCCTTCTGTTTTCTTCCTCCATGTTTGTACTGAGTGGATAATCTGTTATGGTTTATTTGGGAGCGTATTCCATGTTGTGTATGCCAAGGATAATAATTACTAATTAACCCTCCTACAATCAGTGAAATTTTTGAAACAACCCATTCAGGACACTCCAAGCCATTGCTATGGTAGGCAGTGGCTCCTCATAGCTATACTGCATAGTAACATAATGCCTCATATGTCTGTTGGTTTTAGTGGTTTGTGATTGACATATTGCAGGGCATATTACTTTGTTCCAGACTCAGTGGCTACTATGGAGAGTCTGTGTTTACAAAATAACTGCTGAAAATCCCAATGGATGATGGAGGCTTGGTATGGTTTATTGGTCTCTGTGGCTGATGGTGATTTATTATTGGGAGTTTGTTTACAGTATAACCTGCTGAAAATAAGGTCAACTGTGGTATACATGTGTCTTTGTATGCATGTATGTACATTGGAGATTACTTCAAAGGGTCAGTGTGGCTTATATGCACAAACAAACATTGGACATTTAGTGGTTTACAGTGGCCTCTATGTGTAAGAGGGTTAAGAGAGGACAGTAGTTAGAGATACACTCTCGTCATTCTTTTGAATTGATGTAACATTGAAAACATTAAATAAAACACCCCCTCCCAAAAAAATTAATTATAAATAATTACAAATAAAACATTAATAAATATATAAATTTAATCATAAAATTAGTCATTAATCATATAGGGTAATATCGGCCTTGCAATAAAATCTCAATATTTTTTTTCCTAATCAAGGGTTTCAAGTACAAGATGCGTTGTGTCTACGCGCATTTCCCAATCAACTGTGTCATCCAAGAAGGCAACAAGCTCCTGGAGGTGCGAAACTTTCTCGGTGAAAAGTTCATCCGACGAGTCCACATGAAGGAGGGTGTGACATGTGTCCAGTCGACAAAGATGAAGGATGAGCTAATCATTGAGGGAAACGACATTGAGCTTGTCTCACAGTCGGGTGAGTTATGGACCAGACGGGGTCAGGCCTTGCATAGGTGCTGATCAGGTCTTGCTGGGAAGTGACTCACACGTTTACATCTTGTTGCATTAAGAATGTTTTGGGTTTAAAATATATTAAGTTATCTGCAATTTAATTTTTATTAATCAGATCATTGGAAAAGAAGTATATTACCTTCAAATAGATCTTTTCAGAATAAAATTAACTGACATATTATTAAACAATAACCGAACAAATAAATTTATGACTCATAAATTCATTGTTCAAATTGTCCAAGTTTGACAAGTTTGACATTTCTCATTAGAAACACCCTTTCTGTAATGAAAAATGCTGGTAAACTAGCATTAAAGCACACCATGCGGTCCAACTGCAACTGAAATCACAATGTTAGAACTTAGTACCCCTGCACACTCCACAACTCAATAAGTACACTCCAGAACTTCAAAATCAAATGATTTGAACATTTATGTTCAACTGTGTCTCCAGTTGCCAACGCAGTTGTAAAAATGAAACAGTTAAATCTCTACAATTGAGTTTGCCACATGTTGTAACCCCACTGCACACACCTTAATAAAGAATCTTCATAGCTAATTGTTCCTTTATTGCTTAAAAATGTATCGCCCATGTTTTTTGCTGTTTTAACGGTAATTTTGTTTTGTTACCGCTATTTCACTTGAAGAAGGGAAAGCACTTCTCAAAATAATCGTGAAAAGCATGGTTTTACAGGAAATATGTACCGAAATTAATTTATGATGGGTCCCGTCATAATTTCATTTTGGCACGGTTTTTACTGTAAAAACAAGCTTCTGATAACTATTTTGTGAAGTATCTCATTTCAAAGTATTTGTTTTTGTTTCTAAAAGGAAATCATCAATGTCAAAAATGCAAACAAAAAATTTCCGGGAATTGCTGGTAAAACATGGGCGTGCATCTTCAGTATCTGTTCTACATTAATTTAAGTGATGATACTTGATGGGTGGACAAAAAGTATAAACTATACAAGTATAAAGCCATTGTGTACTCCGAACTTCAATGCTAACTCTACCATCATTCTCGGGATGGAAATGAATGTAATTGTGTCATTTTGATTTATATTGAACTTAAATATCTGGTAAAGAAATAGTAAACCTTAAACAAAGAATGAAAAAAGTGTACCTAATTAAACTTTTTCTTACGTGTTCCTTTTATCCCTCTGCAGCTGCCCTGATTCAGCAGTCTACCACAGTCAAGAACAAGGACATCAGAAAGTTCCTCGATGGCATCTACGTCTCAGAAAAGACCACCATCGAAGACGTTCTCAGCTGAACACAAAACAAAACGGGACAGTCTGTAATAGGATTATGTCAGCTTAGCTTAGGGATGTCTTAAAGTGGCTTGGCTTGGCTGATAACAACATGAAGCTATCTACTGAATATCAGAAATAACTCAATATTTTGAAAATTACATTCGGCCTGAGTGATCAACTACTAAAGCTGAAGTGATTTATAAGTCTTAATCTGTTCAGATTGGTCCAGTTTCTTTCAATCTTGTGAGAAATGGGCTATATAATTTGTCGTTTTAATGCATTCTAGTATATCCGGGCATAATCCTTACACCGACCATGGTAGCAGACTTCATCATCCATCTATGACTGAAAAACTTGCACAGTGAACTGATAATGGAACATGGGAATAGTTTATATTATTGCCTTTCTTTGAATAAACAAGTCTGGAAAGGAATGTAACATCTATCGTTTGTCTACAATTATTGTTGTTTTAGAAAAGTCCTTGTAACAACAGTGGTAATTTATTACGGAAGGTACAACATTGGTAATTACCAGATTAACAAATTTAATTATTACCTAAAAATTCAATTCGTTGTGTGCCCGGAAGAAGAAGGTCGAAAGGCTCTACGACCTTCTTCCGGGCACACAAAGTACAACTTTTTGTCCCAGCAGAAGGTCGTAAGCAATAAAATGGCTCCTTTGAAAAAAAGTAGGGCATAACTGTTATTTGTTTGTTGCTAGAATTACTCCCAAGACATTTTTTCCCATTACCATGCGGAATTTAACTTTCCTACAATGACTTATAAATGGCAGAAAAACGACCAATCTTTCACACTCGGTGTTCTTTTAACACAATTTTTCACATTAATTGCTTACGATCTTTTGCCAGTCATTACGTCCTGGGCACACGACGAAATGGTGTAAATATGTATCAATCATCCTGATAAATATCACCTGAAGCGCTTTCAGTTTAGAGAAAATGGGAATTATGTTGAACATATTTTTGTATCACACAAAAACATGACAAAAAATGTTCGTCAGTAGACTGCTGGGAATGGCGCAATAGCTTGGAAGCTAGGGGATAAGTACATGTAGGCGGGATTTGGTGGAGCTATGACCCTTGGAGTGGGGAGGGGAGAGGATTGTGTGCTCACTGGACTGAATAAGTTAAAAATAGGTACAGAGGAGGGAGGGTGGATGACTTGGGTTGAAATAATTGGGCATACCAAAAACAAATGGTGTACCTTCCCTTCAAAGAAGGAAAAAATCAACATAATCACAATTTCACCTGAACTTGATTTAAAATGGATATTAATACCAAACTAAAATCAAACATCTTATGAAACAGTTCTGTTTGAAGGCGGCTCGAAATTCCCAAAAGTTGACCAGTGTGGGAATTGTAAATTAAAGGGACAATATCGTCAAGATCAACAGGGCACATGGAATTGGAGTGCTAGTTTCAGATTAAGTCAGTGACTGAAAATAATGACATGATAAGGTCATAATTATTACCATTGCTGTTGTATACATGAGCCAGTAATGTTAAGTCACTGTGTTTATCTTAAACTAGGTCAATGATTCAACTTAATTTCATGCCCTGTTAAAGGTCTGCTGTGATCGTGACTTTAACTTTTGGAAATGTTTGGACCAATTGATCTGAAAAGTTCACAATTATTAATTTCTTGCCCTATTAATTGATCTTCATACAAGTAAGGAAGCATGTAAAAACCATTTACCAATAGTCACTGTAAGTGAACTGGGTACTTGGTTTTATGAATGGTTGAATAATCTGTGGGTGTGGCGCTCTTTCGGGCGCTAGGGATCGGGGGATGAGTGGCCGGTGCGCTGCCCATACGCAATAGCAAATCAGCAGAGGGCGCTATACAATGTGAAGTTTGTCTAGGCTGGTGCATGTTCTACGCAGGACTTGCGGGGCATTTTGCGTTAGTAGCACAGGGAACCACACGTATACATTGTGTACAAACATTCATAATTCTGTTTCAACATCATAATGGCGGACGTGGCTATCGAATCGTCGCAAAAGGTTTGGACTTGTTTTGATAAACATAAGCTTTCACTTGTGGTAGTTGTTTAAAGTCTCTGCATGTGGGTTTTACTGCATTGATATTCATAATTCTAAAAACTAAGTAGGCCTAACTATTAGTATTAGGCCTATGTCAATATTTCTAACATGAATTACTCGACATTAAAAATAGCTAGCCATGCTAGCCATGCTAGCCATGCTAGCCTAGGCCTTACTCTAGGCATGGAGGTAGAATAAGATTCTACCTCCATGGTCTAGGTATGTGCGTATCCCACGCATTGCTGCAAATCGTTTTGGCCGCGTCCTCAATCTCGGGTTGAATCGCCGTGGCGAAGACACCGTGGAGCTAGCACTTTGTTACGTTTCGCTGAGGCCGTTCTTTTTGACGTACCCAGGAGCTTTTTTGTCGAAGACGTAGATCACATATTCTACTTCAACCTTGTTCTCGAATTTTCTGAATGCGGCATCTAGAAGTTTCCAAAAAAAATTATCGAAATTTTTCTATACTTGTTTTCTACCTCTTGGCCTATTTTGACGGCGATTGGATGATTCCCACAGGGTTCGTACGGGTCATGGAAAACCTGGAAAGTCAGGGAATTTTGCTTTTGCATTTTCCAGGCCTTGAAAGTCATGGAAAAGGGTAAACTTATTTAAAAGTCATGGAATTTTAAGACTTATTAAAACCAGTTCGCGTCGGAGGACGTGTACACACGCAATTTTTTTTCACACCGCGGATCGGAGAGCGTCTAAACACACCATAGGAAACTCGGGAATATTTGTATGCATGCCCAGTTGACGTAATATAACGAGCCACGTGCGTGAAGTGACGTGCACAGAAGACGTGACCACACGCTGTGGAAGCTTCAATTGTCCTTTCAGGCGATGTGAAAACACGCTATTTTGGCAGAGCTCGTGCTTCGTTGACGTGTTATTGTGCAACACTTGTTCGGCAGAAGAGCGGGGGCCGTGTAAACGCGCTCGCTTCACATGGGTGGTTGTGTGGGGGAACTCGTAAACCTGTTCCACACCTTTGTCTTTGTCTCCATTGAAATCTGTAAAGCTGCAGTATACTAAGATTTCTATAGACCAATTACCGTGCACCATTGTCCCATTGTCAATGCAGTGAACGATTTCCCCTGTATCACATCGCAAAATGCGATGTAATTTGGGCAATCTGCGATGGAATTTCAAACAATGCATTGCAGATTTGGCGATACAAATTTCGACAGATTTATAAACATTTTTGAAATCATATTCACAAACCTTTAACGAAATAACGTTTACATGTATATTTCCGACCAAAAAATATCGAGCTATCCGTCCCGACTTGGTTTGTTTCCGTGTGTCCAGGGAGTGCGTCCGAGCGACGTCGTGTTCAACGATGGCTTCACGCCGACGACGGTGTTAATGCAACAGTAAACACAACTTTATTTTCCAGCAATCCGAAAAGTTTTTTCCGCAATGCCTAAATTTCTATGTGCATGCATTATTTTTCTGCTGATTAATTAACTACGAGCGAAATTCGAAATGGAAAACACGCAACAACTGCCCATTTTTAAAAAGCTTACGTGTTTATTTTTCTTCTCCTGAGTTTGGGGGTTGGAACATTGAGCAATTGAGCCACCCCCTATACACAATAGTACCGTGTTCAGTTCACGTGCGCTTTAAATTTCATACGATCACTATGGCCGTGTTCAACAAACTCTAGAAACGTTACTAACTTCGTTTTATAATAAACGTTTTTGAAAATTAACAAAATGAGCATTCATTTATATAATTATGTAGTGGTGAGATTTAGAATCATTTCGGCACACAATATGATCGCGCTTTCAACCACTCTTTTTCCTGACGAATTTTTAATAATCAAAATCAAGCTTGATCATACCACAAAGTAACATTACACTCGGCGAAATTCACTTTGAAAAGCACCCGAACATGTCGAAGTCGGTAATTTGTTTTCGTGATATTGCCTCTGGACGGAGGACTAACTTTCATGAATGATTGCAATTTGGCGAAATAACGGTTACACGTGAGTTTTTTTTACCACCTGTGGCTATCGGACACTAAAAATTATTATTTCTGGTAAAATTTGGACATTCATATTATGAACCAAACGACAGTAAAGCCTTTAAAAAAAAAACACCTTTACCAAAGCACACTACATACTGTAATTTTAAGCATTTTAAAATTTGCTACACAAAATTTACAGATTGCTATACAAAAAATTATTTTGCAATGCAAATTCGGTTTTTGCATCACAGTTTTGCTATGCAAAAGTTTTGAACGAAATCGTTCCCTGATTGTTACTCGGTACCATGCCACTCGGATAATGGGGAAGGAATCCTTCCTCCATGCTCGGTTGACATGTAAATACGACGAATTCTTTCGAGTGCTCGGTGGACTTCTAAAGACGCAACACCAAATACGCCCTCCTGGCTATAATTCCCACGGGAAACTCGCCAATTTATCTGCTAATAAGCTAAATGGGGGTGTCTCGTCTTAGTTTCATTGACGTAACCAAAACAAATTCACGCAAAAAAAAAAAAACGCACAGGGGCCCAGAAAAACTTTTTTATTCCCGACGCAAACTGGTTTTAAAAGAAAAAGAAACAAGACAACCGGCAATCAAAAAGACACAATTTCTGGGTCACAAGTTCACATCAAAGAAATGTATGCCGACTTTGGAATGTTGAATGTATCAATTTGGGATTAGAACCAAGACAAGAGTTGTGGCTATTGTTCACTTGACAATGACTGACAGGTTGTGGTTTTACACTCTGACCAAGAGACAATAACCTCTGGGACCCGGTTCTTGGCATGGTTTACAAACTATTATAAACTAAACACGCGTGGGTCCCACTCTGCCTGGCACGCGGGTACCCCGCTCATCTGGTTTTTGCCTAAGCAGTGTGGTAGCGGAACCAGCGTCGTTTAACGTTGAATGCTTATAAATAGATCACGGCAGGCCGCATAATTACAAATGCGGCGCATCAAACACATTCTCTTGAAAAGAAACAAAGTTGCTGGCCAATTAAAATGTATCAATAAAGCTTCCTACAAGATGAAATAAATCCCTCAGTGGCAACAAATTATTGTTGTTCACAATTAGTTCTCGAACTGAACAAAGGAAATTTTGGCGTGTTTTTTTTTCACCGTGGAATAAATTATAGCGTATCGATAGCTATCGGCCGATTTATAAGCGTATCGGTATTTTTTTATAGCGTATCCGGGCATGCCTGGCTAGAACACTGGTGTTATGCGAATCTACTTAGATTCGCGTTGTTAATGTTGGGCGCGAATCTTCGCGCGAATCGAAAAGTCATGGAAAAGTCATGGAAAAGTCATGGAATACTTGTTGTAAAGGTCATGGAAAGTCATGGAATTATCCAAGTAAAAAAGTGTACGAACCCTGTTCCCAGTTATGTTTTTTTTATTCCCAAACATCGATGTCAACCAAAGATTGTATTGCGTCGCGTTCAGCGCGCTATAGACCTACCAATTTTCAGTCCGATAAATCGTCTGTTTAAACCTAATATACATAATAATTATTATTAGTTCTCATGAACTTATTTCATTTTTTTTTCATCTTTCCAGTCCAGTATCATTTATTAATTTTTATAATGTTTAATTAAATCAGAGATAAGAATTTCTCGCGGATTTCAGTATAGGGCCCCTAAATATTAAAAATTCTCAGATTTGAGTAATTTTTGTAAAAATATTTAAAAAAATTTATTTTCATTATTTTGTTTAATCTTTCCAGTCCAATATAATTTATAAATTGTTCTAATGTTTAATTAAATCAGGGATGAGAATCTTTCGCGGATTTCAGTGTAAAAATATGAAAATAATCCTCAGATTTGAGTAATTTTTCTTTTTTCATTATTTTTTAAATTTAGTTATTAATTTTTTTGTAACACATTTTTTTTGTATTTCTTATTTGTAAATCAGCACTACAAAACAAACTAATCATTTTGAAAGTCTATGTTGTGATGTGACTGTTAAAGGAACTTTCTCATCCGTGAAGCTGGTAATCATCTATAGACCACCATACAGCTCAAAGAATCGTATAACCCCTACAATGTTCCTTGACGATTTCTCCGAATATGTCAGTGTACTCTCGACATCCCCAAGCAAGTTGCTGATTGTTGGGGATTTTAATTTCCACTGGGATACCGATGATGATGCTGCTGCCCGCCACCTCAATGATATAATTCATAACACTAACATGAAACAGTTTGTATGTGCTTCTACACATGTGAGTGGCCATATATTGGACCTTGTCTTTGCACGACCCACCGACAACCTTATTGATTCAGTGGATGTTGCATGTTTTCTGACAGATCATGCTGCTTTGCATTGTGCACTGAATCTGACTAAACCTCAACCAACCAAGAAACATATTTCCTATCGTAAATATGGATCTCTAGACCATGACAGTTTTTCTAATGATATTAGCCAGTCAGAATTGATTACCAACCCGTCCAATGACCTCCAAACACTCATAGATCAGTACAACTCCACACTGAAGTCTATTCTGGAAAGGCATGCTCCACTGAAAACTCGCTGTATTACCATTAGACCAGCTAATCCATGGTATTCCCGGAGATTGCCTGATGCCAAGAGACTCCGCAAGAAATTGGAGACGCTGGAGGAAAACCAGATCAGAATCTGATAGAAATCAGTTTAAAGCTCAACGACTCTGTGTTGTTAATATGATCAACAGTGCCAAATCATCATACTTCAAAGAAAAACTAGCCAGCTGTGGGAACCAGCGAGAGCTCTACAAAATTGTTGAATCTCTACTCCACAACAAAGGAAAAACTAAACTTCCCACACACGACAATAAACAGGAATTGGCGACAACATTTAGTGATTATTTCATAACAAAGATTCAGAACATTCGTAATGACCTTAACCTTGATCTAGATTGTATGCAGCCGTATACCACTGAAGCATCTCACTCTAATATTACACCATTGGAAGAATTCACACCAGCTCTGGATGAGGAAATCAGGAAAATCATCAAATCATCACCATCAAAGACGTGTGATTTGGATCCTATTCCTACCTGGCTCCTAAAGAACAATCTGAATATTTTGACTCCAGTTATCTCCAAAATTGTCAACATGTCTCTTCAATCTTCTAAATTCCCACAGCAATTTAGAAATGCCCTGGTGACTCCTCTGCTGAAGAAACCCACCCTCGATCCTGAAAACCTCAAGAACTTTCGTCCTGTATCCAACCTTTCATTTATATCCAAAGTAATAGAGAAGGTTGTTTATTCACGAATTACTGATCATCTGATTGAACACAATCTACATGAACCATTGCAATCTGCGTATAGGAAACATCATGGAACAGAGACTGCTCTTCTAAGAGTAAAGAACGATATTCTTCGGCAGTTGACAATAAGCGTGGCGTGTTCCTTGTTCTCCTAGATCTCTCTGCAGCATTCGATACTATAGACTATGATATTTTATTCCACCGCCTTCAGTTCATCGGTGTTACTGGTCCAGCCTTGCAATGGATCAGATCATATATATGTAATCGAACTCAGTCTGTGAACATCAATGGAATTCTATCATCTCCCATCTCACTTTCTTCTGGCGTCCCTCAAGGATCAGTATTAGGTCCCTTATTTTTCACAATATACTCCGAGCCTATTGCCGCTATTGTACGAAGACATCAACTTCAAGTTCATTGCTACGCAGAGCGACACACAGATATATGGATCATTTCATCTGGGAAACCAAGACGATGAATATTCCGTGAGACGGCGTATTGAACAATGTGTTTGTGATCTAAAGCAATGGATGACCAGGAATAAATTAAGATTTAACGACGACAAGACCGAACTTCTAATTATCACTTCCAAACGTAGCCAGGATAAAATCAGATGCAACCAGATGCAAATTGGGACTTCAAATATTGAACCTTATACGACTGCACGTAATCTTGGCATCATGTTTGACAGAATGATGTCAATGGAATCACATGTCAAGAAAGTTTGTCAAACGTCATACTACCACATTAGAAACATCAACAGCATCCGCCGAATCCTGACTGATGAGTCAGCTGCCATCCTTATCCATGCTCTTGTGACATCTAGGTTGGATAATGGCAACTCACTTTTGTTTGGAATCACCAACACTCTCATGTGCAAACTTCAACGTGTACAAAACACTGCGGCTCGTGTCTTATCCCGAACACGGAAATTTGATCACATTACTCCAGTCCTGAGAAATCTTCACTGGCTTCCAGTCAAACAGAGGGTTGCCTTCAAAATAATGCTAATTACATGGAAAGCCCTCAATGACAGTGCACCAACATATCTGCAGGATCTCCTCACCCAGTATTCCCCTCATCGCCACCTAAGGTCATCTGACAAACATCTTCTTGTGACACCAAGAACCAGAACATTGTATGGAGACCAAGCCTTCTCAGTCTCGGCCCCCACTCTATGGAACTCTTTGCCTCAGGAAATTCGTAGCTGTCAATCTTTACAAACCTTCAAATGCCTTCTTAAAACATTCATGTTTAACTCAACTTATAATTAGAAATAGAATGCTGGTTTTGTTTCAAGTGACTTGTAAATTAATTATTATTGTACAGTAACTTTTCTTCAAGCGCCTCGGAATATGTCTACATAGATAGATGGCGCTTTACAAATGCTTGTATTATTATTATTATTATTATTAAATAGGTTATTATTCTTCCTCTTTTCCCAAGCATTGCAGTGATACCAACCTTTTGAAAATCGGACAAGAATTAAGAAAGTTATGATATGGAATCTAGGAAATGGGTCACAAGTAAAATTTACATTTCTTTTGTTTTTCCTTATAATTGACATTTACGGGCCTAAAATTGCCGGATTCAACATGTCATAACTTCCTTATTTCTGGTCACAGGAATATGATCCTTATATCATTGTAATTGTCTATTCAAGACCTTGACAATGATACCAGTTGTATTGAAATCTGTTGATTTTGAAATTTGTTGTCGCATAGTTACTATGTCAAGTGTCGACAACAGTCCCAGTATAATAAGCCTTATCGGAATTGAGCACGCAATGAATAATGGGAGTCAGGTTTTGGAAAAAAGTTGTAAACAAATGCACATGTTTGTGCACAAAGTCAAAGGAGGAGAAAGGTGGTCGGTCAGAAAATGTGTTTTTTACGTATTTTATAGCAAAATTATTGAACAAATTATTAAGAATTAGTTAAATTACACAGGCCTACAGAACATTTGTATAATTAACCCTCCACTACTACAAGGGTCAAAATGTTGATATACTTGCCAAGGTATATCTAGTGCACTTAAAAAGTCGGGTAAAATGTCGTATCTGGCCGCCACTATTTTTCATTAAATATAACCAATAATGTAATCTTACCTACCTGGTAAGGTGGAGAACATATGGATGATGGACATATACTACAAATTATTCCAGGATGTTTATTTCATGAAAAATCAGGCATTTTTGGTATACGATGACTTCCTCAGTCATGTCAGTCTGATCTTGTAAACTCCACAATTAGTGACCAACACAGTCATTGTACATGCGTAGTGGCAACTATAATAGGATCCTTCTATTTTCTGAAGGGGAGGATTTTTTTAGAAGGGAAATCAAGTACGAAAACCATCATAAAAGTGAATTTTAAAGATAGTTTTCGTTTTCTGTACCACCAAAAATCGATAGAATGTTTTTTTAACTGGTTAGTGGTTGCAAAAAAAATCCAAAAAAGCCCTTAAAAAGTGGCGGCCGGATACGACATTCTTTCCAAAAAGTCAAACACTGTCAAACCTTATGTGTAGTAAGTACATTTACAGGCCAAAATGAGTCAACCGTTTTTGACTGGTAAAAGCATTGTTCAGGGTGGTCAAAATGACAGTAAATACCAATCAAAAATGCCCCTGTGTACACATTTGCCAAAACAGGCAGTTGACTGGTATTGACCTCTGTAGCAACTTCCCACTAAAGTGCAGCAATAGTAGGAGGGTTAAGAAAAGAATAATTTTTTATTCCCAGAAACCACGCAAATGGAGGATTTCTCAGCTGATTTCTGGAGTGACAGTTATATTCTAATTTGCTCGTCGCACTGTACTTTTTAGGCAAACTCGATCACTACTAACGGCCGAGAAGCTCTTCAGTTCGGTTTTCGGAACATATTTTGTTTTAGAAATATTCTCCCCATTGACAAAAAATATATATTGCATATAAATTAAAGGATTGTAAAAAGGAGAAAACAGTGCATTGTGCCATTTGCTATTATTTTTTGTACAACCTGTAATTAATACAATATTAATCCCGAGGGGATTAAAATAGGTAAGTCTCATATTTCAGATCTGATGGGCGTCGATCCGTGTCACCAATCTACGATCGGGGAACGTGATGCAGTAATCAGACGGTCCCAATAATAGTTTCTTGATAAGACAATAGTTCTTGTCTCAACTAGCACTTTGTTTGATTTTAATTATTTTTTTAATGGTTTGTTTTTTTGGGTGGCACCAATTTTGTATTTATTTGTTCGTTTCTTTTTTTGTTTGTTTGTTTAAGTTTTTTTTAATGTTTTTAATTTTACGCTCGACCGACACCCAAGTTATAATCATCATTGTAGATTTGATAACGGTTTGACCATACTGCTTAATTTGTTTTTTTTAAATACAATGAAATTATTTGCAATTTACCCCTTAATACTTAAAAGACTAAAATATGGTCGTCACATCCCGGGGATCAGAAATCGGCTGAGAATTCCTCCATATGCGTAGTTTTCGGGAGGAAAAATGTACTCTTTTCTTAATTCTAAAAATGTTGTTTATAATTTAACTGATTACTTAAAAAACCTCTCCATAATTTTGCTATAGTACGTAAACAATGTCAATTTTCTGACCGACCACCTTTCTCCTCCATTGACTGTGCACAAACATGTGCGTTTGTTTACAAATTTTTTCCAAAACCCAACTCCCATAATTCATTGCGCGCACAATTCCGATAAGGCTTATTTATGAAGAGATTATTTTATATTACTATACCTCATACATATTCATGATCGAGAGCCGAATTCTCACTGGTCCATTCACCATCACGTGCCAGATGCTATTTTGGCTATTTACCAAGCGCCCGCGAGTATTCGCGCACAGGGTAAATGCGCATGCGCAGTAGTGCGTAGTAGACTGTCGCATCGGGGAACAGTCCCGGCGATCTGTTCCCTGCGCGCCGGCAGGGAGCAGTCGCACGGGTGTAGTACGCACGCGCGCGCGAACATCGCCCTAGCTACATATATAATTATATATATATACACACATAAAAAGATGGCGGCATACGTATATGTCAATTCGCGTTTTCCCGAGCTCAATGATGCTGAACATATTGTGAATATGTATGAGGTATAGTAAAACAAATATAACATGGTTTATTTCGGGTGGACAGTCAATATTAGTTCCCCTCGGTATTGGAAGTTGAGAAACTAGTTTCTCAATTTCTAATACCTCGGGGAGCTAATATCGACTGCCCACCCTCAAACCATGTTATATTTGTATACAATAATATATATCTCTGCCTTGATTTAGTGTTAACTTTATGTTGTAGAAGTTTCCCTGGAATAAATGTCGTATCCAACCGTCACTTTTTACGGTTCTTTGGAGGAATTTTTCTCAACTACTAACCAGTTTTTAGGGGTACAGAAAGTGAAAACTGTCTTCAAAATCCACTTTTATGATGGTTATCAGACTTTATTTCCCTTCTTAAAAAAATAGATCAAGAATCCTATTATAGTTGCCACTGCGCATGTACAATGACCGTGTTGGCCACTAATGGGGGAGCTGACAAGATCAGACTGACATGACTGAGGAAGTCATCATATACCAAAAATGCCTGATTTTTCATTAAACAAATATTCTGGAGTAATTTGAAGTATATGTCCATCGTCCATGTTCTCCAGAATGAGAAAAAGTGGCGATTGGGTTTGACATTCTACCTGTTTCCCTGTAGGTTATGCACTGGCCATTGCTAATTTGTCAGGTGTTTGTCTGTTTATTTACCTTTATATTAAAAATTGTCATATCGCCACAATCTAAGTTAAAAAAATATATATATAATCTTAGTTTAAATAATAACAAATGATCTGTATCATAAATTATTACTTTCAAATAGTGGAAAAATTTAAGTTGATTTTTAACTTATTTGGCCTAATGTTGGTAAAACTGCTTCAAAAAGAATGATTACTCTCTTTGAATCTAGTTATTTGTTTCCCAAATTGACCTGTAGTCGACAATTTGTATTTTTTTTGAACAGTTGGAAACCAAGTTCACTGACTTGGAGTTGGAGCATCCAGTAGACGGAGACATCACAGTACCAGGGGCACCTGAAGATGACTCGGAACCATCTACACTTGATGAGCCAGTACGAGAAACTGTGGTAGGTATATCTTGATTACATTACTTGAAAGAGTACAGTATGCAAGTATTGCCCCAAAGAGTTTTAAAAATCAACATTGTTTGCTTTTGTCTTGCAGCTGAGAGATATCAAAGCCATAGGAATGAAATTGTTCCATGTACTGTACCCAAAACAGAGTAAAGCACTCCTTAAAGAATGTAAGTGACTTAAGTTTCACTTCACCGTTATTGGGAAGGCATTCTCATATCTATGTTAACTATATTTCACTTGCATACATTTTTTATTGCATATTCATAAATACCCAAGACAGTTGAGACAATCTGATTGGACAAAATGTAATCACGTGGGGGTTTATTAACGGATGATAAAGACATGGCTTATCAAAATCAGAGCAGCGCGTGTATGCCAGCTGTTCACCGGCTGTTTTGTGCAACGCCAGACGTGACAAAGATTGTTTTGCATCATGCTGACTCATGTACTTTGAAAGTGTTTTGTGCATTCCCAAAACGTGAATTTGCCCATTTTTATTTGGCTTTATTCAACAAAAATTACACAATTTTTTTTTCATTTTGAAAACGAAATTGTTACGGGCATTTATATCGCTTGGTCTTTCCCACAGGTTAATGGCCTGTTTCATGTGTGGTCAGTGGTGATAAGGACCTCCTGTGACCACGCCCAAAACCGGTCATTAACCTGTGGTAAATACCAAGCAACTGTTATTCCCTTATTACAAACTGAGGTTCTACTTTTGGTTTTTGCAATGATAATATTGAAACTATTACATACAGTGGTTTTTTTTTTTTGGTTTTTTTTGGCCACTGGCAGAGGGTTGTGGGCGCCAAGTTTTATCATCATGCATCTTAATTTACCGTACGTTTTTAATTAATTCCCTTTCTTTTGTGGTTTGGTCCCAGGACAAATTCTCATCAAATTGTTTTTCAATAATATTTCAGTTATTTGTTTGTATAATTCCTTTTTTGTTCAGGGGATCTGTGGGGGCCATTTGTGTTGTGCACACTTTTTGCAATGTGAGTATACATTTTTCTTTGCTGTTAACCCTAACTCCCTAGGCTCATTTGCTTACACATAACCTGAATCCACCAAAATCCTTCAGTAATAAAGCAAGCACATGACATGTATGCATACATGTGTTTCTAATCTGTGATACATGTACATGGCCAGGGACCCTCCCTGCATGCATGGAGCAATAAACAGTGTCCACTGACCCAAGCACTGACCTTGCAATCACTACAACAAACATGGATGTACATGTACCATGGAAAGGCAAGTATGCCTAATAACATCAATCCTCCAAAATCCTTCGCTTTAGCAAAGAGGATTTTGGATGATTTGGGAAGGTTAGCGTTAATTAAATATTGGCCTTGGCAGTAATTTGTCCCACTGGGAAACATTTTTGGCAATGTTCCGTTTCATTGGAACATTGCTATGTTACTCAAGGAAAGGGTAACAAATGCTTTCAAATGACACATTTCTCCAAATAATCATGAGAAACATGGTTTTTAAATAGTCCCAAAATAAATTTATGGCGGGTCCTGTTGTGGATTCATTTACGAATTTGTTACTGTTAAACCTAGCTTCTGACAATTATTTTTGGAAATTGTTATAAAATGTGTTTTCCTTTCTAAAAGGAAATTATCAATGTACCAAAGGAAAACAAAATCAGAAATTGTGTGGATTACATAATCAATCATGTAAAGAAAAATTTCCACAGGTTACTTTCAAGATATATTTTTTTCAAACTAGAGTGCCATGGCCGAGCGGTTTAGTGCATCGGATTTGTGTTCTGATGGCTGAGTCGTCAGAATGTGGGTTCGAATCCCGACCGTGGTGCTTGTGTCCTCGAGCAAGACACTTTACCATGATTGCTTCTCTCCACCCAGGGGTAAATGAGTACCTGTGAGGGCAGAGTTGGTTGTTGTGTTTGATTAGCCCTATATGCGCCGTAATGGCAGCAACTGAGCTGTATCCGCTCAGTGCATATCGTAGCCCTCTAGCGGTGAATTTGCACCCAGTGTCTTGATGATAGCCACTTTTGCGTCGTGTGTACAAATTATCTGCGTATGTTGTGGTACTAAACGCGTGTGTACTTCTGCCAGCCAATGATCGCTGGAGATATTCTGTGCTTACGCACATCAACTGCAAAATACGTAAAACGTGATGCACTATAATGTAATGCGCCTTGCGCACCAGTTTGGTTATAGCGCACGTATCCACGTGCGCTATCTAAGTCTAAATTATTATTATTATTATGATTGAAATGAATATTCTCCCATCTCAGGTTACTTCAAGAGTCATCATCATCATCATCATCCACAGACAGTGATAAGCAAGGCCAGGGTATTAACACCCAGTTCTCTGAGGTGTTTGCTCTGCTGTCATTCGGTGCCATTGTGGTCGCTTTGAACTCCAAACTACTCGGCGGGGTCATGTGAGTAAATTTATCTCAGTTGAGAAGTTGTCAACCTATGTGACACTGGACATGCTCATATTTGGACTGTGTATGTGTCCAGTGCATATACCTGAAAATACCTATCAGTGTAGTGCATAGTCAGCTACATAACCTTTCAAACACTGCAGCGTCCAGGTTTTGAAAGGTTCATTTTCTAGGGCACAAACTGCAAATTGTTATAGGAGGATTAATGGTTGTTTTGTATCTTGTTTTTTAACCCTCCTACTGTAGCTGCACTTTAGTGGCAAGTAGCTATAGAGTAGTATGTTAGATGGGGGTTCTGGGCCACTTCTAAAAAAGATATTTTTAAACAAATTCTCTGGGTAGTAGTAGGGGATTTTGACTAAGTCATCCAGAAGGTTTAAAAAGTCGTTTTTAAAACTCACTTTTTTAAACATATTTGCTTGGTAGTAGTAGGGGGTTTGAAGCAAGTTTTTAAGAAGATTTTAAACAGAAACCAAATACTTCACGTTTTTTAATTTATTTTTCCGTTTTTTATTTTCTAAATATATATTGATTAGAGAGAATGACTAATAAACAATATTTATCAAAATGGACATTGGAAAAATTACAAGATTTTATGAAAGAACATAGACCATCTAGTAGATTTGGTCAAGTACCAACTCGTATATTTCCAAACAGCAAGGGTAAATTTAATAAACGCGTTTATTACGAATATGTGAAAAATTATTTAAAACACCATAAATCAAAACCATTGTACAAATTAAATTTAGTTGAATTGAAAGAGCGCATAAATGTCGAAAATATAAATATACCTAGACACGGCTCTGGGAAAAAAGCGCAGTTGATTAAAAAAGACTACATCAACGCTATTAAAAGGTTTTATGGTAAAGAAGTAGAGTTGAGATTTAACCCACCGATCGACGGTGGAAAATATTTACGTGAACGAAGAATGGTAGTTCCGCTGAATCACAGCAAAGAAAAAGATTTAAACATTTTTTCGCAAGCAGTAAAACCAAAGATTATTAACAAGTTACGCGAAGACTTGAGAGAATTTAACACATGCAATTTTATGATATATATACACATTAAATTACTTAAAGAAAAATCAAACGGTTCGGTCGATGAAGCTGAACCAAATTTTCACAACAAAAAACAAATTGTATTATTAAATTTAGACGACATTGAAAATATACTCATTGATGTTTTTTCACAAATTGCTGAAGCTTTAGAAAAATATACGAGAGAGGGTTCTGGATGGATCATAGATCGTATCGTAGATATGAATCTCACCATCGCAAAATATCAACCTCTAAAAGGCGGTAGTTATATAGAGCTATGTGACTACATAAAAAATAAAAAAGCGTGTATCAACGTTAAAAACAACGACGATAATTGTTTGCGATGGGCTTTGCGCAGCGCTCTTTTTCTTGTGAAAAATCATCCAGAAAGAATGAGTAACTATCCAATTGAAGATGGTTTTAATTTTAACAATATCGAAACACCAACTCCTATTAATCAAATTAAGCGAGTAGAACAACAAAACAATATAGCGATAAACGTTTTTGGTTGCGAGTCAAAATCGATACTAGTTTACAAACTCAGCGATCAACCCGCGAAACTAGATCGCATAAATTTATTATTAATTCACAAAGAAGCTAAATCTCACTACGTTTATATAAAAGACATGAATAAATTACTTTACGATCAAACTAGTCACAAAGAACGTAAAAATTTTTGTTTAAGATGTTTACAAGGTTTTCAACAGAAGCGTATCTCGAAAATCACGTAAAAATGTGTAAGGGAATAAACGACAAACCAACAAAAATCGTTTTAACAGAAAAACATAAAAACGACAAGGTAAAGTTTATAAATTATCATAAAAAGATGAAAGTTCCGTTCGTAATATACGCTGACTTTGAGAGCATTATTAAAAAGGTTGAGGATGTAAATGATACTAATACTACAAAACTACAAGAACACGTCGTTTGTGGTTATTCGTATATTAGAGTTCGTTGCGATGGTGAAAGTAGTTCTCCCATTACGTATAGGGGAGAAGATGCAGCTAAACATTTTTTAAATGAATTACAAAAAGAAGTAGAAAACATCAACGAAATATTTAAAAATCCTAAAAAATTATACATGACTGAAGAAGATGTAAAAGATTATAAAAACGCACAACAGTGTTGGATATGCGAAAAGACATTTTTTGAATGTGATGAAAAGGTAAGAGATCACTCACATTACCGGTAAATATCGAGGCGCGGCGCATAATTATTGTAATTTAAAACTAAGTTTAAAACCAAACAAAACTTTTATTCCCATCGTATTTCATAATTTGCGAGGCTACGACTCTCATCTCATTATGCAAGCTGCCGGTCAAACAACGGGTAATCTAACGTGTATCGCAAACAATATCGAAAAGTATATTTCTTTTAGTATTAATCAACTACGATTTATAGACAGCGCTCAATTTTTATTGGCGTCGTTGGATAAACTCGTAAAATCAAACGATTCTTTTCCAATCACAATCAAACTTGAACCAGATTTAGAAAAATTTAATTTGTTAAAAAGTAAGGGTATTTATCCTTACGAGTACATGGATAGTTTTGCAAGATTTGAAGAAAAACAACTTCCTTCTATAGAATCTTTTTACAGTAGTTTAAACTATCAACATATTACCACTTTTCAATACGAGCACGCTAAAAACGTTTTCAACAGGTTTGATTGTAAAAATTTAGGAGATTATCATGATTTGTACGTGCGTACCGATACTTGCTTATTGGCGGACGTGTTTGAAAATTTTCGTAATACTTGTATGCGAGAGTACGGTTTAGAGCCGGCTAATTATTATACGAGTCCGGGATTAAGTTGGGACGCTTTGTTAAAACATTCGAAACAAACTTTAGATTTGTTTACGGATATCGACATGCATTTGTTTATAGAAAAAGGTACGAGAGGAGGAACGTGTATGGTGAGTAAACGATACGCTAAAGCAAACAACGTGTATTTAGAAGACTACGATAAAACGAAACCATCAAGTTACATTATGTACTTGGACGCAAATAATTTATACGGATACGCTATGAGTCAACCTTTACCAACTAGTAATTTCAAATGGTTATCTCAAGAACGAATTAAACGACTAGAGAAGCAAGGATTTAAAAACAATAAAGGATACATTTTAGAAGTCGATTTAGAATATCCCAAAACATTACACGATTCACACAACTCATTTCCGCTCGCGCCAGAGTCGTTAAAAGTGCCGAAAGAATGGATGAGTGATTATCAGCTCGAGTTGCTAAAAGATAAACCAGCTCCAAACGTTGTAAAATTAGTTCCAAATTTATACGATAAACGCAACTACGTGATTCATTATCGTAATTTAGAATTATATTTAAAACTCGGTATGAAACTGACTAAAATTCATAAAGTTTTAGAATTTGACGAATCGTGTTGGATGAAATCGTACATTGACTTAAACACTCAACTAAGAAAAGACGCAAAGAGTGATTTTGAAAAAGATTTGTTTAAACTTATGAACAATTCAGTTTTTGGTAAAACGATGGAAAATGTACGAAAATTTGAAGCGATTAAACAATGAAAAAGCAGAAAATCAAATTCGCGCGCTCATCGCGAAACCAAATTTTGCCGAAGCTAGGATTTTTGATAATGAACTAGTAGCGATTCACATGCATAAAAAGCAACTCGTTCTCAACCGCCCAGTTTACGTAGGAATGAGCATACTGGATTTATCTAAAGCTTACATGTACGATTTTTATTACAATCATTTGAAACAAAACTACAAAAACGATTGCGAGTTATTCTACACGGATACGGACAGCTTGTTACTCGAGATTAAAACACAAGACATGTATAAAGATTTATGTAAAAACAAATCTTTATACGACTTTTCAAATTATGAACAACAACATTTTTCATATTCTGAAGCAAATAAAAAAGTGATAGGTAAAATGAAAGACGAGTGCGCGGGCGTGCCAATTTCTGAAGTTGTATGTTTAAGACCCAAAATGTATTCGATACTTTTATCAGACGAAAAACAAATTAGAAAAGCTAAAGGAGTTAAAAAACAAGTTTTAGAACAACAAATTAAACACGACCGATATAAACAAGTTTTATCTCTGAAAAATACGTTACATCACCCTATGAGTTTTATTAGGCATGAAAAACATAGATTATATACAATGCGAGTAAATAAAATATCGCTATCTCCTCTAGACACAAAGAAATACATTTTAGAAAACGGAATAGATACGCTTTCGGTCATTACAACCTCAACGTTTAACAATTACAATTACGATCGTTTAACAATAGGGGGATTTTGTGTATCTCGAGGAATAATTTGTAATTCTTCTCTTACAAAACTACGAGCGGGACCTCCTTCTAAATAATACAATATGGGTTGATTCGCAGCTTTTATCGTTTTAGATATTCTATAAATTTTTATACTCCATATAGGATCTGTGGCGCGGCGCCTAGTATCTTTTTCTGCTTCACCGGGTGCGTATAAATACCTAATTAAACTGTTGTTTGGGATTCTTTTTTCATTTTTTTTAACGACGCTTGTGCCAAGCGCTGGTGAGGCGGGATTTTGTTCGACAGAGCTCAATTTAATCGCGTCTTTTGGTTTTAAATTAATTAGTCGCGTCGTCTCGTTGTTTAACGCTTTTACGACTGCTGGCAATCTTTTAACCCATTCTCTATTTCTCGTATCAGTCGCTATTTCTTTAGCGTATTGATGAGAAAATAATCTTTCTGCTAACGTTCTATTAAATCGCTCCACTATACCCTGCGCTCTATGATTACCAACCTCCCCTCTTTGTATTACAACATTGTGTTTGCTCATTGTTACATTAACGCTACTCATAAATTCTTTTCCAGGATCAACTTTTATAATTTTAGGCCAAGTTAACGGCGAACGTTTATAAATGTTTTCAAACGCGTTACCGACTTGAACGGCGGTTTTATCTGTTAACGGTTCCGCTTCTTTATACCTACTCGCTTCATCTACGACGGTCAACGCGTACTTGTACGTCTTTTTAACAACTGCGTCATGCGGAAGAAACAATAAATCTGCTTGGTGAACCTCGTTCGGTTTTTCAAACTTGCTGTTCGAACTGGTTGGTCTTGGAATATATTTAGGATAAGGTAAATAAATTTGCCACAGCGCTTGCTTTTTTATCCACTGTCGAACTGTTTTTTTTATTCACCTTTGTTTCTTTAGCTAGTTTATTAATTGCGTCTAGACCTTTGTAATATCCCCGAGGACTATAATAAGCGTTTTGTAGCTTTCTCTCATCCATTTTTAATATTTATAAATATAATTTATTCAGAATTCATAACATTACTCGGCAAAATTCCTTGTTTAACTAACCACATTTGCGTCATCCCACCCGCGGCAACGACCGTTGTGAGTTTTAACCCGTCTTTTATATCTAATTTTCCTAAATCGGTAGGTTTTATTTTAAATATCTTTTCACCGAGCATGCTGTATAAAATAACAAAAAGAGTTAGAACGGCGCTGTGATAAGCTGAATTGGCTATTCCTTTCGTGTCCATTGTTTATATTAGTTAAATATAATAATTTTTTGCTATTCCATTTCCAAAAACGGTGGGTTCTCTCGTTGGCGATGCAACTTTACTATCTGGCTTTTCGTTAGTGACGGGCTTTTTGTTAGAGTCGGTGGGTTTACTAAAAAGATAGTAAGCGGTTAAACCTCCAATGAACAAAGCAATAGCGATATAGTAGTAGTTGTTGTTGGAGCTTGTTGTTTCACTCGTTGATGTTTGTGGCGTTACGCTTTGCGTTAACGCGTGTTGAGTTTTAGTCGCACCTTTTTTTAATTCTTGTTTTTTCTTTTTATTAAGTTCGGCAAGTTTTTTACCGGCCGCGACTCTGTTTGGATTTTTTTCCTTTTTAGTCAGTGTTTTTGTTACCGTCGACGGTACAGCTGGTTTCTTTTCTACAACTTGCGTCTGTTCCGGTTGTGCATTCGCTTCCATCGCTTTTATTATCTATACAAGATTCTTCTTTTCTTTTTAAATGTTTTACCGTAATTAGAGTTGCACTGAGCGGCGCAACTAACATACCGTACTTGTAGTATATTTCGCACGCTACGGTACTAAGCATGCTCGAAATGAATGGATCTTTTTCTAAATCTGTAATTAATTTACCTTCATTATCAATTTCAAAACTATAACCGTATAAATCAACGCGATTTAAACCGAGTCCTAATAATTTAACATATAACGTTAGAATGGCACTGCCTAAACTTTGCGTTATATCGCGACCCAATTTGGTTTCGTATTACGTGTGTAATGCATCACGCTCTTCCGTAGATAATGACTCAATATCGTTAACGCTGTACTCTTTACCGAAAAACTTTTTGGAGTCTCCTCCTGCTACAACCGATAAAAGACGTTTATCTCGTAGCTTTTGTTTTAACATCTGCGTGTCTTCGCTTATATTAACATCTGCAGACGTAGAGTGTAACATAGATGGATTTTCAGATAATATTTTAGCAACTTATTCCATTTATTATAAGTGTTTATAGAAAAATTAGTAAAATTAACAAGTAATTGCTCACGACCTATGGGTAATTGCTCAACGACCTATGGGTAATTGCTCAACGACCTATGGGTAATTGCTCACGACCTATGGGTAATTGCTCAACGACAACCTAGTCACGTATCTCATAACCGGTAGGTTGATCCGTTTTTAAAATCAATTTGCGGTGTAAAACGAGTTTTAGTTGCTCACGCGTTTGCTCTCGTAACTCAGCCGTTGGTATAACATCGTTTTCTCGAAGACAATTTTCAAACGAATCTCTATCTTTACAATAAAACAAACACACCCATTTGAGTTGTTCTCTAAAATCTTTTAATACGCTATTATATTTTTGAGAAAGAATCCAACAGCTGTGTTTAACGTGTCTTCCGCTAAAAGCTAATCGTATTAACGCATTTGTCTCATTTAAACAAAAAATTTTATATCGCGAGTCTTTACTAGCGCTACAATCATCGATGATAAACAACGTCTCATATCCTTCGAGTATATTACTATATATTTCTATCGCTTTGTTTAACGTATAATCTTTTAAATCGTCAACGAGTACTCGCTCGTCGTTCCAAATCCATTTTCTATTTTGATAAGTTTCGTTGTCACCGATAGTGGGACATAATATAACGATCCTTTCAAAATGTTTTAAATATTCTTTTTCTAATAAATTTAAAACAAATTCAGTTTTTCCGCATCCCGTTTGTCCGCAAATTAACGCAGCGTGTGGATATTTAGGTAACATTTTCTTTTACAATAGTCGCTAATTTTAATAATCAACAGATTCAAAACGCGAGTTTAGTTGCGCATCCATGATAATAAAAGTATACATGTTTAGTTCACCCGCAGCTTCAGCTTCTTTTTCAATTTGTATAGTAATTCCTTCAGATAAGTTTTGTACTCGTTTTCCGCTTCCGTGTAATTTATTGTCGGTGCTCGTTCTTAAATCTAAAAATAAACCGTATCGATTTAGTAAATAATTTGCTGGTTTCATGTGCGATAAATTTAACGCTTGTACGACTTGTATAGCGTGTTGCCTGCTCGAATCGCCGAAATATTTTGAAATTTCTTCCCAATGTTGATACCTTCTCATTCCGTGCGCGTAGAGTTGATTGGGAACGCCTTCGATCGTGATTGAAACTTTATCGATTTTCGGATTATAAAACTTACTTTTTTCTTGTACGTTGGGTTCTTTAAACAGAAACAATATTCCTTTCATACTTTTTGCCGGAGTATTTAAATTTATATTCCACGTTGTATCTCTTTTGTTTAACACCGCCACGCTCTGTCTCAGTACGCGATCAAACAATATACTCGTTCTATTGCTGTATTGATTTCTAATCATTCGAGCGAGTTCCGGCATATGAACGACTTCGTATTCTAAACTGATTCCGCTTATGATATATTTAGCTTGATCGTCGGTGGTTTTAATCACTTTACTAAATTTATTAAACACGAGTTCGTAAGTCAATCGATCTCCGATGCCCGATTGGTAGTAGGGTTGATGATCGGTCAACAGTTCAAAATCCAGCGGAATGTAATATCTATTTTTATAAGTATCCGCGATAGCTTTATCTTTTCCTCCGTTACCACTTTCATCTTTATCGCCAGCGTTCATTCTTAATTTAGTTATGTTAAAATCTTCGATTCCTTGATATGCTAAATTTTCGTGTTGATCTTTGGTCAACCATTCATCTTTAAAACAATTGAATACATCCGCGTCGTCCAAACTAAATATTTCGTTTCCTTCCATTTTAATTATTATGTGTTTTACGATGGCTCTGCCTATATTTTGTACCAACGTTCTATTTTCATCGTCTGAGCTAACGAGTTCTATATTAAAAGCTAATCGCGATGTATTAGGGACGATGACGTCGTTTACTCCTAAATTTGGAAAACGAACCGTCAACAATTGATTTTCGGTAATGGTGCTCGGATTGTTTGTAATGACGACTTTTTGACGCATACCTTTTACGCCTCGAGGTTCTCTTATTCTTCTGTATGGATCCAACACATCTCCGTACATATTATTAGCCATATTTATAGTTAACAACTATATTAATTTTTTATTAAAAAAGTAATTATAAAATGGTATCTATAGCGATGATGATTGGAGGTGCGGTAATCAACGCGTTGGCGTTTACCGGTAGTAATTTTTTATTTAGTAATTTACGAAATAACGACGCCCAACAAGAACGTAAACGACACGATTTAGCGATAGAACAACTTTCGAGAGCAAGAGACGAATTTAGTAAAAAACGTTTAAAATATCTAGATTATTTAAATGAAAAAATACAAAAAGAATCGAGCGCCGTAAGAACGTTTAATGACATTGATGATGCGATGAATGAATATTTTTTCATAACTTACGAACGAATAAATTTACCTAGAGATTTATATAACGAACCTCAATTAGAAGATTTTTACGTTCCTAGCGAAGATCAAAAAATGCGTGAAATTATATTTATTGTATTAGGGATGAGTATAGTAGGTTATATTGGTTACAAATTATTAAAAAAAGATAAAAAGTAATTATAAAATGGCGCACAGAGGGCGAGATCTAATGGAGGTGGATCCTTTATTACAAGATCTTGATGAAGATGAAAACGAAGGCAGTTTTTTTGAGGATGGTGATATTGATGAAAGCTTAGAACTTGAAAGATTAGAACGTGAAACGTCTTTTTCTCAACAAACTAGATTTATTAGAACTATTGTCGATGATTTTTTTGCTTCACGTAAAAAAGGCAAACCAAGTATAATAGATTATAATGATTTCAGTTATACCAAAAATGATAAAGGACAAAATGTACTCTATTTTAAAAAAGGTAATAAAAATATACTATTATCTAAACCCAACGGCGGATTTTACGCAGAATCTACTTTAAAAAGTAAAGCGGGATTAAGCGATAAAGATCTATATAAATTTGATGAACGCGAAGAAGTGATAGAAAATGTTATAAAAGAAGCAGAAAAACCACTCGTTGAGCCAACAGGTAGTGGTAGAAGGTTACCGGCTGTACCGATGCAACTGGTAGAAAAATCTAAAAAAGTACAAGAAGCTGTCGAAATGGTGGTGATGACTGCAGATGTTGAAGAAACACAAACAGATTTTGTATTTCCGCGTCGAGAAATCTTGGGACTCGATAGAGCTTTACGAACGACTCGAGGTCAACTTGAATTAAATGTAGCTAAATTGAGCCAACTCGACGAAGAAATATCCAATCTTGAAAAAGAATACGTAAGCGCTCGAGATCGAGACGATGAAGATGTAGATGAAACGGCAAAACTACGTAAACAACTGCAATACTTAAAAGATGAAAGACGAATGAGATTAGAAGCCGCGAGTGAGAACGAAAACATTCTTCGTAGTCAAATCAATAGAATTAGAGAAACGTTTCAAAAAATGTTAACAAGAGACGTTACGTTGGGAGATAAAATTAAAACTTTGTTTAGAGAACAAGGCGTAACGATAGTCAGTATATTGACGGCTTTTAGTATGACCATCGCTTTAATCATTAAATCGATTAGTAGTACTGTAAGTTCCGTTATACCAAAACCTATTCCACCAACACCCACACCAACTCCAAAAACCACCAGATGGCGGCGGCGTAAAAGAGTGGATAGAAAAAACATTAAAAAATTTTGCGAATGTATTATCTAAACTAGGTGCGAAAGCTTTAGCCGCTTTACCGGCTATTATAGGATCGGTTGTAAGTTGGTTATTTAAAACAGCATCTAACGTCGTTACGTGGGCGGCAGAACATTTATGGCTAGCGCTAAGTGGAGTTGGAGTATTAGTTTTAGCTTATACGCAGAAAATGTTAAAATAACAATTCGTAAATCATAACACCTACACCGGCTAAAATCGCAAAACCAAGTACTAAAGAATTTTTTTCTTCTTGATGACTAGCATCGCTAAAAACAACATCTTCTTTTATTGTATCTTCTTTTATTGTATCTTCTTTTATTGTATCTTCTTTTATTGTATCTTCTAACGCGTGTGTAGGTGTAGAAGGATATTCTAAATCATCTAATTCTTGTACGTGTTTAGCAGTTTGTGGTAGTTGCGTTTGTTCTAGCGGTAGAATAGGAGGAACAACGGGTGTTGAATTTGTATCTAAATTTGAACCCAACAATAAATCACCCGTCGCGATTAATATATTATTGTTGTATGATGCGTACGTGCATATTCGTAAATTCATATCGCTAGGCATCATGTATAGATTTTCTCCGAGACAAAAGTTTAATTGACTGCGAGCGTATTGTAAAACGTCTTGATATCGTTGAATATTAGATTGTAAATCAACCGGAGAGTCAATCTCAGCGTTTACTATATTTATAAATTCGCGTTGCGAGTCTAAACCGGTACCACCCGCTAAAAATGAGCTTTTTGCTTGCGCCTGAGCCCCAATATCGGCGTAACGAACGTTCTTATAGAGTCGTTTATTCGTTGCGTACCAACGTCTGTAAAACCTCTAGACTCACTGATTATAAATTTTGACCAAGCGAGCTCCGTAGAAGATTGTAAAACGAATGCGATCGTATAGGTCGAAGGATGATCTCCAAAACTCATTTTCGTCGCAGTTTTGTAATAATCGTAATCAGTCACCTCGGTAGAAATAACGGTCAAACTACTTTTATCGTAGTTGTTTCCGGGTACCGCTTTGTAACCGTTATCGTAATAGTAAGCCGTTCCTAATCCGTTTGAATTTAAATCGACTCGTTGTTTCCAATTGGAGACTTGTGAAAGGTGAAATTCTTTACATGTGTTTTTGTACGCACTTACGTCTATATTATTGGCAAACGCGTCATAAAAATTTTGGAATGATGTAGGACAGCTCATTTCTTTGAGCAATCATCTAATTTGATAATAGACGTGAAATCTAAAAAAACTACGAATCATCGGGTTTAAATTATTTAAATGTTGATAACTCACACCGCATCTCGTTGTGGCGCAGTACGTTGCAAAATTTATTTGATTTTGATAAAATTTTAGCGGGTTAGAATACCAATAATCAACAACGTCGTCGCTATCGACGTGAGGTAGCTTGTAGTTGCTGAAAACATTATCGAAATGAACGTTAAAAAACTCGTTCTTGTTTATGTAAATATTTATACTCGTTAAATCGCTAGCGTCAAAATTAAGAGGCGCTTTAAAATTTCCAGATTGCTTATATGAATACGTAAAATTACTCTTGAAAGCTAATGGAAACGTCATTTTATTATTATTTATTATAAATAATAATAAAATGTATCATACGTTCGAAATCGAAATTGGTAAAGAAGGCGGATCGGTTAAATTAGATAACGTTATCGATAATCGGCAAAACAATCTCTCGATTATATTACACAGCGTAAACATTTGGGTGGGATATTACAACGTGCGTAAAAAAGAAAAAATAATCGTTCGCACGACGGGTGAGCCAGAAAATGTTATTAAATTTATCGAGCCGGGACTTTACAACATTAACGAAATTATCGACGTTATAACAAAAGATAATCCTTGGATCACGTTTACCATCGATAAAAAGACAGGCGTCTTTTTGCTAAATATAACTCAAGAAAACAAGTCTATTAAATTTAGTAGCGGGTTGACTAATTTATTGGGGTTTCACAACAAATTTCTAACCACGGGAGAATACAACAACAAAATCGACGTACAACTTTTTAAAATTTTATACATTCATTGCGATCAAATTTCTACTACCGATAATTATTTCAACGGTAAACCTTGCACTATTTTAAACGCTTTTCCTTTGCAAGATGCGTCGTTTGGTGAAAGCATGTACATGGAATATAATAATCCGTTGATGAAAAAATTACGAGTCGGTACTTTTAACGAGTTGACTTTTCAAGTCAGAGATAGCAAGGGTAGGGATATACATAATCACGGTTTCCCCATTATTTTAAATATAGAAATACTATAAATATGGCGAGCATTTACGGACCCAGTCGTATAATGAGTAACGTTGTCGCTAGAGAGAGTGCTAGCGGTGGAGCATCGTCTAGCGAAATTTACGAACATCATGGTTATCTAAATAGAGATGAAGTTTTACAAAAAGTAGTTTTAATTGAAAAATTTGACGTTAGTCTTGGATGGCACGATACGCTTAAACAACCCTTTTTCATGTTTATGGTTGCGCCTACGTATTGTAGCATTTTTACACAGTTTATAAAAGCTAATAGTTTTGCTACGCATTCAGCGACGCGTGATTACGCTCCCAACATTTATTATATTCCTTCTCCACAACGAGATGTAAAATTTCATTTTCTCGATCATGAAATTCAACATTTAAAATATGAAATGTGTTTTAAAATGCGAAACGTTCAAAAAGTTTTTGTTGAAGCGAGTTTTTTCGGTTCGCTAAATTCAAAAATCTGTTTCAATATTAAAATTAAAAGTTTACCGTTGTTTTAATATTTTTATGTTATAAATATGGCGAGTATTTATGGACCTAGTCGAACGAACGATAGTATCGCTAAAGAGAGTTCTATTTCATTTATGAAAACTGGGCACCTTTATCCAAGTGAACTTTTAGACAACAACACTTTTTTTAGTAGTTTTAGTTTTGAATTATTTTGGCGAGCAAATAGAATAAATATTTATATGTTTAGTAAATATAAATTTTATTCATTATATGCTAAAATGAATAAAGGTGAAAATAAGTCTTATTCTTTATTGAAAAGTGAACAATTTGATATTAATGATTGTAAAACTATTGGTTTTCCCCTAAATTCAAACTTTAATTTTACGGGTGAACCACAATATTTAGAATTTATATTATGCTACATTCAAGATAATATCGAAATATATGCAAATCTAAAATTTTTTGGATCTTTAAACATTGGAATATGTTACGATATCAAAATTAAAAAGATTATATTAGATTTAAAAAATTATATTTCTATTAATAAAATGAGTGTGCATATAGAATCAACGAATGTACTTTATCCGAATTTAACAGTTTTAACGAATGACCCTGAATCGGAGCGCGCTAAAACATTCCGATTGCAAAAAATCGACGATATTCAAAAATAATTACGAATCGAAATTAATTAACGCGAGGCCGTATATAAAAAATATAATAAAATCATCAACGCTTGTAATATCGTAGAAACTCTCGCAGAAATGGGCTGTATGGGAGCAGGGGCTATCGGAATAGCTAGTATCGCCAGCGTTATAGTGTCACCTGTGGGATACGCTTTAGAAGGTTTAGCTTTGGGGTTGGGCACCGCATCGGTTGCTATCAGATTTGCGAAAAATAAATTATATAAAAAAGCAAAAAAACATGATGAAATACGAGTTTTAGCATTGAGTAAACTCAACACGATCGAAAACCACGTTTCTAAAGCCATCCAAGACGGTTACATCAGTCAAGAAGAATTTGTACTCGTATGCGAAGAGCGAGATAAATATTATAAAATGAAAGAAAAAATACGTAATGTACTCGTTTCAACAACTATACCAGTTAAAACAGGTTAAACAAAGCGATGTAAATGTAGAAAAAAAAATTCTTATAGAAAAACTTTTGAGTTTAAAGTGAGCGTAAATAAATATTATTATAATGATCAAAAACTCGCTTCGCAAGTAGCGGAGCGAGTAACGGATAAACCACCTCCGTACAATTTAAATTTTTAGTACAATGTTTATAATTAGTTCTACATGCCAAAAAATAGTTTCTTTATTTGTTTCATTTAAACTCTGCAACTCGCTATAATATAGATTAATGTAATACGTGTCTAAAGCGAGTTGAGTTATATACTCTTTTATACTCGCTAAATCTCTAGATTTAATTAACTCAAACGCTGGAACTAATTTTTCTCGCACGAGTATAATCAACCGTTGTGCGGGAATGTTTTTAATTATAATATTCTAAGAATATTAAATCTCGTGAATTTGTACAAAATGATTTTAAATCATCAATAAGCGAAAGTATACACGTTCGTAATAGTTCGCCCATATTGATATTACTCAACATTAATATTTTTCTTTTTTTCTATTAGCTCTACCATTACTAAATTAAACGAGCGTATAGCTTTTTTGTTCATTTGGTAAGAAGTTTTTACTTTTAATGCTCTTGCGCAGTTTGTGCATAAACCCGTCGATGTTTTTGTACCTTTTTTGCACCTTTTACACTCGACTGGTGAGATTTTTCCGCTTTTAATTTTAAACTGATGAAAAGCGCAATAGTTTACGTTGGGTGAGCTACGCACACAACATTTGTACGTTTTACCAATTATTAACCATCTGCATGGAACGATTATTTTCTGTTTTGATTCCATACTCTTTTATTATTAAACTAGATAATATTTTTTTTTTTAAACGTAATATTTGAAATTTTATAATACTCATACTCTATATCAACATTGTTATTCAAAATATTAAAATGTACCTCCGCTAAAAATTTATCTATAACATCAAATTTTTGCGCGTATTCGACTAATAGAGATTCACGATAGTCTTTCGATTTTATTTTTGCAACATTTGTTTTGCAAGTCAGATGCTTTTTCGCAGACAAAACATCCTCTGGATCAAAGAAATCATTTCTTTCTTGTTCCATTTGTTATTGTTTTTTATAATGTTTTTTAAGTGAGTTTTTGGGGGAAACACTTTCTTCATCTTCTAAAAAACTTGCGTCTTTTATAAAAGCTGTAATTTTTCCAAAATTGCCTACCAACACACCAATTTTTAATGGAACTTTTTCACCTTTAGGCGCGTAAAATTGTATTTGTTTGTTTAAGGGTGACATTTTTAATAAAGCGCTAAATAAAGTTGACTCAAAAGTAGCTGAATAAGTAAGCAGCTGCTTTTTATCCACATCACCCAATTCAAAGGATGCGCCGTAAAGACTATTGCCGCCGCTTAAAAAGCTAATGTAATCTAAATTGCACATGTTAATGTTAATTGTTGTGTTTGCTTGCAACATTTTTTTAAGTTTTAAAAAATCGCTACTTTCAACTATGTAAGGATAGTTGTAATCACAATCAGTGGGGGGTTCGATTGTGAATGTGTTAACGAACTTATTAATAGTTACGTTGTTAGTTTCTCGTTTTTTTGCACCGCACATTTCAACCGTGAATGTTTCGATATGCAATCGATCATTTTTTACGTAAACAGTTATTGGAACTTTTCGCTTAATACTGCGAGTTATTTTTTGTAAAAGTTTTAAATTAATCATAAATTCAATTGGGTTTTCACATTTAAATTCAAAAAAGTTTTCTCTGTTTAACCCTCCTATGGTTTGACCTTTCAAAACCTTTCAAAATCTGCTTACGGGCCAAAATGGCTATCAATAATTATGAACCCTTTAAAACCCTCCAGAATTTGTTGCTACTGAACAACCACACCTTTCAATACCCTTTGAAAGGTATTGAAACATTTCAACACCAGTTTGTTCAGAGAGTTGTTACACCTTTCGAAACCTTTCATAGGTCCCTTTTGTCAGACAGTTTTCTCACCTTTCAAAACCCTTCAGTACAGCAAACTTGAAAGGTTTTGAAAGGTCCGACAATTCTATGGCAAACTGCACTGTACATAGGAGGGTTAATACTATATCTACTAATATTCTTTTCAATAAATCTGTCTCGCGGCAATAAAACCCTGTTTCATCTACCTTAAAATGAGCTTTTGTTTTGATACCTATTAAAATATCGATTAAAATTTTAAATGTATACCCCGTTTTGATTTTAAAGTAAAAATCGTATTTGTACTCGTTATTATTTTTTAGCGCTTCGTTGTATTTTAAAAATTTTGATTTATCTAATATCAACGAGCTGTCTATGCCGTCGTTTTCCCAGACTGGGGGTGTTAGTATTTCGTACGCTTTAGATTTAGGTTTTGGTTCATATTCATTATTATTTTCGTTGTATTTTAAAAATTTTGATTTATCTAATATCTCGTTGGAGTATTCAAAAAAATTATATTTTTCAAATATTTCAGGTCTATCGTCATTTGATTTTGCAAACATTTCTTCGTATTCTTCTTTAATACCTCCTGACACTCTTAATTGGGGCCTTGTTGATAGTTCCATTCTCTCTAATCAATATATATTTAGAAAATAAAAAACGGAAAAATAAATTTTAAAAACGTGAAGTATTTGGTTTTCTGTTTGAAATCTTCTTAAAAACTTGCTTCAAACCCCCTACTACTACCCAGCAAATATGTTTAAAAAAATGAGTTTTAAAAACGACTTTTTAAACCTTCTGGATGACTTAGTCAAAATCCCCTACTACTACCCAGAGAATTTGTTTAAAAATATCTTTTTTAGAAGTGGCCCAGAACCCCCATCTAACATACTACTCTATAGAGGTCAAAATCAGTCAACTGCCTGTTTTGACTGGTTTTGACTGTCATTTTGACCTGTAAATGTACTTAGTACACGTAAGGTTTGACAGTGTTTGACTTTTAAGTGCACTAGATATACCTTGGCAAGCACATCAACATTTTGACCCATTTTGACCCTTGTAGTAGAAAGAATGTAACCGGATTCTTACTAACAATGGTTAACAATGATAGACACTGAACTTTTCTTCACACAGTTCCTTCTTCCAGAGTGTTTGTGTACTTGGCTACTGCATCCTTCCACTCGTGATCAGTCTCATCGTCTGTCGTCTCATCGTCATCGGTGGAGACTCAACCCTGCTGTTCTTTATCCGACTGCCCATTGTCCTTTTTGCATTCATCTGGTCAACTTTAGGTGAGTTTAAAATAACTAGTTATTTGTTTGAACATGGTTCTCATTGTATTCACATATGAAGGACACCAAGCGTAGATAGAAGGTGCACACACACGCGTGTTGTTTTTTGAGAAGATTAACCCTCCTACTATAGCTGCACTTTAGTGGCAAGTAGCTATAGAGGTCAAAACCAGTCAACTGCCTGTTTTTGACTGTTGACCCAAATGTGCACACAGGGGCATTTTTGACTGGTTTTTACTGTTATTTTGACCACCCTGAACAATACAAGACAATGTTTTTACCAGTCAAAAACCTGTCACACGTAAGGTTTGACAGTGTTTGACTTTTAAGTGCACTAGATATAGCTTTTGTCCTTTGTAGTAGTAGGAGGGTTAAAGGCTGTATGAATGTATTGCAAATTGTGACATAAGCCGAGATGTGCAGCTAATGTTGTACATGTTATCCGGACACTTCAGGTTCCAGTCCCTTTTCATTCAGTTTGTTTTATTTGCTCTCTCCGAAATGTATATTTTTAACTTGCTTGAATTTCACAACAAAGGTTTGTGACATAAACTTCTCTTCTGTTTTACATCGCAAGTAAAGAGATGACCTTCAGATAGGTGCTATGCAAAACATTGGTGACACATCTTGTAACATTTATCACGTCTGCATAAGGATCTACTACGTGTCTGTATTAACCAGTTCGCGTCGGAGGCCGTGTATGTTACCGGGAGACTTGTCAACACGCCACACGTGGTGTGCCGTCGTGGCGGCCCCGCAAACACTGAATGAGTTCACTCTTTTTGTTGATTTTTTGCGTAATCCCTTTATCCAAGACCTGTTCCTTTGACGTACCAGCCAAGAATTTGTAAAGACGGATTTATATCCATTGTTTACGAGGGCTTTCCTCTCTCCGGGTATGCCGTCTGTTCGACTGGGCGCTAATAGGCCGTTGCATCGGAGCTTGCCAACGGTCTAATTGTGCTGAACAAACACAACCGTAATTAAAAAACTAGCCATTTAATTCTCGAAATGTCAATGAGTAAAGGTGTTTATTTGGGTGTCCGGACTTAGTTTCATTGACCCAAAAAATTATTAATGGCTAGAAATTTGTTCTGATTTTTCACAGAAAATAAACCCGCACAGGGGACCGGAAAAAAACATATATTCCCGACGTGAACTGGTTAAACAAAGATTATAAACAGCCCCCTTTATGCGGTGACCAGGACTCTTATCAGTCAGTGTGTGTTCGTTGTCTTTACAGCATCACTGGCATTCCTTGCTGACAGCCAACCCCAACACCGGAAACTCCTAGCCGTCTATCCCATCTTTCTGTTCTACTTTGTGATTGGCTGGATGATCATCTCACGCAGTAGCAGCTGAGTAATGAGCAGCCAATAGCTAAACGTGTTTCAAAATATTTATCCGTACAACTCAAGAAACTTTTTTTAAAGAAAAACAGGACACATCCATACATTTAGGGTATAATAATAATTCTTCTTTGCTTTGGCATCATCAGTAAATTCAGCTTGCAAAGCATTGAGCCTAACCCCCAAGCTGTTTTGGCTAAGAACATTCCTCAATTCGCCAAAATCCAACACCATGCACAAACACTACCACCCAACTGTTGGACTTGGCTGTAATTGGGACACCCTGCACCATGTAAAGTATCCCTGTCTGGGCTATACAGTACCGAGTCCATCAAAATCCAACAAACCCTGCTGTTGGAGTTTGAATGGTTTGGGGTGGTTAGGATTAAGGGATTACATCAGTGGGAAGCATTAAAAAAAAAAAAACCTTGGGGAAAGTTGAATGGACGCGCATTTTTTAAAAACTTTACACCCACCAATATGATCACTTTTTTTTAATGCTTATTTTGTATTGGGAGTAATGCGTTATTGTGTGTTGTATGTTGTAGCTTGTGGGGCAGAATGAGAGTTGTAGTACTCGTGACAAAGTACTCGACTACAACAAGAGGGTTGGAGTACCTTTTTTTGAGTGCTTTGAGTACAAAGCCCCCCTGAATCTCCTGGATGTTTACTTTTTGAGGATTTACTCTTCACATCCCCACAAACAAGAAGCTGGAAGTTTGGACACAATACAGGCTACATCTCTTACAAAAAACAAAACAAAAAACTCGTATTCATGAAAAAGTACTTGAAAGTCTGCAGAATGACATATCACAATGTTGCATCGCTATGAGTAACTAGGGTATACCCCGACGAAATCTCATCGCACCCTGGTAAAACATGACGCACGTCATCACAAAGAAGGGTTATTAATAAGTGCCCTCGATTGTAGATAAAATAAAATCCAGAATGTTCTTTGTAGGCAAGCAAACATTTCATAGATATGTTGTTTGGTAGCTCATCATTGTTGGGTTGACAACGACTGTGAAGATTTCAGACGTCTTGTTCAGCAGAATTTTAAATGGTTAAGAGTTGTAGGTACACGACCCAAACATGCAGGGTTTACTGCATAAAACAGTAGTGTGATTTGACAAAAGTTAAAAATCCTGAAAAATGTGTAGCAGGCCTGGGTCTAGATGACGAATCCCCACAAACAAGAAGTTTGGACACAATACAGGCTATTTCTCTCTTTCCTTATGGCTACATCTCGTTGAGGCAAAGGGAGATTTGTAAAAAATCCGTGAAATCACAAGCCTGATAAAAAAAAATTATGGTGATGGTACTTGAGGAAATTGATGAACGATTTTATTGCATAGCAAAATGCTTCACAAAACTCACAATTTGCTCATGAAAAAATCAAGAATTGCTGTTTAATATCAAAGATTTGGTATTCATGCCTTATGTACACTAATATTTCTGCCTAAAAAGGTACAGTGTACGTGTAGCTATGCATTCCCTGTGAACTTATTCCAATGTCTATTTAATTTCAGTATGAGTAGGCCTACGCATTCTTCCAGTGCTGAATTTATCAAATGAATGTTGATATTTTAGTTGTTAATGAAAATGAACATTGAATATTCTTACAAGACTGAAGGCTGGTTTAGTCCTGGGATGTTTAACCAGTTAACCGACCGAAAAATGCACTAACGATTTAGAAATTTACTAACCGGCTGACCGAAACCAATATTTAAAAAAATAAAAATGAATAAATAAAAAATTGGGAGAATGTGCTGCCCATTTTGCTTTTCTAGACTTTCTTTTTTGCCGCATCATTATTTAACAATCATAGCGGGATTTTTTTTTTTTTTGAAAATGTATACACATTTGCCAACTTTGGGTTAACTGACCGTGAATGTTTCGGTTAAACGGTAACTCCCAGCACTAGGCTGGTTCATACTTCATTCCAAATTGCACAGATTTTACAGTGAAAGCTGTAAAGTTTACTTTGTTTTCTCATTGGCATGAAATAATAATAATAATATATAGCGCACGTATCCACCAAACTGGTTGGTGCTCAAGGCACATTGCATTATTACCCCTGCTCATCAGGCTCATAAATCATTCCTGAAACCATTTCAGCTCCCTGGGAGTATACAGCTCAATTGCTGCCATTACAGCGCATATAGGGCTAATCAAACACAACAACCAACTCTGCCCTCACAGTTCTCATTTACCCCTGGGTGGAGAGAAGCAATTATGGTAAAGTGTCTTGCTCAAGGACACAAGCACCCCGGTTGCGACTGGGATTCGAACCCACATTCTGACGCACTCAACCATGGCACTTGTATAGTTTGATCTATTGAGTAAAGGATGGTTTGAAATTAACCCTCCTATTATAACAACTTTAGTGGCCAAAATCAGTCATTTTGGCCACACTGAACAATACCAGACAATACTTTTACCAGTCAAAAATGGTAGACTCATTTTGACCTGTAAATGTACTTAGAACACGTAAGGCTTAACAGTGTTCTACTTTTATTTATATGAATAGTCTGATCATGTTTGTTGTACATATTAATTGGTGAAAGGTTTAAAATGAATAATGTGCAATACTTTAGGGTAAATGGTATTATAGGGTCATTCCACCAGGTTGGGGCAAGCTTTGTGACATGGTGTCCGTGTGTAGATGTACCATTCATTATCATGGGTGCACTTTCTCAGTTCTTTAAATTAGAATCAATCTCTGTACATTAACCTACGTAACAACGGACACCTATCACAAAGCTTGCCCCAACCTGGTGGAATGAACCATTATTGAGTTAACAAGTTAAAAATAATGCATGTAATATTGTTATATTTTTAAGCACATATATTCGCCATCTATCTAATGAGTGTTAATCCAATGGGCATTACTATTAAACCCCTTCTCACTGGGCCAATTTAATTCCTTCAACTATTTCAGCTCCCTGGGGAGTATAAAAACCTGTGCTGCAATGATGTTCAGTGGCTAATCAAACACGATGACACCCTAGCAGATATCCATTATTCCCCCGGGTGAGGAGAGAGCTTTGGTCCTTACGCTATGGTTAAACCTAGTGTTTATATGAAGCTGAAATAACACTGCCATAATATATGTATACAGCCCCAAAAAGTATTGGCTAGGATTTTTGCGTATTGTGTTCAAGCCGTGTAATTCTTTCAAAAATATCCAGTATCCAGTTACAATTTTTTTTTAACCTGAAACAAATACTTAATTAAGTACTTTATTACTTGATTAGAGAAAACTTGTTTAGTTTAATTATAGTTGAGATATAAAGTTTCTCTTTATATGAATGTATCTTAACCCCTTGCGTATGGTTGGCTATAATTTCCAGCTGCATTTGCAGAGAATTCGCCTTGAATAGAAATCTTCAAGAAGGCTGGTAGTTTGGTGAACCATATTGTTCTTGAAATGGAGTGTTATATAATAGATTGGGCTTTCGAGAGCTTTCTGAACACTGGCCTTTTCAATTACGCTATGTGGGGACTTAATGAATAGGGTAGGGCTTAGCTTGCCTGCCTATCTATTGTTCGGTGCTCCCCGGCCTCCTTCACTCGGTAAAAATAATACCGTCCGCAAGGGGTTAAGAATGAATTACAATTTGGGTAAAAAGTAAATAAATTTCATAAAAACCAAGAATTGTTAATAATAAAATGCGTGTTCTAATCCATACATGCTCGTCAGCATTTTTATTTATTTAATGTTTTTTTGGCTGTCCAACCAAATGATGTCCCAAATTGCTGGATCGATTGGATTTGTGCCGTTTTAAACGACTTTTTCACATAGGGGGATGAAAGATTTGTGAGGCCTGTCTTAGCCACCATACTTTGTGTACAGGAAATTTGCTCCGGTTCCAGTAACCGCATATACATGTCTTTCACTGCTTGGGAAAAAATTAATTACTAATACTAAAAACCAAAAAAAGTGCATAACTGCACTGATTTTGAAACTGACCTATGACCAGAAACCGGAGACTTTGTTTTAATCACAAATTTGTGCAACTGTTGCAAAGTATGGTGTCAAAGTGTACCTGCTGGATGTTTCTTCTCATTATTTATGTACATCATTTGCATGTGGTTTTCCCATCATGTGTATGGGATGGTTAAATTGTGTGCTCCAATCATAACTTCACTTCACTTATCCTCTTCGTGCCTTGTGGCACATAAGGCTGATATCTTCTTCCTCCACTTTCCTCTGTCCTGGGCACACTGCCTTGCATCTGCCCAGTTTTTCCATCCAAGGGAGTCTCTTTCTTTCAAAACAGATCTTCTCCATGTTGTTTTTGGTCTGCCTTGCTTTCTCTTTCCTTCTGGTGTCCATGTAAGAGAGATGCTCTGGTCACTGTTGGTATCCATTCTCAAGACATGGCCTATCCATGTCCACCTTCTTTTGGCAATCTCATCTTCAATGTTCTGTTGTCTTGTAGCTATATATAAGTCAGTATTTGAGATTTTGTTTGGCCAGAATATTTTCATGATTTTTCGAAGGCATGTATTGTGGAATGAGTTTAGTTTTTGGAAGTCACTTTTTGTGTATCTCCATGTTTCACAACCATACAGGAGAACCGACTTAACACTGCTGTTGTAGATCTTCAGTTTTGTTTTATGGCTATAGACTTGAGAGTTCCAAATATTTTTTAGCTGGTGAAATGCATTTCTGGCTTTTCCAATCCTTGATTTTATATCCAAATCTGTGCCACCCGTTTTGTTGACGACAGTGCCTAGGTATGTAAATTTGTCAGTGTCTTCTATGTTTGAATCATAGATGGTGATTGGTATGTTGGATCGGTTGTTTAGACGTATAATATTGCACTTCTTGACATTGATTTTCAGACCTGTTTGGCTAGCAAATTTGCCCAGTATGTCTGTTTTGTCCTGCATTTGCTTTGTGCTGTGTGAAAAGAGTGCAATATCATCTGCATAGTCAAGATCATCCAGTTGGTTCATGAAATTCCATCGTATGCCTCTTTGCTCCTCTTGAGTTGTTTTGTTCATGACCCAGTCTATTATTAGCAAGAAGAATCCAGATAGTACACATCCTTGTTTGACGCCTGATTTTATTTTAAACCATTCTGAGAGATTGCCATTATCAGAAATGCAACATTCTACATTCAAATACAGTTGCTTGATGATATTTATCAGTTTGTTAGGTATTCCGTAGTATGCAAGAATTGACCATAGGCTTTCGTGATGAACACTGTCAAAAGCTTTTTCAAAGTCTATGAAATTAATGAGAAGGAATCGTTGCCACTCATTACATTGTTCAATAATATTCCTGAGAATGAAGGTGTGATCTGTACATCGTCTTCCTTTGCGAAAGCCGGCCTGCTCTTTTCTAAGTATACCATTAACAATAGGTGACATTCTATTAATGAGTAGTCGGGTGAGTATCTTGCTTGATGTAGATAGGAGAGTAATTCCCCTGTAATTCCCACAGATGGAAAGATCACCTTTTTTAGGCACTTTTACTATTATGCCTTTGTTCCATTCGCTTGGTGTAGTCTCTGAATCCCAAATTTTAGTGAAGAGTTTATGCAAATGACCTGCAGTTATGTCTGTATCAGCTTTGAGCATTTCTGATGAGATTCCGTCAAATCCTGGAGCTTTTCCGTTAGGTAATTTATTGATAATGTTAGAAATTTCGTCTTTGGTTGGAGGTGATATATTTATATCAAGTAATGTATCAGGTGGATTTTCTGTGACAGGTTGATTTGGAGGTCTGTTCAGTACTTCAAAGTGCTCTTTCCATCTGGATAATTGTTCAGATTCATTTGTTAACAGTTTGCCAGTTTTGTCTCTAATTGGGTGTGATTGACTATTGTTTTTTCTTGAGAGTTTTCTTGTGATGCTGTATAGAGTTTTCATGTTTCCTCGTGCTGATGCTTCTTCGGCTTGTGTGGCTAGATTGTCAATGAATGTTCTTTTATCCTTACGTAGACTTCTTTTGGTTTGTTTATCTTTCTCTTTGTAGTCTCGTTGGAGTCTGTTTTTAAGTCTGGTAGATTTGGCATTGTCAATTGAGATTTTAATGTTCTTCCTTTCGTTCACTAGTTTCCATGAATCACCACTTATCCATTCCTTGCATTCTTTTATTTGATCCTAGTATTTCTTTGCTAGCTTCTTTGTATGTGTTTGATATGGCATCCCAATGCTCATCTACTGAGGCGTCATTAAGTTCATCTTTGAGAGATTCAAATTTGTTCTGAATGCTTAAGATGAAATTTTCTTTGATGTATGTTTTGAGTTTGGATGAGTTAAATCTAATGCATTGTTCTTACGTTTCATACTCTGTCTTTAGTTTGAGTTTAATCCTTGCAACAACCAGGTGGTGGTCAGAGTAGGCGTCAGCACCTCGATACACCCTGGCGTCATGCAATGAACTTCTGTATTTTCCATTAATAGCAATATGGTCAATCTGGTTTTGATCTCTGTTATTAGGTGAATTCAAGTGAGTTTATAGATGTCTTTGTGGGGAAATATTGTTCCACCAATGACCAGTTCATTTTCGCCACAAAATCAGTGAAGAGCACTCCATTTTCATTCATTGCGCCTATGCCATGCTGACCCATTACACCGTTCGAGACCAACGTTATTCGATCCAACTTTGCATTCATGTCTCCTATCACTAATAACATGTCATGTTTTGGGGTTTCATTTATCAGTCTTGTTAATTGATCGTAGAACTCTGTTTTGTCATCTAACTCAGAGTTGTTGGTTGGTGCGTAACATTGTAAGATTGTCAATTTAACAAATGTTGAGTGAAATCTTGCCATAATGATTCTTTCATTGATAGGTTTCCAGTTAATTAAGCTTTTTGTTGATGTCTTGTCTAATATGAGGGCTGTTCCATCTCTATGTAAGCCATCATCGCGTCCTGAGAAGAGGATAGTTTCTCCGGTGTCGGTAAAGAGTTTGCCAAAGCCGGTCCAGTGTGTTTCGCTAATGCCAAGTATATTGAGTTTATATCATGTTCAATATGGTGAATGCCCTCGAAAGGAATTTGTCAGATCCAAATGGTCTGGTTTTGTATGAAGTGTGGAGATGAATTAATTTTACCAGTGTTTTACTGGAGTGATATCACTTACAGGCAACATTATCATGAGATTTCTACTTGAAAATAAGACCTTTTATCTTTCAGGTACGTTTTCTTACTTTAATCATTTGTATGCATATTGATTAATTATAATAATAATACACGATTCTTTTAAAGCAACTAGATCAAGGTGCTGTACATTATTATCCCTCGTCATCAATCATGTCAGCTCCCTGGGGAGTATACAGCTCAATTGCTGCCATTTCGGGGCATATAGGGCTAATCAAACACAACAACCAACTCTGCCCTCACAGGTACCCAATTACCCCTGGGTGGAGAGAAGCAATTATGGTAAATTGTCTTGCACAAGCACCATGGCCAGGATTCGAAGCCACATGGTGACGACTCAGCCATCAGAAGACAAATCTGATACATGAAACCACTCGACCATTAAGTCATATTTTCTGTGAATTAATATGTAATTTACGAAGAAAAAAAAATATCCCAGTGGGTTAACCTGTTATTTTTGATCAATTTTTCCAACTGTTTATTTTTGGAATTTCTTTTAGAAGGTGTTTACATTTTTAAAGTTTAAATTACCCATTGACAAGAGTTGATTTATTTAATAAAATATTTCAATTTTCTAAATTTCTACCAATCCAGAGATTAAACCATCGGGCCATGAGTTAATCATGAAGGATATATTTAACTGGTGAAGTGAAATGCCAAGATTACAAAGTGGTAAGTGTTGCATTTTAAAGGGTATGGAATCAGTGTCCTAGTTTAAGATGAGTACAGTGACTGAAAATTACTGGCTCATTTATGCAGCAGCAACGTTAATCGTGACGATACTGCCCCTTTAATTCATGTTTCATTGAATCAAAGAAATGTAGAAAAGAAGGAATACATTTGTGAGTTTTTTTGGAAAAAATTATTTTTGCAATCGGTAAACGTAAATCAAATGTTTAAAATTTTGTTAACAAGGTGATGCCATACACAAGCCATTTTTTAAACTTAAACTTTGGCCCAAATTGATCATAAAAAGTTTCAATACTGATCATTTGTGTTCATTTTTAAAGGGACAGTGTCAGCGCAGGGCTAGTATTAGATTAACTTGATAAGGTCATGTGTGACCCGCTCTGGCAAAACCTGAAACTTCTCGGCATGTACCATAATGCGTAACACTCACCCCAGTTTTCACAAAAATGTGAATATATATTCAGCTTGTGATTTATCAGGATTTTTCCCAAATCTCCCTTAAAGTAGCCTGTATTGTGTCAAAACCTCTAGTTTATTGGTATGTATAAATTGTCCAAAATTAAACATCCAGCAGGCTTTGTCCTGTAGACCAAAGGGAGACCCAGGCCCGCTACTAATTTTCAGGATTTTGTCAAATCACACCATGGATAAAAGAGCATTTTGTTATATTATTTCTAATGAACTAATATTTCAAAACAGAAGGGGGTAAACCTTGAGTCTAATTATGAAAATAATTTTGGTTTATTTTGTATACTAAAGGCATTTTGAGGAAATTTACAGAAAAACAATGTATTTATTAATATATTTGTTTTATCTTCAGACTTCCTGTGCAGCTGCAATTCTGTAGACATTCAACATGGTTACATCGTGAAGCCAAATAGTCAACAACTTCTGAGTGAACACAGCCTAGTTCACATCAAGTACAGACTTTTTGTAAGTTTTTGCAATTTTGTCGTTTTAAACGACTTTCATATAGGGGGATGAACGATTTGTGAGGCCTTACCATACTTTGTGTATAGGAAATTTGGTCTGGTTCCAATAACCGCATATACATGTATCACGTCTGTCACTGCTTGGAAACAAATAAATTACCAAAAACAAGATGCATCACTGCACTGATTTTGAAGCTGACCTATGACCAGAGACTTTGTTTTGATAACAAATTTGTCCAACTGTTGCAAAGTATGGCGTCTGAAAGTGTACCTTCTCATGATTTTTTTGTATGGAGTGTGGAGATGACTTAATTTTACCAGTGTTTACTGGAGTGATATCACTTACAGGCAACATTTTCATGAGATTTCTACTTTCATTTCTATGCATATTGATTAATTATAATAATAATACACGATTCTTTTAAAGCAACTAGATGAAGGCGTTGTACATTATTACCCCTGCTCATAAATCATTCCTGAAACCATCTCAGCTCCCCCCTCGGCTATTAAGTAATTTTTTCTGTGAATTAATGTTTAAAAGAATGTAGATAAGGGGATGTTTTAAATGAAAAACAAAATCTTTCCAATAAATGTAAGGGAATTTGTATGTAATTTAGAAATTTAAAAATAAAAAATCGCAATGGGTTAACCTTGTATGTTTTGATCAATTTTTCAACTTCTTATAGAAGGTGTTTACATTTTAAATGACCCATTGACAAGAGTTGATTGATTTATTCATTTTATAAAATATATGAATTTTCTACCAATCCAGAGATTAAACCATGAAGGATATATTTAACTGGTGAAGTGAAATGCCAAGATTACAAAGTGGTAAGTGTTGCATTTTCAAGGGGAAGTATCGTCACGATCAGAGCAGACTTTCAACAGGGCATGGAATCGGTCCTAGTTTAAGATGAACAAAATTACTGGGTCATTTATGCAGTGGCAATGACATCATGTGGGAAATTATTTTCAGTCGGTGATTTAATCTTAAAGAAGCATTCCATGTGCTGTTAATCGTGACGATACTGCCTCTTTAATTCATGTTTCATTGAAATTTAGAAAAGAAGGAATTCATTTGTGAGTTATTTTGGAAAAAAATATTTTTGCAATAAATGCAAGGGGTAAACCTAAAATTGTGTTAACAAGGTGATGCCATACATGAAGGTTTTAATGATAAATGGGGCATATTCAAGCCATTTTTGTAATTGAACTTTGGCTCAAATTTAAAAAAAAATACAAGGTGTTATTATTGTATTCTATCAAATTTTGAATAAAATTTCGGATGAAAATAATAGTTATTTGTGTTCATTTTTAAAGGGACAGTGTCATCGCAGGGCATGGAATCGGAGTGCTAGTTTTAGATTAACTCAGTGAACGAAAATAATACCCCAGTTTTCATGTCACCATTTGGAAGGTGACGATATGGTTTCTTTAATCATTGTAATAGAATATTCTCGTATGTTTAATCATTAGACTTCCTATCCAAGGTGACATCATATATTCAGCCTGTGATTTATCAGGATTTTCTCAAATCTTCCTTTGCCTCAAAGTATCCACCAGGTTATGTCATGTAGACGAAAGGGAGACACAGGCCCTGCTACTCATTTTCGTCAAATCACAACCCGGATAAAGCTTGAGTGTAATTCTGAAAATCTATCAATATATTTGTATTATCTTTAGACATTCACCATGGTTACATCATGAAGCAAAATAGTCAAGAACTTCTGAGTGAACACAGCCTAGTTAACAATTGGTGTTCCTTGCAGTTTTGATGAAGTACAGACTTTGTAAGTTTTTGCAAAATTTGTAATACTTAATTAAACATTATTGTACAAAAAATCTCTGTTACAGTGACTTTTTCTTTTACAGTTTTAGTAAAATGTTAATCATAAAGTCGGCAAAATGAAAGCATTTTAATCAAATTTTTAATAGTGATTAGATTGAATATAGGTCATTCATTAAGATTTCAACACGTAACAGTATTTTAAAGTTATTTTGAGAAAAAAAAATTGGCACAAATTGGTACAAAACAAAAGGGGTAAGACTTGTATTGAATGGATGAAAATAATGATTGGTCATTTTTAAATGGACAGTGTCATCGCAGGGCATCGGAGTGCTAGTTTTAGATTAATTCGGTGAACGAAAATAATACCCTACTTTTCATGTCACGATATGGTTCCTTTAATCATTGGACTTCGTATCCAAGATGACAGAAATATTCAACAATATTTGGTAAGCCTTGGAGTTTAGTTGAAGTTTGTACAGAAATGTGAATATATCCAGTCTGTGATTTATCAGGATTTTCTGAAATCTTCCTTTGCCTCAAAGTAGGCACTAAGGAAAGAAGTAGCCTGTATTGTGTATGTATAAATTATCCAAAATTAACCATCCAGCAGGCTATGTCACTTAGACGAAAGGGAGACACAGGCCCTGCTACTCATTTTTTGTCAAATTACAACCCGGATAAACCTCGAGTGTAATTATGAAAATCTTTTTAAATTTTTTGTTTATTTTGCATACTTAAGCCATTTAGAGAAAATTTATCAATATATTTGTTTTATCTTTAGACTTCCTGCAATTCTGTAGACATTCACCAGGGTTACATCATGAAGCAAAATAGTCAACAACTTCTGAGTGAACACAGCTTAGATCAAGTACAGAATTTTTGTAAGTTTTTGCAAAATTTGTAATACTTAATTAAACATTATTGTACAAAAAACTCTGTTCCAGTAAGTATATTTTGAAGGAAATTAGTGGGAAATCAAAATTGTAACAAATCTTTGACAGTTTTAGTTTATTTGAGTTATAGGTTGAATAAAACCATTTAGTAAGATGTCAATGATGAAGTCGGCAAAATCAAAGCATTTTAATAAAATTTTTACCCAATTTGTAATAGTGATTAGATTGAATATAGGCTATTCATTAAGATTTCAACACGTAACGGCATTTTTAAGTTATTTAGAGAAAAACAAATTGGCACAAATCAGAAGGGGTAAGGTTTGTATGGAATGTATGGAAATAATGATTGGTCATTTAAAAAGGGATAGTGTCATCACGATCAATAGGGCATGGAATCTGAATGCTAGTTTTAATGTTACCATTTGGAGTATGTTCTCTAGATATATTTCGGAGGTCACTTTTGAAAGTTTGCTGTGATGATATGGTACGTTTAATTATCAGAATTGCAATCCAGAAAGCACCATTTATCAAAGGTGACATTATAGTACATGATTGGTAAGCCTTGCAGTTTAGTTCAAGTTTTTACAAAAATGTGAATATCTGCAGAAAGAGTCTGTTGATTTTGAAATTTTTTGTCACATAGCTACTATGTCAAGTGTCAACAACCTGACAACAGTCCCAGTATAATAAGCCTTATCGGAATTGAGCACGCAATGAATAATGGGAGTCGGGTTTTGGAAAAAAGTTGTAAACAAATGCACATGTTTGTGCACAAAGTCAAAGGAGGAGAAAGGTGGTCGGTCAGAAAATGTGTGTTTTTTACGTATTTTATAGCAAAATTATTGAACAAATTATTAAGAATTAGTTAAATTACATAGGCCTACAGAACATTTGTATAATTAACCCTCCTACTACTACAAGGGTCAAAATCCGTCAAAATGTTGATATACTTGCCAAGGTATATCTAGTGCACTTAAAAAGTCAAACAGTTTTTTTTATTTTGTTTTAGAAATATTCTCCCCATTGACAAAAAATATATATTGCATATAAATTAAAGGATTGTAAAAAGGAGAAAACAGTGCCTTGTGCCATTTGCCTTTTTTATACGTTCTGTTATTCAATTATTATTTTTTGTACAATCTATAATTAATACAATATTAATCCCGAGGGGATTAAAATAGGCAAGTCTCATATTTCAGATCTGATGGGCGGCGATCCGTGTCCCCAATCTACGATCGGGGAACGTGATGCAGTAATCAGATGGTCCCAATAATAAGATAATAGTTTCTTGATAAGACAATAGTTCTTGTCTCAACTAGCACTTTGTTTGATATTAATAATTTTTTAAATTGTTTGTTTTTTGGGTGGCAGCAATTTTGTATTTATTTATTTGTTTGTTTGTTTAAGTTTTTTAAAGTTTTTTTTAATGTTTTTAATTTTATGCTGGAACCGACACCCCCAAGTTATAAGCATCATCATTGTAGATTTAACCACGGTTTGACCATACTGCTTAATTTGTTTTTTTAAATGCAATGAAATTATTTGCAATTTACCCCTTAATACTTAAAAGACTAAAATATGGTCGTCACACCCCGGGGATCAGAAATCAGCTGAGAATTTCCTCCATTTGCGGAGTTTTCGGGGGGAAAAATCTATTCTTTTCTTAATTATAAAACTGTTTATAATTTAACTGATTACTTAAAAAACCTCTCCATAATTTTGCTATAGAACGTAAACAATGTCAATTTTCTGACCGACCACCTTACTCCTCCATTGACTTTGTGCACAAACGTGTGCGTTTGTTTACAAATTTTGTCCAAAACCCGATAAGGCTTATTTATGAAGAGATTATTTTATATTACTATACCTCATACATATTCATGATCGAGAGCCGAATTCTCACTGGTCCATTCACCATCACGTGCCAGATGCTATTTTGGCTATTTACCAAGCGCCCGCGAGTATTCACGCATGAGGTAAATACGCAGTAGTGCGTAGTAGACTGTCGCATCGGGGAACAGTCTAGTCCCGGCGATCATCGCCCTAGCTACATATATATACATGAAAAGATGGCGGCACACGTAAATGTCAAATCGCATTTTCCTGAGCTCAATGATGCCGAACTAGAGAATATTGTGAATATGTATGAGGTATAGTAAAACAAATATAACATGGTTTATTTCGGGTGGACAGTCAATATTAGCTCCCCTCGGTATTGGAAGTTGAGAAACTAGTTTCTCAACTTCCAATACCTCGGGGAGCTAATATCGACTGCCCACCCTCAAACCATGTTATATTTGTATACAATAATATATATCTCTGCCTTGATTTAGTGTTAACTTTATGTTGAAGTTTCCCTGGAAAAAATGTTGTATCCAACATTCACTTTTTACAGTTCTTTGGAGGAATTTTTTTCAACTACTAACCAGTTTTTAAGGGTACAGAAAGTGAAAACTGTCTTCAAAATCCACTTTTATGATGGTTATCGGACTTTATTTCCCTTCTTAAAAAAATAGATCAAGAATCCTATTATAGTTGCCACTGCGCATGTGCAATGACCGTGTTGGCCACTAATGGGGGAGATGACAAGATCAGACTGACATGACTGAGGAAGTCATCATATACCAAAAATGCCTGATTTTTCATTAAACAAATATTCTGGAGTAATTTGAAGTATATGTCCATCATCATCCATATGTTCTCCAGAATGAGAAAAAGTGGCGATTGCTTTTGACATTCTACCTGTTTGCCTGTAGGTTATGCCCTGGCCATTGCTAATTTGTCAGGTGTTTGTCTGTTTATTTACCTTTATAAAATTGTCATATCGCCACAATCTAAGTTAAAAATATATATATAATCTTAGTTTAAATAATAACAAATGATCTGTATCATAAATTATTACTTTCAAATAGTGGAAAAATTTAAGTTGATTTGAACTTTATATTTATATTTGGCCTAATGTTGGTAAAACTGTGGCGTGCCACGCTGCTTATTTTTTAAGTAGTTTTGTAAACGAAATTTAATTACTCCGTTGATTCTTACCCCAAATTTCTCAAATTCCGTAAGTTCACTGTTGAAGTATACCCAAATAGCATGGTCCCATAGGACCGTGTACAAATCCTAATCCCAATCCCATCTGTCAACACAAGGCCATTGACTTCGGCTCCTAAGCGGCTTATCAAAAGCTATCAGTTACCCACTATGGTGTGCCAGAACATGATTCCAGACAGGCTGGAGCCATCAGCCAGAGGATGAGAGATGTTTATTTCTATAACTGCTATGGGTACACATAATAGGGTATATTTTATGTCGATTTGGGGTAGGGGAAAAAGCGTTATCAGAACTAAAATAAACATCAACCTAAAGGGCCCTTACATTTTTTTTTTGCTTCAAATTGTTGTCTAGGGTCTAGAGGACCTCTAGGCATCTGTTAAAACCATTGGCAGTTGGTAGTGTTCAACGCAACAGAAGTTATAGCACCCCTTCACACCTACTGAAAAATTAAGCGCGATGCAACCGCGCGTCGCAGGGTTTTAAAAAAAGAATGATTACTCTCTTTGAATCTAGGTATTTGTTTCCCAAATTGACCTGTAGTTGACAATTTGTATTTTTGTTGAACAGTTGGAAACCAAGTTCACTGACTTGGAGTTGGAGCATCCAGTAGACGGAGACATCTGAAGATGACTCGGAACCATCTACACTTGATGAGCCAGTACGAGAAACTGTGGTAGGTATATCTTGATTACATTACTTGAAAAAGAGTACATGCAAGTATTGCCCCAAAGAGTTTTAAACATCAACATTGTTTGCTTTTGTCTTGCAGCTGAGAGACATCAAAGCCATAGGAATGAAATTGTTTCATGTACTGTACCCAAAACAGAGTAAAGCACTCCTTAAAGGCACCTGGCAATAGGTTTTTTATTGATTTAAACAATAAAGTATATGTGTATTAACAATAAACAAATTGTTTGAGTGATTATTTGTCAGGATTTATATGTTTAAAAACAATATGAAGTTGTTTGGAGGGTGACTCCGCCCATCCCTTTTTGTGACGTCATTCGAGGAAGGATTCGCCGCTGATGGAACATCGACCCCCCTCGACGCCCTCGAGAATTGCCTGTGTTTACATACGTGTGGTTTGGTTTGTTATAAAAAAAGGCATTTTTCCGGCATTTTCCCAGCAATGCCGACCAGGTGTATTGCTGCTGGATGCAACAAAACAACTAAAGATGGGGTCAGCCTGCATCTGTTTCCAGCTGATCCCAAATATAGGCGGTTATGGGCAGCGAAAGTCAGGATAACGAGGGCAAAGTGGTCCTGTCCGGACGTCGTTTTCAGCGCTTATGCAGTGACGCTATGCAGTTTTCGTAGCACTAGCGGCATTGCTGCACCTATATCGTGAAAACTTGCATGCTACCCATTGGGCCTTGTTTTACGTTGTAGTTTCATCTGAAACTAGGTTACAGGTTAGGCAAACATTTTGTACGTATGTGTGCTGGCAGTTCATGACAGACTTGACAGTTGTGTATAGACTATAGTGCAATGACCAATGTGTCAGACTACACATTTTCTCTTCAAATATCCCTGCCTCGAATGACGTCACGAACAGCGCCACCATGTGTCAATGTAAAGGGGGGGCCTATTCTAAAGTCGTAAATACAATAAAACCACTATTTCTGTAACCTTAGTTACTTGTTTATTCACATTCCACTCATAAAAATGTATATATTTATCACAAAAGCTACATTTGGACAAAATACCAGTGCCAGGTGCCTTTAAAGAATGTAAGTGACTTAAGTTTTACTTCACCGTTATTGGGAAGGCATTCTCATATCTGTTATATTTCACTTGCATACATTTTTTATTGCATATTCATAAATACCCAAGACAGTTGAGACAATCTGATTGGACAAAATGTAATCACGTGGGGGTTTATTAACGGATGATAAAGACATGGCTTATCAAAATCAGAGCAGCGCGTATATGCCAGCTGTTTTGTGCAACGCCAGACGTGACAAGGACCTCCCGTGACCACGCCCAAAACTGGTCATTAACCTGTGGTAAAGACCAAGCAACAAACTGTTATTGCCTTATTACAAACTGAGGTTCTACTTTTGGTTTTTGCAATGATAATATTGAAACTATTACATACAGTGGGTTTTTTTTTTTGTATTTTTTTGGCCAATGGCAGAGGGGTGTGGGCGGCAAGTTTTATCATCATGCATCTTAATTTACCGTACGTTTTCAATTGATTCCCTTTCTTTTGTGGTTTGGTCCCAGGACAAATTCTCATCAAATTGTTTTTCAATAATATGTCAGGTATTTGTTTGTATAATTACTTTTTTGTTCAGGGGATCTGTGGGGGCCACTTGTGTTGTGCACACTCTTTGCAATGTGAGTATACATTTTTCTTTGCTGTTAACCCTAACTCCCTAGGCCCATTTGCTTACACATAACCTGTATGCATACATGTGTTTCTAATCTGTGATACATGTACATGGCCAGGGACCCTCCCTGCATGGAGCGATAGTGTCCACTGACCTTGCAATCACTACAACAAACATGGATGTACATGTACCATGGAAAGGCAAGTATGCCTAATAACATCAATCCTCCAAAATCCTTCGCTTTAGCAAAGAGGATTTTGGATGGTTAGCGTTAAATATTGGCCTTGGCAGTAATTTGTCCCACTGGGAAACATTTTTGGCAATGTTCTGTTTCATTGGAACATTGCTACGTTACTCAAGGAAAGGGTAACAAATGCTTTCAAATGACACATTTCTCCAAATAATCATGAGAAACATGGTTTTTAAATAGTCCCAAAATAAATTTATGGCGGGTCCTGTCGTGGATTCATTTATTAATTTTTTACTGTTAAACCTAGCTTCTGACAATTATTTTTGGAAATTGTTATAAGATGTGTTTTCCTGTCTAAAAGGAAATTATCAATGTACCAAAGGAAAACAAATTCATAAATTGTGTGGATTACATAATCAATCATGTAAAGAAAAATTTTCACAGGTTACTTGCAAGATATATTTTTTCAAACTAGAGTGCCATGGCCGAGCGGTTTAGTGCATCGGATTTGTGTTCTGATGGCTGAGTCGTCAGAATGTGGGTTCGAATCCCGACCGCGGTGCTTGTGTCCTCGAGCAAGACACTTTACCATGATTGCTTCTCTCCACCCAGGGGTAAATGAGTACCTGTGAGGGCAGAGTTGGTTGTTGTTTGATTAGCCCTATATGCGCCGTAATGGCAGCAACTGAGCTGTATCCACACAAATTATCTGCGTATGTTGTGGTACTAAACGCGTGTGTACTTCTGCCAGCCAATGATCGCTGGAGATATTCTGCACATCAACTGCAAAATACGCAAAACGTGATGCACTATCGCTGCCCTTTCGCCGACAGTGGTCTAACAACATGTGCCCTCAACAGCTCATGCACAGTGCGAATACTCCCCAGGGAGCCGAGATTGCTTCAGGAATGATTTATGCGCCTGATGAGCAGGGGTAATAATGTAATGCGCCTTGAGCACCAGTTTGGTTATAGCGCACGTATTCACGTGCGCTATATAAGTCTAAATTATTATTATTATTATGATTGAAATGAACTTAAGTTTCTAAATAACAATGTCATACCTCCCTTAAAAAAACGCATTGCATTGAATATTCTCCCATCTCAGGTTACTTCAAGAGTCATCATCATCCACAGACAGTCATAAGCAAGGCCAGGGTATTAACACCCAGTTCTCTGAGGAGTTTGCTCTGCTGTCATTCGGTGCCATTGTGGTCGCTTTGAACTCCAAACTAATCGGCGGGGTCATGTGAGTAAATGTCAACCTGTGTGACACTGGACATGCCCATATTTGGACTGTATGTGTCCAGTGCATAGTCAGCTACATAACCTTTCAAACACTCCAGCGTCCAGGTTCATTTTCTAGGGCACAAACTGCAAATTGTTATAGGAGGATTAATGGTTGTTTTGTATCTTGTTTTTTAACCCTCCTACTGTAGCTGCACTTTATTGGCAAGTAGCTATAGAGGTCAAAATCAGTCAACTGCCTGTTTTGACCAGTCAAAAACGGTCGACTCATTTTGACAGTGTTTGACCCTTGTAGTAGAAAGAATGTAACCGGATTCTTACTAACAATGGTTAACAATGATAGACACTGAACATTGAATACATGTAACTCTCTTTTCTTCACACAGTTCCTTCTTCCAGAGTGTTTGTGTACTTGGCTACTGCATCCTTCCACTTGTGATCAGTCTCATCGTCATCGGTGGAGACTCAACCCTGCTGTTCTTTATCCGACTGCCCATTGTCATTTTTGCATTCATCTGGTCAACTTTTGGTGAGTTTAAAATAACTAGTTATTTGTTTGAACATGGTTCTCATTGTATTCACATACGGAGGACACCATGCGTAGACAGAAGGTGCACACACACACGTGTTGTTTTTGAGAAGATTAACCCTCCTACTATAGCTGCACTTTAGTGGCAAGTAGCTATAGAGGTCAAAATCAGTAAACTGCCTGTTTTTGACTGATGACCCAAATGTGCACACAGGGGCATTTTGGACTGGTTTTTACTGTCATTTTGACCTGTAAATGTACTTATTACACATAAGGTTTGAGAGTGTTTGACTTTTAAGTGCACCTACTAGATATACCTTTTGTCCTTGTAGGGTTAAAGGCTGTATGAATGCATTGTGAATTGTGACATAAGCCGAGATGTGCGGGTGATGTTATCCAGACATTTCAGGTTCCAGTGCCTTTTCATTAAGTTTGTTTTATTTGCTCTCTCCGAAATGTACATTTTCAACTTGCTTGAAGTTCACAACAAAGGTTTGTGACATAAACTTCTCTTCTGTTTTACATTGCAAGTAAAGAGATGGCCTTCTGATAGGTGCTATGCAAAACATTGGTGACAGATCTTGTAACATTTGTATAAGGATCTACTACGAGTCTGTATTAATCAAAGATTATAAACAGCCCCCTATATGCGGTGACCAGGACTCTTATCAGTCAGTGTGTGTTCGTTGTCGTTACAGCATCACTGGCATTCCTTGCTGACAGCCAACCCCAACACCGGAAACTCCTAGCCGTCTATCCCATCTTTCTGTTCTACTTTGTGATTGGCTGGATGATAATCTCGCGCAGCAGCAGCTGAGTAATGAGCAGCCAATAGCTAAACGTGTTTCAAAATATTTATCTGTACAACTCAAGAAACTTTTAGGGTATAATAATAATTCTTCTTTGCTTTGTCATCATCAGTAAATTCAGCTTGCAAAGCATTGAGCGTAACCCCCAAGCTGTTTTGGCTAAGAACATTCCTCAATTCGCCAAAATCCAACACCATGCACAAACACTACCACCCAACTGTTGGACTTAGCTGTAATTGGGACACCCTGCACCATGTAAAGTATCCCTGTCTGGGCTATACAGTACCGAGTCCATCAAAATCCAACAAACCCTGCTGTTGGAGTGGTTAGGATTAAGTGATTACATCAGTGGGAAGCATTAAAAAAAAAACTTGGGGAAAGTTGAATAGACGCGCACTTTTTAAAAACTTTACACCCACCAATATGGTCACTTTTTTTTAATGCTTATTTTGTATTGGGAGTAATGCGTTATTGTGTGTTGTAGCTTGCGGGGCAGAATGAGAGTTGTAGTACTCGTGACAAAGTACTCGACTACAACTATAGGGTTGGAGTACCTTTTTTTGAGTACTTTGAGTACAAAGCCCCCCTGAATATCCTGGATGTTTAATTTTTGAGGATTTACTCTTCACATCCCCACAAACAAGAAGCTGGAAGTTTGGACACAATACAGGCTACATCTCTTAAAAAAAAAAAAAAAAAACTCGTATTCATGAAAAAGTACTTGAAAGTCTGCAGAATGACATATCACAATGTTGCATCGCTATGAGTAACTAGGGTATACCCCGACGAAATCTCATCGCACCCTGGTAAAACATGACGCACGTCATCACAAAGAAGGGTTATTAATAAGTGCCCTCGATTGTAGATAAAATAAAATCCAGAATGTTCTTTGTAGGCAAGCAAACATTTCATAGATATGTTGTTTGGTAGCTCATAATTGTTGGGTTGACAATGACTGTGAAGATTTCAGACGTCTTGTTCAGCAGAATTTTAAATGGTTAAGAGTTGTAGGTACACGACCCAAACATGCAGGGTTTACTGCATAAAACAGTAGTGTGATTTGTCAAAAGTTAAAAATCCTGAAAAATGTGTAGCGGGCCTGGGTGTAGACGACGAATCCCCCCTGAATCTCCTGGATGTTTAATTTTGGAGGATTTACAGACTCTCCACAAACAAGAAACTAGAAGTTTGGACACAATACAGGCTACTTCTCTCTTTCCTTATGGCTACATCTCTTTAAAAAAAAACTTTGAGGCAAAGGGAGATTTGTGAAAAATCCGTGAAATTATGGTGATGGTACTTGATGAACGATTTTATTGCATAGCAAAACTCACGATTTGCTAATGAAAAAATCAAGAATTGCTATTTAATATCAAAGATTTGGTATTCATGCCTTATATACAGTAATATTTCTGTCTAAAAAGGTACAGTATACGTGTAGCTATGCATTCCCTGTGAACTTCTTCCAATGTCTATTTAATTTCAGTATGAGTAGGCCTACGCATTCTTCCAGTGCTGAATTTATCAAATGAATGTTGATATTTTAGTTAATGAAAATGAACATTGAATATTCTTACAAGACTGAAGGCTGGTTTAGTCCTGGGATGTTACAACCAGTTAACCGACCGAAAAATGCACAAATAAAAAATTGGGAGAATGTGCTGCCCATTTTGCTTTTCTAGACTTGCTTTTTTATTGAAAATGTATACACATTTGCCAACTTTGGGTTAACTGACCGTGAATGTTTCGGTTAAACGGTAACTCCCAGCACTAGGCTGGTTCATACTTCATTCCAAATTGCACAGATTTCAGTGAAAGCTGTAAAGTTTACTTTGTTTTCTCATTGGCATGAAATAATAATAATAATATATAGCGCACGTATCCACCAAACTGGTTGGTGCTCAAGGACACAAGCACCCCGGTTGCGACTGGGATTCGAACCCACATAACCATGGCACTTATTATAACAACTTTAGTGGCAAGTAGCTATAGTGGTCAAAATCAGTCGAATGACCACTTTGACCACCCTGAACAATACCAGACAAAAATGGTTGACTCATTTTGACCTGTAAATGTACTTAGAACATGTAAGGTTTAACAGTGTTCTACTTTTATGAATAGTCTGATCATGTTTGTTGTACATATTAATTGGTGAAAGGTTTAAAATTAATAATGTAATAATGTGCAATACTTTAGGGTATTATAGGGTCATTCTACCAGGTTGGGGCAAGCTTTGTGATATGGTGTCCACGTGTAGATGTACCATTCATTATCATGGGTGCACTTTCTCAGTTCTTTAAATTAGAATCAATCTCTGTACATTAACCTACGTAACAACGGACACCTATCACAAAACTTGCCCCAACCTGGTGGAATGACCCATTACTATTAAACCCCTTCTCACTGGGCCAATTTAATTCCTTCAACTATTTCAGCTCCCTGGGGAGTATAAAAACCTGTGCTGCAATGATGTTCAGTGGCTAATCAAACACGATGACACCCTAGCAGATATCCATTATTCCCCCGGTTGAGGAGAAGAGCTTTGGTTAAACCTAGTGTTTATATGAAGCTGAAATAACACCGCATCCACTTCAAATATTGTTTCTACCTGAAAGAAATACTTAAGTACTTTATTACTTGATTTGAGAAAACTTGTTTAATTATAGTTGAGATATAAAGTTTCTCTTTATATGAATGTATCTTAACCCCTTGCGTACGGTTGACGGCTATAGCCAGTGAATTTAATAGAAATCTTCAAGAAGGCTGGTAGTTTGGTGAACCATATTGTTATTGAGTGTTATATAATAGATTGGGCTTTCGAGAGCTTTCTGAATACAGCCTTTTCATGAGATTTCTGAACACCGGACTTTCAATTACGCTATGTGGGGACTTCATGAATAGGGTTTGCCCGTCTTAGCTTGCCCGCAACCACCTTCACTCGGTAAAAATAACACGCAAGGGGTTAAGAGTGAATTACAATTTCAACTTGGGTAAAAAGGTCCCAAAATTTCATAAAAACAAAGAATTGTTAATAATAAAATGCGTGTTCTAACCCATACATGCGCGTCAGCATTTTTAGTTTTCTTTAATTTTGTTGCTGTCCAACTGTTCAACCAAATGATGTCCAAAATTGCTGGATCGATTGGAATTGTGCCGTTTTAAACGACTTTTTCACATAGGGGGATGAAAGATTTGTGAGGCCTGTCTTAGCCACCATACTTTGTGTACAGGAAATTTGGTCCGGTTCCAGTAACCGCATATACATGTCTTTCACTGCTTGGGGGAAAAAAATGCATCACTGCACTGATTTAGAAGCTGACCTATGACCAGAAACTTTGTTTTAATGACAAATTTGTCCAACTGTTGCAAAGTATGGTGTCTCAAAGTGTAGTTGCTTCTTCTCATGATCTATTATTTATGTACATCATTTACATGTGGTTTTCCCATCATGTCTATGGGATGGTTAAATTTTGTGCTCCAATTATAACTAATCATTTTCAATATGGTGAATGCCCTCAAAAGGAATTTTTCAGATCCAAATGGTCTGGTATGAAGTGTGGAGATGACTTAATTTTACCAGTGTTTTACTGGAGTGATATCACTTACAGGCAACATTTTCATGAGATTTCTACTTGAAAATAAGACCTGTTATCTTTCAGGTACGTTTTCTTACTTGAATCATTTGTATGCATATTGATTAATTATAATAATAATACACGATTCTTTTAAAGCAAGTAGATCAATGTGGTGTACATTATTACCCCTGCTCATAAATCATCTCAAATCCCTGGGTGGAGAGAAGCAATTATGGTAAAGTGTGTTGCTCAAGGACACAAGCATCATGGCCAGGATTCGAAGCCACATGCAACCACCTGACCATTAAGTTATATTTTCTGTGAATTAATGTTTAAAAGAATGTAGATAGGGGGATGTTTTAAATGAAAAACAAAATATTTCCAATAAAAGCAAGGGAATTGGTATGTAATTTAGAAATATAAAAAAAATATCCCAGTGGGTTAACCTTGCATTTTTGATAAATGTTTCAAACTCTTTATTTTTGGAATTTGTTTTAGAAGGTGTTTACATTTTTAAATTTTAAATAACCTATTGACAAGAGTTGATTGATTTAATAAAATATTTTAATTTTCTAAATTTCTACCAATCCAGAGATTAAACCATGAGTTAATCATGAAGGATATATTTAACTGGTGAAGTGAAATGCCAAGATTACAAAGCGGTAAGTGTTGTCACGATCAGAGCAGACTTTCAAAAGGTGTCCTAGTTTAAGATAAACACAGTGATTGAAAATTACTGGTTCATTTATGCAGCAGCAACGTTAATGACATCATGTGGGAAATTATTTATCAAAGAAATGTAGAAAAGAAGGAATCCATTTGAGAGTTATTTTGAAAAAAAATTATTTTTGCAATCAATGCAAATGTAAAGCATACACGAAGGTTTCAATGATAAATTGGGCATATTGAAGCCATTTTTTAAACTTAAACTTTGGTAGAAATTGAAGGAAAAAAAATTATTGCATTCTGTCAAATAAAATTTCGGATGAAAATAATGATTGGTTATTTAAAGTTTCAATACCTGTAACACTCATGAAAAGGTCAAAAACTGACCCCAGTTTTCATGTGACCATTTTCTCTACATAAATTTCACAATAAATGTGGGTCCAACCAATTCCATATCATTGATCCAAGTTGTGACATGACAGAAATATTCAACAATCTTTGGTAAGCCTTGCAGTTTAGTTCAAGTTTTAACAAAAATGTGAATATATATTTTCCCAAATCTCCCTTTGCATTAAAGTAGATACCAAGGAAAGAAGTAGCCTGTATTGTGTCAAAACCTCTAGACCAAAGCCCTGTTAGTCATTTTCAGAATTTTTTACTTAAGTCAAATCACACCCTGGATAAATGGAAAAAAAGAGTATAAACTTTGCGTCTAAGTTTGTGTTTATTTTGCATACTAAAGCCATTTATGAGAAAATAGCCAATGGCCCGTATTTTAGAACGTTCCTTTACTGCAAAGGACGCCTTTATGCCTATTGTTCTCTTAAGAGAACAATAGGCATAAAGGCGTCCTAAAATACGGGCCAACAACTTCTGAGTGAGCACAGCCTAGTTCACAAGTGGTGTTCCTTGCAGTTTTTGTAAAATGTGTAATATTTAATGAAACATTATTGTAAAAAAATATCTGTTCTAGTGACTTTATTTTGAAGGAAATTACTTGAAAATCCAAATTTTAACACAAATGCTCAAAAAACTTTGCTTTTTTCAAATATTTACTTGAATTTATATTTTTAGTTTATTTGAGATGTAGGTTGAACAACCATTGAGTAAGATGTCAATGATAAACTCGGCAAAATGAAAGCATTTTAAGAAAAGTCCAATTGTTAAACCAAAGTTGTAGATAGTTATTAGATTGAATATAGGCCATTCATTAAGATTTCAAGAAACAATTGTTGGTCCAATTTTTGGATGAAAATAATGATTGGTCATTTTTAAAGGGACAGTGTCATCACGATCAATAGGGTATGTAATCTGAGTGCTAGTTTTAGATTAATTCAGTGATTGAAAATAATACACACTTGATAAGGTGGACCTGCTCTGGTGAAACCCGAAGCTTGTCGGCATTTATCATAATGCGTAATAGTCATGAAAAATTGACTTAAAGTTTTCATGTCAGCATTTGGAGCATGTTCTCTAGATAAATTTGGGAGGTCACTTTTGAAAGTTGTAATAGAATATTCTTGTATGTTTAATCATTAGACTTCAAATCCAGAAAGCAGCATTGATTGAAGGTGACATCATGACGGAAATATTGAACAATCGTTCAGCATTGTAGACGATTGGTAAGCTTTGCAGTTTATTTGAAGTTTTTACTAAAATGTGAATATATATGCAGCTTGTGATTTATGAGGATCTTCCTTTGCCTCAAAGTAGTTACCAAGGAAAGAAGTAGCCTGTCAAAACCTCTGTTTTGGGTATATATAAATTGTCCAAAATTAAACATCCCGGAGGATTTGTCATACTATAATAAACAAATATTTCAAAACACAAGGGGGTAAACCTTGAATCTAATCCTGAAAATATTATTAATTTTTTTTTTTTTTGAAAATTTACAGAAATATATTTGTTTTATTTTACGACTTACGGTGTAGTTGGAATTCTGTAGACATTCACCATGGTTACATAATGCAGCAAATAACTTCTGAGTGAGCACAGCCTAGTTCACAAGTGGTGTTCCTTGCAATTTTGATAAAGTACATACTCTTTGTAAGTTTTTGCAAAATTTGTAATAATTAATGAAACATTGTAGAAAAATCTCTGTTGAAGTGAATTTATGAGATGTAGGTTGAACAAAAACCATTCAGTAAGATGTCAATGATAAACTTGGCAAAATGAAAGTATTTTAATGAAATTTTGACAATTTTTAAAGTAGTTGTAGATAGTTGTTAGATTGAATATAGGCCATTCATTAAGATTTCAACAAGTAACAGCATTTTTATGTTATTTTGAGAAACAATTTTTGGCCCATATTGGTACAAAACACAAGACTTGCATGGATGAAAATAATGATTGGTCATTTAAAGTTTCAATACTGATTATTTGTTATTTTTAAAGGGACAGTGTCATGACGATCAACAGGGCATGGAATCTGAGAACCAACCAAGAACATGTAAGGTTTAAAATTAATAATGTGCAATACTTTAGGGTAAATGGTATTATAGGGGCAAGCTTTGTGACGATGTACCATTCATTATCATGGGTGCACTTTCTCAGTTCTTTAAATTAGAATCAATCTCTCTACATTAACCTACGTAACAACGGACAGCTATCACAAAACTTGCCCCAACCTGGTGGAATGACCCATTATTAAGTTAACAAGTTAAGAATAATGAATGTAATATTGTTAAGCACATATTCGCCATATATCTAATGAGTGTTTATCCAATGGGCATTACTATTAAACCCCTTGTCACTGGGGAGTATAAAAACCTGTGCTGCAATGATGTTCAGTGGCTAATTAAACACGGTGACACCCTAGCAGATATCCATTATTCCCCCGGTTGAGGAGAAGAGCTTTGGTCGTTATGCTATGGTTAAACCTAGTGTTTATATGAAGCTGAAATAACACTGCATCTAAATATTTTTTTACCTGAAAGAAATACTTAATTAAGTACTTTATTACTTGATTTGAGAAAACTTGTTTTGTTTAATTATAGTTGAGATATAAAGTTTCTCTTTATATGAATGTATCTTAACCCCTTGCGTACGGTTGACGGCGAATTAATTGAATTCACCCAGAAGGCTGGTCTTTCATGAATAGGGTATGCCCGGGGTTAAGAGTGAATTACAATTTCAACTTGAGTAAAAAGGTCCAAAAAACGCGTGTTCTAACCCTTACCCGGTTTCTCACCCATATCGCCTCAGCATTTTTAGTTGTTCAACCAAATAATGTTCAAAATTGCTGGATTGATTGGAATTGTGCCGTTTTAAACGACTTTTTCACATAGGGGGATGAAAGATTTGTGAGGCCTCTCTTAGCCACCATACTTTGTGTACAGGAAATACATGTCTTTTACTGATTGGGGGAAAAAAATGAGTCACCGATTTAGAAGCTGACCAGAAACCGGAGACGACTTAATTTTACCAGTGTTTTAATGGAGTGATATCACTTACAGGCAACATTTTCATGAGATTTCTACTTGAAAATAAGACGTTTTAGGTACATTTTCTTTTTGTAATCATTTGTATGCATATTGATTATTTATAATGCACGATTCTTTTAAAGCAAGTAGATGAAGGCGCTGTACATTGGGCTCATAAATCATGTCAGCTCCCTGGGGAGTATACAGGTTAATTGTTGCCATTTCGGGCTAATCAAACAACTCTGCCCTCACAGATACCCAATTACCCCTGGGTGGAGAGAAGCAATTATGGTAAAGTGTCTTGCACAATGGCCAGGATTCGAAGTCACATGCTGACGACAAATCTGATACCACTTGACCATTAAGTAATATTTTCTGTGAATTAATATGTAATTTAGAAAAAGAAAAAAAAAACTTAGTGGGTTAAGCTTTTTCAAATTTCTTTTAGGTGTTTCCATTACTAAGAGTTGATTTATTTAAATATGTCAATTTTCTACCAATCCAGAGATTAAACCATGAAGGATATATTTGAATGTTGAAGTGAAATGCCAAGATTACAAAGCGGTAAGTGTTGCATTTTAAAGAAGTATTGTCACGAGCAGACTTTCAAAAGTGTATGGAATCGGTGTCCTAGTTTAAGATGAACACAGTGACTGAAAATTACTGGCTCATTTATGAAATTATTATTAGTGATTGATTTAATCTTAAAGAAGCAGCTCCGATTCCATGTCCTGTTGATCGTGATGATGCTGCCCCTTTAATTCATTTAAATTTTCATAAAAGGAACAGTGTCATCGCAGGGCTAGTATTAGATTAATTTAGTGAACGAAAATAATACCCCACTTGATAAGGTAGCGTGTGATATGCTCTGGCAAAACCTGAAACTTCTAGGCATGTACTATTTTCTGTAGATAAATTTCACAATAAATTTGGTTCACACTAATTCATGCCCTGTTTTCCAAATATGACTTTGAATTAAAGTAGCGTGTATGTATAAATTATAAAAAAATGTCCAGCAGGCTTTGTCGTCTAGAAGAAAGGGCGACTCACTAGTCATTTTCAGGTTTTTTTTTTGCTCTTGTGAAATAATAATCTGGATAAATGGGGCGTATAGTATATTTGTAATAAAGTCCTTTCGATAAAATGTACAGAAAAACAATGTATTTATTGATATATTTGTTTTCTTTTCAGACTTCCTGTGCAGGTGCAATGAAGTAGACATTGAACAAATTCTGAGTGAGCACAGCGTAGTTTACAAGTGGTGTTCCTTGCAGTTTTGATGAAGTATAGTCTTTGTAAGTTATTGCAAAATTTGTAATACTTAATTAACTAGTTTGTGAAATGTAGGTTGAACAAAAACTATTCAAAAAGATGTCAATGATAAATTTGGTAAAAATGAAAGCATTTGAAGAGAACTGAAGTGTTGCATTTTAATGAAATTCTCAGATCACTAACTAGATCACTAACTAGATCACTAACTAGATCACTAACTAGATCACTAACTAGATCACTAACTAGATCACTAACTAGATCACTAACTAGATCACTAACTAGATCACTAACTAGATCACTAACTAGATCACTAACTAGATCACTAACTAGATCACTAACTAGATCACTAACTAGATCACTAACTAGATCACTAACTAGATCACTAACTAGATCACTAACTAGATCACTAACTAGATCACTAACTAGATCACTAACTAGATCACTAACTAGATCACTAACTAGATCACTAACTAGATCACTAACTAGATCACTAACTAGATCACTAACTAGTTCACTAACTAGATCACTAACTAGTTCACTAACTAGATCACTAACTAGTTCACTAACTAGATCACTAACTAGTTCACTAACTAGATCACTAACTAGATCACTAACTAGATCACTAACTAGATCACTAACTAGATCACTAACTAGATCACTAACTAGATCACTAACTAGATCACCAACTAGATCACTAACTAGATCACTAACTAGATCACTAACTGGATCACTAACTAGATCACTAACTAGATCACTAACTAGATCACTAACTGGATCACTAACTGGATCACTAACTAGATCACTAACTAGATCACTAACTGGATCACTAACTAGATCACCAACTAGATCACTAACTAGATCACTAACTGGATCACTAACTAGATCACTAACTGGATCACTAACTGGATCACTAACTAGATCACTAACTGGATCACTAACTGGATCACTAACTAGATCACTAACTAGATCACTAACTAGATCACTAACTAGATCACTAACCAGATCACTAACTGGATCACTAACTAGATCACTAACTAGATCACTAACTGGATCACTAACTAGATCACTAACTGGATCACTAACTGGATCACTAACTAGATCACTAACTAGATCACTAACCAGATCACTAACTAGATCACTAACTGGATCACTAACTAGATCACCTAACCAGATCACTAACTAGATCACTAACTAGATCACTAACCAGATCACTAACTAGATCACTAACTGGATCACTAACTAGATCACTAACTAGATCACTAACTGGATCACTAACTGGATCACTAACCAGATCACTAACTAGATCACTAACTAGATCACTAACTAGATCACTAACTAGATCACTAACCAGATCACTAACTAGATCACTAACTAGATCACTAACTAGATCACTAACTAGATCACTAACTAGATCACTAACTAGATCACTAACTAGATCACTAACTAGATCACTAACTAGATCACTAACTAGATCACTAACTAGATCACTAACTAGATCACTAACTAGATCACTAACTAGATCACTAACTAGATCACTAACTAGATCACTAACTAGATCACTAACTAGATCACTAACTAGATCACTAACTAGATCACTAACTAGATCACTAACTAGATCACTAACTAGATCACCTAACTAGATCACTAACTAGTTCACTAACTAGATCACTAACTAGATCACTAACTAGATCACTAACTAGATCACTAACTAGATCACTAACTAGATATCACTAACTAGATCACTAACTAGATCACTAACTAGATCACTAACTAGATCACTAACTAGTTCACTAACTAGATCACTAACTAGATCACTAACTAGATCACTAACTAGATCACTAACTAGATCACTAACTAGATCACTAACTAGATCACTAACTAGATCACTAACTAGATCACTAACTAGATCACTAACTAGATCACTAACTAGATCACTAACTAGATCACTAACTAGTTCACTAACTAGTTCACTAACTAGATCACTAACTAGTTCACTAACTAGATCACTAACTAGTTCACTAACTAGATCACCAACTAGATCACTACCTAGATCACTAACTAGATCACTAACTAGATCACTAACTAGATCACTAACTAGATCACTAACTAGATCACTAACTAGATCACTAACTAGATCACTAACTAACTAGATCACTAACTAACTAGATCACTAACTAGATCACTAACTAGATCACTAACTAGTTCACTAACTAACTAGTTCACTAACTAGTTCACTAACTAGTTCACTTACTAGTTCACTTACTAGTTCACTTACTAGTTCACTAACTAGATCACTAACTAGATCACAAACTAGATCACTAACTAGATCACTAACTAGATCAACAACAACAACAACAACAACAACAACAACAACAACAACAACAACAACAACAACAACAACAACAACAACAACAACAACAACAACAACAACAACTAGATCACTAACTAGATCACTAACAACTAGATCACTAACAACTAGATCACCAACTAGTTCACCAACTAACTAGTTCACCAACTAACTAGTTCACCAACTAACTAGTTTACAATATACTCGTTCACAATTAAATTTTGCTATCGGAGAAAATTTATACATGATGCCGAGTGATATGAATTTACGAATAGGTACGTACGCTGGATACAACAATAATTTATTAATTGCAACGAGTGATTTATCTCTAGGTTCAAATTTAGATCTAAACTCAGCACCTGTTCCTCCTCCTATTTTACCGCTAGAAGAACAAACACAACTACCGATAATTACAAAGCATGTACAAGAATCTAATGATTTAACAACTCCCTCTACGATACCACACCCACTCGACTCATTATCAACTCAGGAAGATAGCGTTAGTGAAATAAAAGAAGACTCGCCACCTTTATCTCAAGATTTAAACGGTGTTAGTGATAACAGCAATCATTCAGAAGAAAAAAATTCTTTAATAATTGGTTTTGCGGTTTTAACCGGATTAGGCGTTATGATTTATGAAATGTTATTTTAACGTAACGTTTTTTGTATATACGTATAAACTAAAACTCCAACTCCAGTTAACGCTATTAATAAATGTTCCGCCGCCCATGTAACGACGCTAGACGCCGTTTTAAATAACCAACTTACAACTACCAATAATAGCTGGTAAAGCTTTTGCTCCTAGTTTAGATAATACATTCGCTAAATTTTTAAATGTTTTTTGTATCCACTCTTTTACGCCGCTAGGTGGTTTTGGAGTTGGTGGTGCAGGTTGTGGTGTGGGTGGAATAGGTTTTGGAGCTGGTGGTGTAGGTTTGGGTATAACTGAACTTGCAGCATTACTAATTGATTCAACGATAAAAGCGATCGTCATACTAAAAGCTGTTAATATACTAACGATCGTTACACCTTGTTCTCTAAATAAAGTTTTAATTCTTTCTCCCAACGTAACGTCTCTTGTTAAAAATTTTTGAAACGTTTCTCTTATTCTATTAATTTGACTACGAAGAATGTTTTCGTTCTTACTCGCTGCTTCTAATCTCATTCGTCTTTCATCTTTTAGTTTTTGTAAATCTTGTTGATATTTTTCATCAACATCAAACCCTCTTTCTTTTGCACCACTAATTAATTCTTGAGTATCAGATATTTTTTTATCGATTTGGTTCAATCTAGCTAAATTTAATTCAAGTTGACCTCGAGTCGTTCGTAAAGCTCTATCGAGTCCCAAGATTTCTCGACGCGGCAATACAAAATCCGTTTGTGTTTCTTCACTTTCTGCAGTTATCTCCATCATTTCAATACGTTCTATTTTTTTAGCTTTTTTTACAAGTAGTAACGGTGGAGTTGGTAATCTTCTACCACTACCCGTTTGAGTGGTTGACTTTTCTGTTTCTTTTATAACATTAATTATAGCTTCTTTTTTACCTTGTAGTAATAATTCTTTGAAAATCGCATCGCTTACTTTTAAAAAAGATACTCTTTTTCCCGATATTCGCGTTAACTTGTTACCTCTTCTAAAATAGAGTATCTTTCTTCTTTTTCATTAAATATCTCTTCAAACCTATTATACTCTATTTTAGTGTCTGGTTGATCTATACTTTTATAAAAATCATCAACGCGAGCTCTAAGTAGACGGGCTTCTTGAGATAAATCTTCGGGGTTTATTGACGGTGGCAGTTTACTTCTTGCTATAGCTTCATCATCATTTAACTTTTCTTTTAAATCTACATCACCATCTTCCTCTTCGGGTCTATTATACGCTGGATCCATCGGTAATAAATCATAACCTCCTTCAGCCATTTTATAATTACTTTTTATCTTTATTTAATAATTTATAACTCGCGTAACCTACTATACTCATACCAATTACAATAAATAAAATTTCACGCGTTTTTTGATCTTCGCTAGGAACGTAGTAGTCGGATAGTTGAGGTTCGTCGTATAAATCTATCGGTAAATTTATTCGTTCATTCGTAACTTGTGAATATTCATTCATTGCATCATCAATATTATTAAACGTTCTTATAGCACCCGATTCTTTTTGTATTTTTTCATTTAAATAATCTAGATATTTTAAACGTTTTTTACTAAATTCATCTCTGGCTTTTGAAAGATGTTCTAACGCTAAATCATGCCTTTTACGTTCTTGTTGAGCATCGTTGCCTCTTAGATTACTAAATATAAAATTTGATCCAGTAAACGCCAACGCGTTAACTACCGCACCTCCAATCATCATCGCTATAGATACCATTTTAATAATTACTTTTTTTATATAATTATTATATAAATAATGTTTATAGTTGCTAATTATAGAATATGGCTAATAATACATACGGAGATGTGCTAGATCCATATAGAAGAATAAGAGAGCCAAGAGGTATAAAAGGATCACGTCAAAAAGTTGTTATTACAAATAATCCAAGCACAACAACCGAACATAATACACTAAGGATTCGTTTTCCAAATTTAGGATCAAACGACGTTATCGTTCCGAATACGGTTAAATTAGGTTTTAACATTACTCTTCATTCTGCATCTGATGATACGAGAACGTTAGTACATAATATAGGTAGAGCTATTGTAAAAAAGATAACAATTAAAATGGAAGGAAATGTAATATTTGACTTATATAATGCGGATATATTCAATTGTTATAAAGATGAATGGTTAACTAAAGATCAACGCGATAATTTAGCGTATCAAGGTATCGAAAATGAAAACGTAACTAAATTAAGAATGGACGCTAGTGATAAGGATATTAATGCAAATGAAGGAAAAGATAAAGCTATTGCGGAAACGTATAAAAATAGATATTACATTCCACTAGATTTTGAATTGTTAACTGATCATTTGCCCTACTACCAAACGGGTATCGGAGATCGATTAGAATACGAATTTGAGATAAATAAATTTTCTAATGTAATTAAAAGTACCGATGATAAAGCTAGTTATAATATAAGCGGAATTTCTTTAGAATATCAAGTCGCTCGAATAATTAGAAATCAATATAATAATAGGTTGGTAATATTATATGATCGTGTAATAAGATATGTTGCAAAAACTCAAAACAAAAGCCAAACGATATGGAATATAAATATAAATACTCCCGCAAAAAGCATGAAAGGAATATTGTTTTTATTTAAAGAACCTAGCGAACAAGAAAGCAACACATTTTATAATCCAAAAATAAATAACGTTTCAATCACGATTGAGGGTATTCCTAATCAACTTTACGCGCAAGGAATGAAAAGGTATCAACATTGGGAAGAAATTTTCAAATATTTCGGTGATTCCAATCATCAACACGCTATACAAGTTGTAAAAGCGTTAAATTTGAGTAACGTCAAACAAGCCGATTATTTAATCGATAAATACGGTTTATTTTTTAGATATGAGAACGAGCACTGATAATAAAATACATGGAAGCGGAAGACGATTACAAAACTTATCCGAAGGAATTACTATTCAAATAGAAAAAGAAGCTGAAACTGCGGGTGAACTAACCATGTATATTTTTTTAATTATGGACGCTCAACTCATTATAGAAAACAATCGATTTCATTCTGCTGTTTTTTAACTATACTTGTTTAAAAGTTACTAATATTAAAGGCTACGCCTAGCAAAACAACTTCAATGCAAACTAAAGATCCACACGTTGCATTAATTTGTGGCCAAACTGGATGTGGAAAAACTGAATACATTTTAAATTTATTAGAACAAGAATATTTTAATCATTTTGAATATATAGTTATATTATGCCCTACTATCGCTATTAACGACACTTATAAAAATAGAAACTGGATTTGGAGCGATGAGCAAGTGTTTGTTAATGATTTAAAAGACATTTCATTAGATACAGCATTACAAATTTATAGCAATGCATACGAAGGAGATGAAACGTTGATTATTATAGATTGTAGCGCAAATAAAGGATTGCGATATAAAAAGTTTTCAAAAGATCAACGACAACATGAGTTATCTCTATTAGCTTTCAGCGGGCGACACAAGCATCACAGCTGTTGGGTTGTTTCACAAAAATATAATAGCGTATTAAAAGATTTTAGAGAGCAATTAAAATGGGTATGTTTATTTTATTGTAAAGATAGAGATTCATTTGAAGATTGTTTGCGAGAAAATAATGTTATACCAACAAAAGAGTTAAGAATGAAAATTAATGAAGAAGTTAAACATCGTAAATTAATTTTTAAAACAGATCAACCTACAGATTATGAAATATGTGATTAAGTAATTAAGCAATTACCCCTCATTACCCTCAAGCAATTTAGCAATTACCCCCATTACCCTCAAGTTGCTGAGCAATTACCCCCATTACCCTCAAGTTGCTGAGCAATTACCCCCATTGCTGGTCGTTGAGCAATTACCCAAGTAATATTATAAAATCTATTTATGAATATTGAAAAAGTAAAAAATATATTTACTAGTATAGATATTGAACAAGTAAATAATTTTATATGTAGTCTTAACCAACTTGTTACCGAAAACGATAGAAAAGAACTAGTACAAATTATAAATATGAATACTGAAAAAGTAAAAGGTATATTTACTAGTATAAATAATGAACGAGTAAAAGATCTAATATATAATCTTAACCAACTTTTAAATACTGAAGGATTACATAAAATCAACTATTGGTTTTTTGTTTTTTTAAATTAAATTTAACAAATTATTATATAAGTACTTATAATAAATGGAAGAAGTACATAAATTAATTTTAGAAAATCCACAAATGTCAAGCCCACCACCTTTGCTGCAAACAACTCTAGACGGCGAAGCTGAGAGTGACGCGCAGGCAACGGCCTTGTTAAATAAAGAAAAACTCTTAAAAGTTGTAGTAGGAGATTCAAAAAAATATTTAGAAAAAAAGAGTATAGCGTTAGTGATATTGAAACTTTATCTACAGAAGAGCAAAACTTACTGTGCATGCAATACGAAGCTAAATTAGGCCGTGATATAATACAGTCTTTAGGTGGCACGTTTATAACATTTTACGCTAAATTATTAGGATTAATCTTAGATACTATTGATTTATACGGTTATAAATTTCAAATTGATAATGAAGGTAAATTAATTTCAGATTTAGAAAAAGATCCATTTGTTTCCATGCTTTCAGCAGTAGCGTGTGATTTATATTATAAGTATGGGCCTATGTTAGGTCCATTCTCTTTAGTTTTAATTACAGCAAACCATTTAAAAAGAAAAGAAGAATCTTGTTTAGATAATAAAAGCGATGGAAACAAACAACCAAGAGAATATATCGAGCGCACTACCGCAAGCAACACAGTCTGCGAGTCAACCGTTACTAACAGTAACGAAAACACCAACTAAAAAGGAAAAAAAAAAAAACAGAGTTGAGGCTGGAAAAAAGCTTGCTAAACTAAATAAAGAAAAAAACTTGCTATTTTAAACGTTAAAGCGAAAAAAGCAACTACTAAAACAGTAGTTGCTCGTAATAATGCGTTATTGCAAAACACAAAAGTAACAAGCAATAACTACTACTATTATATTGGTATTGGTTTAGCTATTGGATGTTTTGTATATTTTTTAACTAGTAAGAACGCAGATGGTGAAGAAAAAACACCTGTAAAAATTGCTAAGCCTGTTCAGCTTACAGCAACGCAGTTTGAGGTGCGAGCGAAAGAACACATAGTTTTAGAAATGGAATAATTTTTAAATTTTAAAAAATTATTATAACAAGTATAAAATAAGATGGATACAAAAACAATTGCCGATTCAGCTTATCATAGTGGTGTTTTAACACTTTTCGCTATTTTATATAGCATGTTAGCTAAAAAAAACATTAAACGTAGAACCAGCTAACTTAAATAAATTAGATATAAAAGATGTATTGAAATTAACCGTAACGCTTGGATTATCTTCAATGACGCAAATGTGGCTAGTTAAACAAGGCATATTACCATCCTCACTTATGCCTAAAAAATTTACTGAATAAATAAATATTTATAAATGTTAAATGGATAAAAAAATAAAATTAAAGCTATCTAACGCTTATAATAGCCCACGAGGATATTATAAAGGTTACGAGACAATTAATAAATTAGCTCAAGAAACAAAAGTAAATAAAAAAGTAGTTAAACAATGGATAAAAAAGCAAGCGCTATGGCAAATTTATTTACCCTATCCTAAATATATTCCAAGACCAACTAGTTCAAATAGTAATTTACAAGCACCAAATCAAGTTCATCAAGCAGATTTATTATTTCTTCCACACGATACAATAGCTAAAAAGACGTATAAGTATGCGTTAACAATAGTCGATGAAGCTAGTAGATATAAAGAAGCAGAACCGTTAACCGATAAAACTGCTATTCAAGTCGGTAATGCATTTCAAAAAATTTATAAACGTTCGCAGCTAACTTGGCCTAAAATTATAAAAGTCGATCCTGGAAAAGAATTTATGAGTAGCGTTAATGTATTAATGAGTAAACATAATGTAAAAATTCAAAGAAGTGAGGCTGGTAATCATAGAGCTCAAGGTATAGTAGAGCGATTTAATAGAACGTTAGCTGAGAGATTATTTTCTCATCAATACGCTCAAGAAATAGCAACGGATAAAAGATCTCGAGTATGGGTTAAAAGATTACCAGCAGTTGTAAAAGCATTAAATAATGAAACTACTCGTCTTATAAATTTAAAACCAAAAGACGCAATTAAATTACGTAGTGTAGAACAAAATCCAGCCTCCCCGGCGCTTGCGCCGGGCATTAAAATTAAAAACGAAAAAAAAATTCCAAACTCTAGTTTAGTTCGATATTTATACGCACCCGGTGAAGCTGAAAAAGATACGAGACGACGCGCAACTGATCCTATATGGAGTATAAAAATTTATAGACTAGCTAAAACGATGAAAGCTGCTAATCAAGTTAGATTATATTATTTAGACGCGGGTCCTGCCCGTAGTTTTGTAAAAGAAGAATTACAAATTATTCCTCGAGATACAGAAAATCCCCCGTTTATAAATTTATAAACGTTTAGTTGTTTTTAACAACTCATTCATCACTAAAATCATTTTAATTTTATAATCACCGTAAGCTAAAGTATGTACTCCATTGTCTAAAATATATCTTTTTGTGTCTAAAGCAGATAGTGATATTTTATTTACTCGAGTTGAATATAGTCTATGATTTTCGTGTCTAATAAAATTCATAGAATGATGAAGCGTACTACTTTGAGATAAAACTTGTTTATATCGGTTGTGTTTAATATTTTTTTCAATAACTTGTTTTTTAACACCTTTAGCTTTTCTTATTTCTTTAGAGTTTGATAAAAGTATTGAATACATTTTTGGTCTTAAACATACAATTTCTGAGATTAAAGTCCCTGCAGTCTCGTCTTTCATTTTACCAATCACCTTTTTATTTTCTTCAGAAAATAGAAAATGATCTTTGTTATAATTACTAAAATCGTATTCATTTTTGTCTTTTAATATATCTTTATATACATCTTCAGTTTGAATCTCAAGTAATAAACTATCAGTATCCGTATACAGTAGCTCACATTTATTGCCATATTTCTTCTTTAAACGATTGTAATAAAAATCGTACATTAAATGTTTTGATAATTCTAAAATAGCCATTCCTACGTAAATTGGGAGGTTAAGTAAAAGTTTTGTTTTGTGCATGTGAATAGCTACTAAATCATCAAAAATTCTCGCCTCGGCAAAATTTGGTTTTGCAACAAGTTTACGAATTTGATTTTCAGCATTTTTTTCGTTTAACCGTTTCAAATTCACATTAACACGTTTTCGTACATTCTCCATCGTTTTACCAAAAACAGAATTGTTCATAAGTTTGTATAAATCTTTTTCAAAATCACTTGTTGCGTCTTTTCTTAATTGGGTGTTTTTATCAATGTATGATTTCATCCAACATGATTCATCAAATTCTAAAACTTTCTGAATTTTAGTTAGTTTTAGTCCGAGTTGTAAATATAATTGTAAATTACGATAATGAAGCACGTAATTACGTTTATCGTTTAAATTTGGTACTAATTTTACAGCGTTTGGTGCAGGTTTGTCTTTTAATAACTTGTGTTGATATTCTGACATGTATTCTTTTGGTATTACCAACGACTCTGGTGCAAGTGGAAATGCGCTGTGAGAATCATGTAATTCTTTTGGATATTCTAAATCAACTTCTAAAATGTAACCTTTATTTTTTTTCAATCCTTCTTTCTCAAGTTTATCAATTTGTTTTTCACTCAACCACTTAAAATTACCCGTTGGTAAAGGTTGACTCATCGCGTATCCATACAAATTATTTGCGTCTAAATACAAAATGTAACTCGATGGTTTGGATAAATCGTAATCATCTAAATATTTATTGTTTGCTTTCGCGTATCGTTTACTTACCTTTTTCTATAAATAAATGCATATCAATATCCGTAAACAAATCTAAAGTTTGTCTCGAGTGTTTTAATAAAGCGTCCCAACTTAATCCAGGACTAGTATAACAATTAGCTGGATCTAAATCATATTGTTTTATACAAGTAGTACGGAAATTTTCAAATACATCTGCTAATAACAACGTATCTGTACACACGTACAAATCGTGATAATCACCTAAATTTTTTATAAACCTTGTTCGCATGTGCATATTGTTCTTTAGTAATGTGCTGGTCGTTTAAACTACTATAAAAAGACTCGATTGAAGGAAGACTAGTTTCTTCACATTTTTCAAAACTATCCATGTACTCATAAGGATAAATACCCTTTTGTTTTACAAGTCTCAATATGTTTTCATCGTTTGGTACAAACGATTCTAAAATAGGAAAATAATTATTTGATTGTACGAGTTTATCTAACGAAGCTATTACAAATTGAGCGCTGTCAATAAAGCGTAGTTGCCCAATCAAAAAACTAATATACTTTTCTATATTATTTGGAATACACGATATTTTTTGGCTAGTTTTACCTGCAGCCTGCATAATGAGATGAGAATCGTAACCACGTAAATTATGAAATACGACTGGTATAAAAGTTTTCTCTGGTTTTAAACTTAGTTTTAAATTACAACAATTGTGTGTCGCGCCTCTATACTTTCCACTAATGTGGCAATGATCGCGTACTTTTTTAATACATTCAAAGTCACATTCTTTAAAAAATTCTTTTTCACATATCCAACACTGTTTAGCGTTTTTAAAATTTAATTCATCTTCTTTAGTCATTATTTTAACAGGGTTTTTAAATATCTCATTGATGATGTCTTCTTCTTTTTCTAATTCATTTAAAAAATGTGAAGCTGCATCTTCACCTCTATACGTAATAGGAGCAATTGTTTTACCATCACAACGAACGACTACGTACGAATAACCGCAAACGATGTGTTCTTTTAGTATTCGTATTATTTACATCATCGACCTTTTGAATAATACATTCAAAATCAGCGTATATAACAAAAGGAACTTTCATCTTTTTATGATAATTTATAAATTTTAACTTGTCGTTTTTATGGTTGAAAACCCCTGTAAACATCTTACACAAAAATGTTGCCGATGATCGTGTTTAGTTTGATCAAAAAGTAATCTATTTACATCTTTTATCCAAACGTAGTGTGATCTAGTTCCTTTGTCTTCTTCTTTGTGTATTAATAATAAATTTATACGATCTATAGTTTCAGGCTGATCGCTGATATGATAAACTAGTATTGATTTTGATTCACAACCAAATACGTTTATTGCTAAACAATTTTGTTTTTCTACTAACTTTATTTGATTAATAGGTGTAGGTGCATCAATATTATTAAAATTTAAACCGTCTTCCACCAAATAGCTAGAGGGCCTATCTGAATGAATTATTTTTACTTTTTCAATTAAAATATTTAATTCTATCGATTTTTCTTTATGTTTATTATAACAATGCAACGCCCATCGTAAACAATTATTGTTTTTGACGTTAATGCATGCTTGTTTTTGTTTTATGTAGTTACATAAATCTATATAAGAACCACTTCTTAAAGGTTGATATCTCGCATAAGTAATAGTCATATCCATAATACGATCTATTACCCATCCAGAACCATTTTGAGTCCATTTTTCTAAAGCTACAACAATTTGTGAAAAAACGGTATGTAATATATTGAAAATATCTTCTAAATTTTACAAAACAATTTGTCTATTATTATGAAATATTGACTCTGCAGAATCTATATCACCATCTAGGTTTTCTTTAAGTAATTTAATACGTATATATATCATAAACTTGTATGATCCTAATTCTTGCAAATCTACACTTAACTTTTCAATTATCTTTGGTTTTACTGCTTCCCAAAAAACGTTCAAATCGTTTTCTTTGCTATGATTTAGTGGAACTATCATTCTTCGTTCTCGTAAATATCTTCCACCGTTAATTAACGTTTTAAATTTCAACTCTTCTTCTCGGCCGTGAAACCTTTTATAAGCACCTACTAAATCTTTTTTTAACAACTTGTTCCTTCTACCCACACCGCGTACTGGTAGTGGTATATTTTCAGCATCTATACGCTCTCTTAATTCAGCTAAACTTAATTTAAATAATGGTGTTGGTTTATTCCGCCGTATATAATCTTTTATACCTTCATAATATGCGCGTTTAGTAATTTTACCCCTCCTCCTTATCGCAAAATGAATTTGACCAAAGTGCTCTGGTCTGCGCGAAAATTCTTAATTCTGGCAATGTCCATTTTGATAAATATTTTCTTCTTTCTTCATTTCTCTCCATTTATTATATAGCAAGATAATATTTTTTATATTTTTTCTTGTTCCAATATCCCACTTTTTAAAGTATCATTTTAAAACTTATATTTTAAAAACAAAATCTCACTTTTTTAAGTATCTTTTTAAAAAACTATAATCTATAAAAAAAATTCTTTCTAACAACTCTTTCATTACTAAATTATATTTTCGTATTGATATTCCTTTAGCTTGCGCAAAACTTACTACATGTAATATCTTACTACATTTTGTACATAAACCATACTTTGATTTTGTGCCAACTTTACATCTATAACACGCAACGGAAAGACTTGTTCCACATTTAAGTTTCCATTTATGCCGGCTACAATATACTGAATTAGGAGAGCTAAGTATACAACACTTGTATGTTTTACCAACTAAAAGCCACTCGCAAGGAATGATTATTTTGATTTGGTTTTTCTCTATTTCATATTTTGTCGCCATCTTTATTATTTAGCAACATAATCTTATTCTATTTTATCAGTTTTATATGTCCACTTTTTTATATTTATATGACGTCACCTTTTTTAAGTGACGTCATCGATTTTTGACAATGAGCGTGCTCCCCTTAGTGGCTCATACCAGTCAGTAACTGGTAAGCTCCCTTGAAAGAGGGGTAGTGGTCCCCATCCGGCATTTAACATACTACTGAAGTAGAAGGGTTAAACAACCAACCTTTAAGGTTTCACACTCAATGTTTAGTGCAAGTTATGGGAAAAAGGCATTCAAAATTGTTACAGCAAACATTTGTAACAAAAATATGTCATCTGACAACTTTTTTGAAATGTGCATATTCTTCCATGTTTTTCTCTGAAATGAAAATTTTTGGGTAACAAATACAAAATTCAGGATGATTGGTATCTTTACCAACTTCACATCAAATTAGTTTTCGGATAATATTTTGGTATATTTTTAATAAGATAAATGCCAATGTTGTACCTTGCCTGTAACCCTAACCTCAATGCAACAACTTTTTCACATTTGTTGCATTGAACATGGTTAGGGTTAAGCAAGATGACATCGGGAAAAATATATATTTTGTGGGATTTTTAATTTAACAGACGGTTATCCATCACTTACCTATAATCATCTCTGCAGATCCTTTTTCTAAGATGACAGAACTTGTTGTTGTTTATGCTTGGGGTAATCACTGGATCTTCCAGTTTGTTGTTCTCTCTGAAAAACATAATGTAAACAATAACAAACATTTTAATATACATTTTGGTAAACAAATTAATCAGATTACAGCACTTTCTTTGAAATGATTTGGGTGAAACATTCCCACAAAGGTAAATCTCCAATTATTAGTTTATGTTCAACTCTTCCTAAAATATTGTTTGAAGTATTTCTACCTACATGGTTGGAGTAATTCAATGATGGGGGTAGAACTATAGGAAGATTATAGTTCTACAGTAATAGGATGTTAAATATTTCGAGTTAAAGGGAACATACATTTTTGGTTATATCTTGAAAACAAACCAACTGAATTATTCTCTGTAAGCCCACTTGGTTTAAGATGATACTTGTACAAAACGTGAAAATTATGGATCACCAGCTGCTGATCAATTTCCACATTATAACGCATATATAAACAAATCTGATAATTATAATGCATACATTAAACAATTTTGAATGCATTTCAAAACTAAATAAGCTGAAATGTTATAGGTCAGATGCTATATACACATGTTTTCATTCTTATAAAGAATGAGTGATTTATAGACATTTTACCAATGGTGTGCAATCCCTTTCCAAACAATACACTCTGTAAATTATGCATTTTTGTTTATTACTGTATGCTGATCGATAGGACAAGGATACATGTTGAGGTGTGTATGAACACAATGGCTGGGTGCAGTTTTCACAGTAGTGGGCTAATTAAAGATGTGTACAGAGCGGATACCTCTGTCATGCCCTATGCATACTCTGAATTTAAATTTTTTGAACACCCTTTTTTATTTAAACAAACTGCAAATCCTTGTACATTTCCCGTGGATATTAATTTAATGAAAGGTTTGCAAGCCTTAAATTCTTTGATTGAAAGAGGGCAGCACAACAACAAAAAAAGTTCTCCCCATTAACCCTCCTACTTTAGCTGCAATTTAATGGCAAGTAGCTATAGTGGTCAAAACCAGTCAACTGACTGGTTTTTACTGACACTTTGACCACCCTGAACAAGGCAATGACCTTTAACCCTCCTATGGTTTGACATTTCAAAATCTGCTTACGGGCCAAAATGGCTATCAATTATTATGAACCCTTTAAAACCCTCCAGAATTTGTTGCTACTGAACAACCACACCTTTCAATACCCTTTGAAAGGTATTGAAACATTTCAACACAAGTTTGTTCAGAGAGTTGTTACACCTTTCGAAACCCTTCAGTACAGCAAACTTGAAAGGTTTTGAAAGGTCTGACAATTCTATGGCAACTGCACTGTACATAGGAGGGTTAACATAAGGTTTGACAGTGTTCGATTTTTAAGTGCATCAGATATATCAACATTTTGACAGGTTTGGATCCTTGCAGCATCACAACTGATATTTACAGAAGTGTGACATTACAACATGCTGTTTAAGTAGTCTAAGGTAATAGATGGAGGTCTTACAAAATATTTCATTACAAAACTTACTTCCACTCTCACACACCTCAAGAATGTCTCTTCTTTGACCTCATACACAGTGGATGTTGATCAATTTGGGGTACAATATTATGTACTTCGGTGTTGCACCTGTAAGATTTTAAAATGAGAAACTTAATGTCCAAATATTTGGGGTGGCAAAGCCACTCCAATAAAAATGTATTCTCAATTTGTGTGTACAAAAAGCACTTTTAAAGTTATTCAAAACTAAATAAATGTAAGTATTTTACTGTAATGCACTGGACATGAAGATATAGACAGAGCTGAAGCAGACGATAACTGTGTGCAATAAATGTGCAAAAATACAATGGCTTGTGCCACATGATTTGTGTGTCCTCTACATAAGTCAAGGTTGTTTTTAAAAGGTTAAAGAGGGGCTGTAAGGTCAAATTTAGTTTTGTGATTTTCCAATAACTAGAGTACTTGTTAAAGTGATGTAAAATGTAATTTTATTTGATAACCTTCCTGTGTGAAATTTGTTAACATCCAAAGACAACACTGACGTCACATTTCAAATAAATGGATCTCTACATTTTTGTATGGTGAATTTGCATTTCATTCCTGAATCTCCACAATATTTGATCAAATTGGCGTTGAAATTGACTTTTTGAAAAACAAAAAATTCCTGTATGGAATGTTACAGACTCATTTACCGTAAGAAAATAGTGACGTCATGTTTCAAATATCGCTCTGAAAGGGTATCAAATAAAATGATATGTTACACCACTTTAAAGTGAAGTTAGAGACTTGTAATTTTTTTTCACACTTTAATAAGGACTATCTATTGGAAAATGAGTGCATCACAAAACTGAATTTGACCTTAGAGTGCCTCATTAATGCTTTTGGTTGAAAAAGTGCAAGTATAACAGTCTTTCCAATTGAATTATGTTGAGTCTAAGCACATGCCAGTAATCAATGGAGAATACAATTACTGCTACTTAAATGATACAAGATACACTTAAAGAGAGGAAAGGGAAAGAATGTCGTATCCAACTGCCACTTTTTAAGGTTTTTGGGGTAATTTATTTGCAACCACTAACCTGTTAAAAAATTAATCTATCAATTTTTGGGGGTTTTGCTACAGAAAGCGAAAACTATCTTTAAAATCCACTTTTATGATGGTTTTTGAACTTCATTTCCCTTCTAAATAAATCCTCTTCAGAAAATAGAATACTTTGGGTAATTGATATTTAGTTTGTTGCTACTCCGCAAATAACAATGGAAAAGGTTTATCCCACGTAAGATTTCAACTCACCCAACGTTGTCTGATCTGGAGAATGGCGCAGGGCTTGGGTCGGCTGGAAAAACCGGAGAGCACGCAAGTAGTAGTACATGTATCCTCAGACTGATTATTACGTGTCGTGGATTGTTCACAGACGACGAACGAACAAAAGACGATATACAATGACGATTAACAGTTAACTTATGAACTCGTCGAAAAGCGGTAGAAATATCTGACGAAAGTGCATGAAAACTCACAATCCAAAAGCAAGGTAATAACTAGAAAACATGTGCGTCGAAAAACCAGCGAAAAGGTTAATGAAGAAAACAACGTATGCACTGTACAGCGTACCAGTGAGCGAGTAAAGCTGGCGTTGATTGGCCTTTCGCATCACGTGATGTAAATATTTACAAAAATGTACATGAAAGTAAGGTAGTCACCACATGAGCCCCCCTCTAGAGAGCAACTGTAAGGAATGAAACGAAATGTTACAGAAGAACAATGTTCAACCACAGTCGAACTGAGCGTAGTGTGCAGGCCAGTGGACGCGTAGGCACCTGGTGGCAGAAGTGGGATTGTCGGAGGATGGTCTGGATTGGATCGATGAGTTGTCCGTGACAGTGGTGAAAAATCGGTTGAGTGGTCTACGTCTAGATAGGCAACCTTCAATCTATCTAAACTGACAGTGTCTCTCTTACCATTGATGTGTAGTGTTTGACTGCTCGCTCGAGCACACGATACGGGCCTTTGTGGGGAGGTTGGAGCGGTCTTTGCACGTGATCACATCGGACAAAAACGTGTGTGCAAGTCCCTGTGAGGTGCGGTCCTGCGACCGTATAGGTACTGGTGCCAACTGACGCATTGCACGTTGGAGCCGGTGCACATAATTTGCTGGGTCCGAACTGGCACCGCAGGCGGAGAGTAGTCCCATAAACGAGCTCTGCTGTGGAACAACCAATATCCCGTTTGACGACTGTACGGAGGCCAAGCAGAAGCGTTTCTATCCTGCGCCTTGAGCGATGCTTTTAACTGCCTGTGAAAACGCTCGACCAAACCGTTTGCGATGGGGTGGTAAGCAGTCGTGCGAATGCGCCTAGTGCCCAGTAATGATGACAAAGCGTTGAACAGGGTTGATTCAAACTGGCGGCCTCGGTCGGTCGTGATTGAGGACGGTGCACCAAACCTCGCTACCCAGTGACATGCGACCGTCTCGGCGGTCATGTCGGGTATAGGTATGGCCTCCGGCCATCGTGTGAAACGGTCAATGCACGTGAGTAGGTAGACTGACCATTGGATGAGGGATGCGGGCCAACAAAAGGTCAATATGCACATGATCAAAGAGGGCATCGGGTGACATGAAGGTCCCAAGGGGAGTGATGGTATGACGGTGCACCTTGGACCTCTGACAATGCATGCAGTTCTTAGCCCACGAGGGAACTCGTGGTTCATGTTGGGCCATACAAAGCGCGTTCCAACAAGCTTGAGTGTAGCCCGAATTCCGGGATGCGACAGTGAGTGTAAGGAGTCGAATGCTGTTCGGCGCAGCGCCTGGGGAACAAATGGTCGAGGTGTACCAGTAGACGTGGAACATCCTGTAACTGGAGAACGGACTGCTGTTTGTGCTGGAGTAATTCCTCGTCCTTGCGCTGATGCGTGACAAGGCGTCAGCAACTTCATTGTGTTTTCCTTGAACATGTCTGATGTCAGATGTGTACTGCGACACGTAGTCAAGTTGGCGGATTTCGCGTGGGGAGTACCTATCCGAACTTGCTGCGAGTGCATGGGTCAACGGCTTGTGATCTGTGAAAATGAAGGTTATGTTCTTCCCCGCCCGTCTAAGTGACACTAATTTTGGTCTAGCGCCCTCTCGGGTTTCCCCGGGTTTCGCTACAGTCGGTATTTCTAAAGTTCGTCCTTGTCGAACCGCTGCCTTAAAAAATGTGCCATTTTTTCCACTTTTGGAAACCTTTTGTTTATTTAACTAGACGCCAGAAGAATACTGGTTGCTGAATTGACCTTTCCAGACAAGAAAAGCAGTGTTATTAGGTTGAGGACATCTTGAGCTATAGAGAGAACAGTTCTTTTTACTGTGAAGGACTTGGGGTGCCCTCTTTAATTCCAGCCATTGACTCGGAGAATAACTTTAATTAAACTGCTTTATTATCCTCTTCATCGTGTGTGTGTGCCACATGAGGTAAAACTGGAAATACAGAAAATAAAATATAACTAAGTACAAAAATAATGGATCTAAGTACGTAAAGGTTGACAAGAGATTTAGCACAATAAATTCAGAAATACATGTATTAAAGTCAAAAGGTCAAAAAATAATTACTACTACTAGGCAGATTCATGAAAATTTTAAGTTGCTTCAATGTTTTAAAATGGCATATCACTGGATAGAGCAAAACATTAGAAAGAAAATGAGGGATCAATGGTCATGATGATAGGTTAACCCTATGAAAAGTTGTGACCGAATTTGCCTGCAATGTATCCTTGTAAAGTGTCTATATAGCGTTAGCGGTGATTTTTTTATTTATTTGCCGTCGGGTCATTTTGCGCAAGTTGCACTGTTTTTGCGCCAACGTTACAGTTTGCATCGACTGACCAATTAAGATAACCACGATGTGTAGTATCCATTTATCGACACTAGACTACCCTTTATAGTATTTTACCATGAAAGTTGGACAAGAAAATCGTAAAAACTTACCGAAATTCAGTTGCCTGTATTTCCATAACGAAAGGTTTCACGTCGCTGATTTTTATCGATTGCATAGTGCTCATAAAATGGCGTCCAGGAAAACATGCTCCTAATTTAAATCTGTTTAAAAGTGCTGCAGCCTATTCTCTGTTTAATACCAATGTTCCCTCATAGCTCCTCTAGCCCCGTGCCACGCCACTCTAGCGGGATGCGGCTGTAGCCGTTTTGCTGGAGGAAGAATACAGATACAGGATACAGAACATTGAAGTGACGCGCTGGCTTATGGCGCGCCGGGATCCAGTTTGAGCTTGCGCATTAACAATTACGTAACCTATCACGGGAGTTCAATATTTATTTCAATAACAACGCCTCGCATTTTTCACAAATGCCAATCAAACCAATCAAACAAATCGAAAAGAAGCCCTCAAAAGAGGCGGGAAAGGAAAACTCATGAACAAAACAAAACCCAATTATACAATCCCCAATCAAAATCGTTGTTTATAATTTAGGCGCCAAAAGTTAAAACGCGCATCAGGCCTCATCAGCGATATTGCGCCTATGCATTTTCACACGTACTTTCGGCGGGTCACAACTTTGACAGAAAAAAGGGCATGAAAATAGCGCCACCATGAATCTGCCTAACCGTGAATCTGCCTAACCTTACCGGAGCAGGTAAAAATATTTTATTGGTTATAATGAACGAGATAAATTTTCAGTTTTTATGACATTCTACCTGAGGAAAGTGTACTCAAGTGAGGATTGGAAAATATATTTTGAGTAGGGTTTTCAGGTGAAAAATTATTCCTAAACCAATATGCTCAATATTTATATCAAATTAAAGGTCTTGATGAAATTGAAAGAAATCTCATGGTTTTTAAATCAAGTATACAGCATTCGATGAAGCCCGACTGTCCATACACTGTGTACATCCCTTATGGCAACAAAACCGTTGAATCAGCGTACACGTGATACACTCGTGCTCGTTTCCCTCCTAAGAGCTTTTGAAAGGGTGTAAAAAATACTCTCCGCTCAAAACTAAACACATTTACGGCTCAAAACTTTCACATTTGATTGAAAAGAGGTGTAAAATTCATTCAGACATCGCTCTTACCTTTCAACTTAAAAATTTCACCTCGAAAAACGGTGTTTAATTTTTTATCTCTTCATAACTTCGGTTGTCGAGCAAGCATGGGTATGTAAAGGAGCCCTTTGACTCTATAGGAAAACCCGTTTTCATGTCAATCACAATGTACTCGGGCGCGGAGACAGCTCCGAATGCGCCCGATCTCAGAACACTTCGCGAAAGGCTAGGCAGGACGCGTATTTTTTTTTTGCGACGGGTTTTGTGCAGTAAAAGTGCCAATTCCGGTCTTGAGAGAGACTATGAAACCCTAGGCGCGCGACGATAGAAAACTCCAAGCTGCAGTCGACCATGGCGCTCTGCAGTGGAACTCATGGAGCCATTCCCTCTCCGTTGATGGTAGGGTTTTTTTTTGCGTGTCGAAATTCCCTTCGCGCGCATGCGTGCTGAATGGGTTCATAGTCTTGACACAAGGGCGAAATGCGCGAAATGCGCACAATACCCGTCGCTGCGGTGTAAAAAAAAAAAATACGCGGGCAGGACGAGTGTGGTTCATTCATAAAAAACCTAGCCTTTCGCACGTACTTCCGATTGCTATTTTATGTACATTGTTGGATAGCTGAGACTATAAGCTTTCCAATGAGCTATTACATGTAAGATTACGACAGGTAAAAGTAATATAATTTTTTGATTTAAAATGTTGATGGTTTTTTTGGTTGCGGGCTGTGCGTGTGGAGGGCTTCGGTCAAGCACGTACGAACTGAAAACCCTATTTTGAGCAATGAATGTATGCACATCCAGTGAGATGTTGACCATTCTGTTATGCTAAAAACACGCGAGTTAGACATTGTGCACAAATTGGCGGTTGGATTCAACAGTTTCCTTTTACTATTTTTTTCATGGTATGGGGCATGAAATAACTACCCCCATCTGCACAATGAGCATCTGTATTAGCCCGGGCGAGGCGAAGCACGGGTGCCAAAAAAATCCAAACATTTGACATACATCTTGACTTCAATTCTACATTTTTTTCAAAATGGGATTGGGAATATTAAAAGCAACCACTTACATTACTTCATTGGTGTGCCGATAATATTCTCTACGTCTCTGTGAATGTACGTGGAGAGTCGGTTGGCATGTTGCGGCACACTTACGGCTAATTTGAGGACGGTTGAATTTGAAGGGAAAAAAACACGTGCTAAGCCCACTCCAGTCCACCATATTTGAAAGTCTTTTGCAATGTGTTAAGTTGTGGTACACCGTGCTTACTGAACCGTGACATGGGTCACGTAGCGGTGTGGCAACACGTGCGCAGCAAACGTATGATTTAAACAAATTCCGCGCCAATTATGTGCAAAGTCAAAGTGCACAAAGTTTACGGTCGGTTAGCCTTCTGAGGATGAAGTGCTTCAGCTGAGCTAGCCAACTCAATCACAGATGAGATAGTATGCATACCAAAAATAAATAAACAATGTATCATGGAAAAGTAAGACTTTAGGCTAGGAGGTTAGGGTTTGAGGCGTTAAAGACTATTGTCCTCGCGCGCGCGCACGGCACCAAAAGTTGTTAATTGGGATAGCGCCCTCAATAGTCAATGAAAAATTATGACATCAACATGGCGGCGCCCATTGGTTAATTTTTTTGTAAGAACAAGTGAATACAACAATTGGTTATTTACAGTTTTTCAGCCATAATCCCACATAAAATCTGTATCATCATGTTGCTAGTAAGACAGTACACGTGTTGCCTCTGTCATTGCGTCAAGATTACGAGGACAAGGCGAGTTTTTAACGATAGAAGTACGACTACGAGATCTGACATGTCTGACTCTGAGCGTGTTGTATCGGGACTAACACAGTTATGCAAAAAAAGAACCTTTCTCACATCTGCACAGTATAGATCAAGCCAAAAGTCATCAGGGGTGAGCAAAAATGTAATTTGTTAATAAATTAAAAAATAATTAACCTGAAGCTTAAACCTGAATTAAAATAATCTTTGATTTTTTTTTTATCATGCCATGGTTCACAATTTATGTGACAACCCGACAATGAATATTCAAGTACTATTAGTACTAGTAGTCATAGACTGATCCATGTTTGCCCCTTAGCCCAACTCTTCCTTAGCAATGCTGAAAACGGTGTTGGTCACACACACACAATTTTATCTCTGGGACGATTCAAAAACCTTGCCACTCTCTATAACGAGAGCCAATAATAAGAAAGACATGCAGTCAACTAACACTGAAGCTCTTGTTTATTTTCTATTCTATTGTCAGGATGAAATAGATCTGTCGCAATTTCCTGTGGAGAACATTCGTAACTTTAGTATCATTGCTCATGTTGACCATGGCAAGAGCACACTGGCAGATAGACTCCTGGAACTGACAGGTACAGCCAATTTAATAATTTGTGTGGAGAACAATTTATGTAAAATTGAGTTATAGGCCTATAGATGCAATTGGCCTGGAATTTCATGGAGGCTACAGAGACCTTTAAAAATGTTCCTATGGAAATTCTGATATTTAAATGGAAGTGTGTGTTAAAGGAAAAGTGGCCTTGCCCTTACGAAACTGTAGGCAGGGGTTTGATTTGTCCGGATTTTAAAGATTTAAGCAATAAAGGAAAGCAATTGCTCAGAACTATAGATTTCACAACAGCGGCCCCAATACATGGGCAGATCCAGAACATTTTTTTAGGGGGGGCTGAGAATCAAAAACAAAGCACACTGTGGGAATGGGAGTGCGTTCTCCTCTCTCTCTCTTTTGTATTTTTTTTATTTTTTCCGATTTTAGGGGGGGCTACAGCCCCCCCCCCCCTGGATCCGCCAATACAATACCCCTAGCAAAATTTACATGGATTTTTTCAAAACTGCCCAATCACACGGTTCACAATACTCTCCCATCTTCTTGTTTGTGCACATTGAAAACCAAGTAATGAGATTTGTTGAGATAATTGAAAACCCAAACAATTGATTCATTTGTCTGTTGTCTGCAATTTGATTTTCAGGAACCATCTCCAAGACCGCCGACAACAAGCAGGTCCTGGACAAGCTGCAAGTGGAGAAAGAGCGAGGCATTACAGTCAAGGCCCAGACCGCATCCATGTTTTACACCTACAAGGGACAGAAGTACCTGCTCAATCTTATAGACACACCGGTGTGTTTTCAGAGAGCTCATTGGCTTCGAGGGGGATGGAGGCCACGGCTTACTTTGCCCTGGTCTTGGCCTTGGCGCCCCTTAAAAGTTGTCCCACTAGACATTTTGCCCTCATAGGCAAACCAGTGTTATCAGAGGGTTCTTTGGCAGTGGTTGGAATGGGTACATGACTGGATTTTCTTTGAGGCCATGGTCTCCATTAGACATTCTGATATTCTAATGGAAGTGCCCTTGCCCCCCCCTACAAGAATGAAATTTCAGGCTTGGGGGATGGAATCATCAAGTGTGCATTTTGTTTAGGGTGGAGGCAACATTGTCAGCTCAGTACTTAAAAAAAAAAGAAGGTCATTAAGGACCTCTGTGCAATAGAAAAGCAATGGTATTAAGGACTCTGAAGAACTGCACACACCAGGTCATGCCAAGTTCCTTTTAGTACTAAGTTGATAATACAATTATGGATAATGGAGTATATGAGTCACCCTTTTTCTCCTCCCCTAAAAGATTATCTCAAAATAATATTCAATTGATTCAATTTTTGCCCAACACCGATGTGTGTACAGCCTGTGTCGTTTTTGTTCACCGAGTATACAGTGCTATACACACGTCGGTGTAGGGCAAAAATTTAATCAATTGTTTAATAATAATAATAATAATAATGTGGACTTATATAGCGCACGTATCCACCAAACTGGTGCACAAGACGCAATATATTATTACCTCAGCTCCCTGGGGAGTATACAGCTCAATTGCTGCCATTACAGCACATATAGGGCTAATCAAACACAACAACCAACTCTGCCCTCACAGGTACCTATTTACCCCTGGGTGGAGAGAAGCAATTATGGTAAAGTGTCTTGCTCAAGGACACAAGCACCCTGGTCGTGGCTGGGATTCAAACCCAAATTCTGACGACTCGGCCATCAGAACACAAATCCGATGCACTAAACCGCTCGACCATGGCACTCTACGCAAGAATTTCCAAAAACCTATAAACATATTCAGTAACCACCCTTAAATTTTTTTTCCTATCAGGGTCACGTTGACTTCAATTATGAGGTGTCCCGATCTCTGAAAGCATGCCAAGGGGTGCTTCTCCTAGTAGACGCAAACCAAGGAGTTCAGGCACAGACAGTGGCAAACTTCTATCTGGCTTTTGAATCGGATCTCTGCATCATCCCAGTTATAAATAAAGTGAGGATCCCCCTTATAAATATTATTTTACTCATTCATTAATTGTTTTGATGTCTCAATCGTCATAGTAGGACCTTCCTTTGAGAAGGATTATGTTGTTTTGAAAGGCGTCAGACCTTAACATACAAATCATCTAAGGTAATTTTTAAACAGAATGCACTAGTTGAGGTTTTAGCCAATATCGATATAGAGCATTTTAATTCATAGAGATCAAAATCATGTTTAAAGTTCAAGTGTAAGTACACTTTGTAAGTACACCATGTCAAACGTTTTTTTTTTTGCTATCCATTAATACCAGAGTATAAGCCAAGATGTGGAAAAAGGGTTTCCAAATTTCAAAAACTGGGTGTCCAAATGTTTAACTTACAATACTTCTGCATGTGTATTGCAAATAAAACAGGGTGTACGGGGCATCCAAAAGACACCCCAAGGTATTGCTGGCTAACATGATTAATCCTAACCTTCCCAAATCCTCTTTGCTAAAGTGAAGGATTTTGGAGGATTGAGGTTATTAGGCATGGTACATGTACATCCATGTTTGTTGTAGTGATTGCAAGATCAGTGTTTGGGTCAGTGGACACTGTTTATTGCTCCATGCATGCAGGGAGGGTCCCTGGCCATGTATCGCAGATTAGAAATATGTGTGCATACATGTCATGTGCTTGCTTTACTACTGAAGGATTTGAGTATTCAGGTTATGTGTAAGCAAATGGGCCTAGGAAGTTAGGGTTAATACATTTTACGCTACCATTTGGCATATCCTGCAAGTTCAATGACAGTTTTTCTTATTGGTATCTGCTTTCTTTACGTCCTTAGATTGACCTGAAATTTGCCGACCCAGAAGCAGTAGCCACTCAGATCAAGACACTTTTCGATATCGACAAAGAGGACATCTTGTCTATATCTGCAAAGCTTGGAACCGGTGTTAATGATGTATTGCCTGCAGTCATTGACAGAATACCACCGTAAATTTGTATTAATAATATTTAATATTTTTTAACTCTCCTATGACTGCAAGGGTCAAAATAAGTACATTTACAGGTCAAAATGACAGTTAAAAAAACCCAGTCAGTTGACTGGTTTTGACCACTATAGCTACTTGCCACTAAAGTGCAGCTATAGTAGGAGGGTTAAATTAATTTAAATTCAATCATTTTGTTATTTGTGATTTTCTAATCCTTTGCCTAATTCTTTAACCATTAAATATGAAACTTTGTGTTTAACATGAAGCACTCATATAATAATAACAAACAATTCTTATATGGACCGTGAGGTCCCTATGCAATTACAGAGGAAAAACAATACATGTGATGTCACATTTTGTCTTCTTCTCCAGACCTCAGAGTGACCTCAACAATCCCCTCAAGGCTCTGATCTTTGACTCCTGGTATAACCAGTACCGCGGAGCCATCACCAACGTGGCGGTCATCGATGGCAAACTGGCCAAGGGTGACAAGATCACGGCGGCTCACTCCAACAAGACGTATGACGTACAGGACGTGGGGATAATGCACCCGGAGCAGGTCTCCTGCAGACAGCTGTATGTGAATCCTGTTTGTGGAATTATTCACAACGATTCCTCAAAAAAAAAGTGCATTTGAAAGCAAAATCTTACAATTTCAATCAAAATATAGGCAACTTAGCCTTGTGACACACTAAGTGCTCGTTCATATATTTACACAAGTTACAGATATGAATGTTTTTTTGGCCGTTGATAAAGATCCTGCTAGGTCCAAAACGTACAACCACTAACTACAATTTTGCAATGTGTTTTTTGGGGGTCAGTAAATAAGAGTATAGGATGTTAATTGGGGTGTTTTTGTCCAAGAAGTGCTCATACAGTATAAACTTATGCTCCCTTATTTTTTCTTGAAACTGACATAATGTACTTTGTTATTTCTTTTTGTTTTGCGAAAAAAAGAAAAACAAACATACACAAATAACAGTCATGAGGGTATACGAATTAATATGCATTCTTTTTGTACAAACAGGCATGCAGGTCAGGTCGGATACATGATCGCCGGTATGCATAACTTACAAGAAGCAAGGATAGGTGACACCATTTATCATCAAAACATGGCAGTTGAACCATTGCCTGGATTCAAGGCAGCTAGACCCATGGTAATATAATCTACACGACTTAGCTGCTGTCTGAACAAGTGGGGTTTTTTTTCTCTTTTTTTTCAATCTTTATGGGCAACTTGTATTTGGCTTTGAGCATACTCATTATTTCCATGCATTCAAGTGCTTCACCATTGTTGCACGGAATGCATACGGATATGCATTCAAAAATGTGTATTCATTGACCGATTTTGCATTGTGTGACGACATCAATTGAAAACCATCTATGTGGAGTTTAACCCTAACCTTCCCAAATCCTCCTTGCTAAAGTGAAGGATTTTGGACGATTGAGGTTATTAGGCATACTTGCCTTTCCATGGTACATGTACATGTTTGTTGTAGTGATTGCAAGGTCAGTGGACACTGTTTATTGCTCCATGCAGGGAGGGTCCCTGGCCATGTACATGTATCACAGATTAGAAATGTGCATACATGTCATGTGCTTGCTTTACTACTGAAAGATTTTGGAGGATTCAAGTTAGGTGTATACAAGTGGGCCTGGGGAGTTAGGAAGGATTAAGGTTATGTGTATGCAAATGGGCCTAGGGTTAATGTACAATTATTTTTAAACATACACTAACACACACTTAATGATTCCTGTATGGACAATAAACAGGTTTGTCATTTGCACCACAAGTTCAAAAAAACATCTCTCATGTTGATTCTTGATCATTTGGTCTTTGTGTTAGAGACGTTTCCTACAAAAATAAGTAATTGTACTATTTTCTTTGCATAAAAACAACACTTATTCGGCGTTTTAGTGTTGCATGTTTTTATTAACCAAAACTTGCAACATAACCACTATCATCATGATGAAATGTACGAGATATTTATCTCTTTATATCAGGTGTTTGCAGGGCTGTATCCCATTGACCAGTCTGAGTATCTAGGCCTGAGATTAGCCATAGAGAGGCTAACATTAAATGATAGCAGCGTGGCCGTTAGTCCAGACAGCAGGTACGTATTGTACAGAAATTGTTTTCAGCATAAATGCATTAACTCAAGGTGTTATGATAAAAATACAATACTTAATATAAAAGTGTAGAGATCAGATACGAGATGCATTTAAGAAATTTTTTTTAAAAGAAGTTATTTAAACCTACCTTCAAACCCAATTACATTGATTGTAATTTGCCCAAAATATATTTCAGAGTTCGGACATATTTTTTACATGTTGAAATGGCATCTGTAAGCTGTACATAGTGTTTTTGACTGCATTACTAATAGTAATTGTTGTATAGGTATTACGGGTTTGTCTTGTTTGTTGTTTCTAGTATAAAAGTGCATTGATCAAAATTCCACCATCAGTTTTTCAGAACCACAAAAACATAACAGACATTCATATCCTTAAAAATTATCTCAGGATTTGTTTCATAGGTTGATGAAAAACAATTGATTTAATTTTTGTGCTTTCCGAGTGTCTGTGGAACAAACTTCACAGGTGACTCAGGCAGGATTCAAACCCACAACCTCATGCTTACTAATGCAGACATCTCGACCACTGAGCTTGCCCAGCTAGAATCCTATGTAGCAGCGTCGGGTGATAAACAATTGATTTGATTTTGTCCTTACGAAAAATAATTACAAAAGATGGTTACAAGGTTGATGAAATTGATTTGCTTCAATTTTTTTATATTAAATAATCAACAAGTAACATTTTCCACAAAATGGAGAAGTGGATTGATTCATGTTTGCTTTTATTACTTGCAGTCCAGCATTGGGCCAGGGGTGGCGCCTTGGGTTTCTAGGTCTACTCCACTTGGATGTATTCAATCAGAGATTAGAGCAAGAATTCAATGCTAACGTCATAGTAACAGTTCCCAGTGTACCCTACAAGGCAGTACTGAAGGACACAAAGGCAATCAGGCAGCTGTATGGACCCAATGAGGAGATTACTATATATAACCCATCACTGGTACGTGGAATCCGATTGGTTCTTTTCATGGTACAGATATTCTGATTGGTCGGTGGAAAGTACAAGCATGATAAGTTGTCTGCTGCAAGATGCTGTTATTAATTTTCAAGTCATAGGCCGTCAAAATTGGTCAACTGTTTAAACTGCTAACTTGCAGCAGTTACATAAGTATCTTATATACAATGCGTTCGAGTAGCTTCCCCGAGTACAACCACTGAACGTTCGTCCTCTTGTGGTAGTTAAAGTGATGTGATGAATGCTAAAGGTCACACGGACATTATAAACAAAGGAAAGGTAAAAAAGCAATTAATGATCGTATTACTTCTCAGGTTCCTACAAAACAACATATCTTCTAGTACAATAACAGTCTCTACTCACGGATTCATTGTTTAAGGGTTGAAAATGTATGTCATGAAATTGCAACACTGAAAACAAAGATGGCGGCTATTCTGAATATTCTCAAAGTGACGTCACTTACCCGGGTCTGCCTCACTACCCCTGGTCATTGGGCCAATATCAATCCTTAAATTTTCTCAGCTCTCTGGGGAGTATACAGCTCTGTGCTGCCGTTCTCAGCGCTACAGTGGCTGTCAAAACACAGGTACTCATTTTTACTCCTGGGTGGAGAGAAGCAATTATAAATAAAGTGTCTTGCTCAAGGACACAAGTACCATGGTCGTGGCCATTGGAACACAAGTCTGACGCATTCCATTTAGTATTTCAGTAAAAAGGTATCAAATATGTTTAAATTGAAAGATACTGTTGGTAACAGTTTGTTTGATATTTTCTTCATTTACAGTTTCCAGACAAACAGCATGTTGTGGAGTACATGGAACCATTGGTTCTAGGTACAATCATCACGCCAGATGAGTACATCGGCAAAGTCTTCAGTTTATGCTTGGTAGGATATATGGTCATAATTAGTCTGGAAGTATTTGATATCAATCATAATCAACTGTGGGCATAATGCTGATACATTTGATGCCTGTGAAAGAAGAAAACCAAATATGTTTTAAGTTGTAGATGTGGGGGAAAACTTAACAGGTCATATGCATTCTCACGAGTTATGAACAGACTTGATAGTGCGCATGATGAAAAGGATTTGTCATAGAAGGCAAGGGCAGTTACCATTACACCAGTACATGACATACCTTTATGGTTCAGTTTTGTAGTCGGTACTTTTTCATGAGTATGATTACGAGTACAGTAAAATGTACTTGAGTATTTTCATGAACATGAGTACGACAATGAATACTACAACTTCGTGATTCACCAATAGATTTTCTTGCTGGGATTGTTGAACCTTGTACAAACCTTGTACAAACTTTGTACAGATCTGCAAAAAACTACATGTATAAATACCACCCATCCTATTATAGCTGCACTTAATAGTGGGAAGCAGCAACAGAGGTCAAAATCAGTCAACTGACTGTTTTGACTGTTGACCCACAGGGACATTTTTGACTGATTTTTACTGTCATTTTGACCACCCTGAACAATACCAGACAAAAACGGTCAACTGATTTTGACCTGTAAATGTATTTACTACACGTAAGGTTTGGGTCGCTTCGCCATACCGCTTCAAACGATCCTACGCTCATCTCGTCACTGTAAATTTACCCAAATCTCATCCAGTAAAAACTGTCTCAAGTATTCATTTATACCCCAGACTCTGAAAGATTGGAATCTCTTACCACATCTCTTATCACACATATTGAAGATAAACAGAAATTCAAAGCAGAAGCAAGGAAGTACGTCTCAAAAGTCGACAAGAAATAAGCAACCAACCAAATCAAACCATCGACCACATATGCGCACCATACCCTGCCCGTGTTGCTCCTTTTAGGGGTGTTGGGCAGTATTTGATCCAGATCCAGATCCAGACTTTTAAGTGCACTAGATATACCTTGGGAAGTATATCAACATTCTGACTGATTTTGACCCTTGTAGCAGTAGGAGGGTTAATGAGTATTTCTGAGAAACAAACCATACATTTAACATTATTCTTCTACTGTCTTCTTTAGAATAAGCGTGGAGAGCAAGTGGAATATGTGTACATTGACACAAAGCGGGTGCTGCTCAAGTACAGACTACCCTTGAATGAGATAGTGGTGGATTTCTTTGACCTGCTCAAGTCTATCACGTCCGGGTATGCGAGGTAAGGAAATTGATGAAGTTAAACGAGCACACGTTTTTAAAAGGAAACTACATTTACATCTTAATAATAATAGCCACAAATGACTTCCTGAAATAGTTTATGTAGCGTAGTTTTGAAGGGGGAGCACCGATAACTACAATCATTGACAAATCCTCTTGCAACTTTTTGTCTTCAATGGTGGATCAATTGAATCTGCCAACAAACAAGAAAGCCCATTGATATAGTTTTGATTATGAAGACTGCAGCTACGATGTCCACATATCAGTTCATACCTAGTTTTGTAGTCCAGCAATGTTTTAAAAGAGGGCGCTATGATTACTACGATCTTTGACAAATCCTCTTAGAACCAGTTTATACCTTAATCCTTTGAATGGTTTTGAAAGGTACTTGCCAGCGATGTGTAGTGGTTTCTTGTGGGAAGCATCTACACTGTACAAAAACTGACAGACGAATGGTTTTGTCGGGCTGTCAACCTGCTGGCAAAATGGACCAACAAATCAAAGAAAGCCCATGGTTATAATTTTTCAGTTTCGATTACGAAGACTGCGGCTACCAGTCGGCCGATCTCGTCAAGCTCAGCATCCTCCTGAACGGCAAGGAAGTCGAGGAGCTGGCGAGCGTCGTCCATCGAGACAAAGCCAGAGAGGCGGGCAAAGCTTTCTGCACCAAACTCAGCGATACCATACCAAGACAGCTGTACGAGGTGGCAATACAGGCGGCCATCGGCGGCAAGATAGTCGCCAGAGAGAATGTCAGGGCTCTGAAGAAGAACGTCTTGGCAAAATGTGTAAGTGGTCATGCTGACATCTAGTAAATTATGTTTTGAAGCGAACATGGAAATCTGATTTCATTTTACTGGAAAATGCTGGATACTTTTGCATAGTATAATCACGATCAGAGCATGAAATTGGTGTTCAACTTTAAGATGAACACAGTGACTGAAAATGATTGGCTCATTTATGCAGCAGCAACAATATGACCTTATCATGTTGGGTATTATTTTCAGTCACTGAGTTAATCTAAAACCAGCACTCTGATTCCATGCCTTGTTGATCGTGACGATATTGTCCCTCTAAAGCTCTGTACATCCGATACATTTCTGCAAGAGATAAAAAATAATTTTTGTTACGCTTTGGTAATTTGCACAATTCCTAGAAAGGAAAGGAAAACACTGTCACAATCTTTGCAATCATAAAATATATTTCAGGCCTGTGATTTCTCACAAATCTCCCTTTGCCTCAAAATTTTCTTGAAAGAAGTAGCCAGTTTTGTATCCAAACTTAAACATCCAGTGAGGTTCAGGGGGGGCTTTGTCCTCTAGACCAAAGGGAAACCCAGGCCCGCTACCCATTTTTCAGGATTTTTTTTACTTTTGTCATATCACACCCCTGATATTTAAAGTATTTTGGTCACCTGATAAAAGTAAATGAATTTATTGTAAATTTGATTTCAGTATGGCGGCGACATCACAAGGAAAATGAAACTCTTAAAGAGACAGTCTGAGGGCAAAAAGAGGATGAAGATGTTTGGCAATGTGGAGGTACCCAAGGAGGCATTCCTCTCAATTCTCAAGAGATGATAACAGTGACAACATCCAGGAGTTGAACATTCTCAAAGAAAAATTTTCCTCTCTAGCTACTCTACCCAAGAGGTGTTCATGTACCAATGAAACTAGACACTTGAAGACGTTCCTCTCTGATCACGGGTCTGAAGGCTTTCATCACTGACCTGTTACAAACTTTTTGATGGAAGATTTCTGTTTCTTGACTTGGCAATCGCAAGAGGCAACGATAACACAATAAGGTATACCTTATTGTGTTACAGATACGGTATTGCTTGACCTTTATAATTTTGTCTAAACAAATGACATCTGCCTTCACTCTGATAAGATACAATTTCTGGAGAAATTTATTAAACAATTGTTCACACTTTTATTTCAGACCATTTTATGGTCAGTTGATTTTTATAATATATATATTCTCACATGAAAAATGCACACTGCGAGCAAGACATGATTGTATGTGCAAGTAAATGAAATAAACTTACTCAAGGTATTATTTCTATTAAATTTAATGAAAAAACACAGACCTTTCTTAGTGATGTCAGTATGTGTTTGGTGGGTCCTTTTAGGGACAGTTTACTATTATCAATAGTATATTTATACTGTTGATTACAATTCCTGATAAACCATTCAGTATGTGCCTCTGTCTAAAATATTACATTTATACAAGGCTGTGTCCGAATTAAGCGTTTATGGCTATTGGCTGCAATGCTGCCGTCATTTCGGATTTAGCCTTAGCACTGGGAATTGGAGTCATTATATGATAAGTGGGAATACAATCACAGTCCGTGTCAGTCTTATGGACAGTCTGACAATACATAATGGACACAGGAACAGGTGCCAATTTCACAGAGCTGCTATACAAAATGTATACATTTCCGCTGGTAATCTGTTTCATATATTGCTTAGCAAAACTATGAAATTGGCCGCAGAGCCCAATTTCATGGCTCTGCTTAATGTAAGCGTATTTCACGGATAAGCAAGGAAGTTCTGCTTGTAAACATGCGTACTTTGCATAACTAAGGATTCAACGCTAACTCTGTAAGCGCGGGATTTCGTGTTCAGCAGTGCCATGAAATTGGGCCCTGAATATTTGGAAAAAAACAATTTTTTAGGCAAGATTTGTTTTTGTTTGGTTTGGTTTCCTATAATACAGATGAAGCTCAAAATGGCCAACAATAAACCTTGATGTTTCAATATGAGTGAATATTAAAATCATAATTTTGTGCAAATAGTGTTCATCTCAATGTTAATGTGAACCCAATAATAACATAAATCTACTATTCCATAGTTAATCTTTTAATGTACAAACAAATAAAAATTGGTTTCTGAACTGCAAATTATTTTGCGATAATACTCACGCATCCAAATGATTTTAATAATTTGACAAACATGATTTATATTTGATGACAAATATATTATAAAAGACCAGGTCTTTGAGGCCCCCTCCCCCTCAACAAAGGAGAATACAAAAACAAGGGTTTTCCCAAGTCCTATTATTAGGTTTAATAAATGCCGTCAGTGCCCCAAATCAGTTTTAACTTGGCAGTCCTTTGAAGAATTCTATTTCCGACTGAAGGCAGTGACAAGTATGTTCTGTTTGAACTCTTGTGCGATTAAAAAACATTTGTGAATATAACTCGGCATATTCGGATAAAAATGAACAATGCCCTAGACCATACTCCCGAAAATAAAAAGTCCATTAAAACCGTCCTACACATGGAGGCCACTCCGATCTACTAAATTTTCAGTATGTTTTTCACCAACCTTTAGTACATACAAGCCTGTTGTCCTTTCCAAGTAATCTTACAAAATCAACTGTGTGCCACCCAAGGCCACTGTAAATGTTATAACATATTAGTATGGCCTGCAATGTATCAATGGGAGACCACTTTACCCTGCAATCTCAGTGGTGTGACTGCACAGAAGGTTAACCATAGGAGGGCAACAGCTAAATGGCTTGGAGTGGCCTGAATGAGCTGTTTCAAAAATCGCACTGATTGTAGGAGGGTTAAGAATGGTACATGTAGGTTTACTACTGTCTTGTAAACTTTCCAGCTCCGACTTGGTTTTTCCAAGAAATTTCAACAAGAGTAGCTCAAAATAATTTTATCAAGAGTAGATTGATTGAACAAGATTATTGAATGGTGGGCGCATTGCGTTCACTAGGAAGTGCATGCCATTACCGCGGATTAACGTATGATGAATGAGCAAGAAAGGAATCCGCTCACAGTACACACACTTCTATAGGCTTTGCACAATACAAGACATTATTTTCTTCATATGACATTGATCGAGTGATCTCCTGTTCCAAGGCATAAGCTAGAGAATCCAGGAAGCGAGTTTACATTTTTTCCCTCAAGTATGCAAAAGTCAATTTCAGTTTTATTCTCAAAAAAACCTTGGCAGCCCTACAACTGTTGTCACCACTGGGCGCTCTGGAACATGGTACAGCCATCATTCAATACTCTTGTTTAATCTACTCTTGCTGCCGCCCAAGTTAATTTAACTGCAAATACGACAAATCCAGCTTGACGAGACGTATCTCTGAATAAGGTGAAGACAAAAATGTTGCGTTTTGGAACTTGAGGTCCGTTTATATCAAACCGGGATGTCGACCCCCCCTTCACCTGCACATTTTGGTTTCCCCTTTGCTCACCTTGTTTCATTTGTCAAACAACAGGGTGAAGGCTCGGCTGAGTTCGGTCATCATGTCTGAGGTCGTCGTACTTCTCTGGTGTTTCTTGAAGGCAAGAGCACTGCATCGTTTGGTCAGCAGACAGGCACCATAGGCTGCACAGACCGTAGGCATATAGTGCATCAAAAACTCACTGGAAAATGGAAATCAAGAATACTGTTATTGGGAACCATAACCCTCATATATGTGATCAGATGTAAAAACAAAACCATATCTTACTTTAACCCTAACCCCCTATGTATTCTGGCTAGGAACCTTCCTTCATCCTCCAGTGCACTTTTGGAAACATGCCCTCATCTTCAAAATGCACCATGCATTTTCGTTGGTCTTTCATATTCAGCACTTATGGCCTGTACTTTGCCAGGTAGTAATTTTGTCCCATTTGAAGAGATGAAAGTGCCCCTTGGAGGATTTTGGGTGGTTAGGGTAAAAGATTAATTTATATTAACATTTATATTAACATTTATACATTTATATTAACATTAGACCAAAGGTTGAAATTTAAACTAAATATACAATGTGTTAAAGCCAACCACAATCAATAGAGGAGGGTCTTCGACACTTTGACATTTGCCTGAAATTGGATTGTTGCAATCAATGACATTTATTTCAATGTTAACAAAAATATATATAACGGCAATATATCATATAGATACAAAGTAACATGTACATATGGTAGACAAAAGTAAATATTTTATTTAAGAATAACTTATCAATATAGACTTTTGTACACTGAATAAATACATTGCAAGGGTGTGATTAGGCAGTTTTGAAAAATCCACGTAAATTTTGCTAGGGGTATTGGGGCTGCTGTCATGAACAGCGCTGAGGTGAAATCTACAGTTCCGAGCGTTTGCTTTGCTTTATTGCTTAAATCTTTAAAATCGGGAGGATCACAACACTGCGATTTGTGGAAATCCGGACAAATTGCACCCCTGAAATTGATGAGAAAATTGATTAGAGAAAGTAGGGAAGCGATAACAAGCTTTTAGACTCTTCCCCCCTTGTGACAGACACAAAACAAATTACATATACACTTTACAATGACAGTTACAGAATGATATGACACTTTTCTGGAAATTCAATTCAAGATATCAAGGATACAGACATTTCATTGGATACGTTAATGCGTTGTGCTGAAGATCTGACATCATGCTTCAAGGCTGGCTCGCTCGCTAGCTACCAACCAAGGTCAAAGTTCAGCATCGGGGGGAAAGTATGGTGGCCGCACGGCCAGGATCTGGCGTAATTCACGGGGCCTCCAGCTCAAAGCGTGACGTCAGATCTTCAGGCTAACACACAATATACAATGTTGTTGAGCCAACCACAATCAACAGAGGGGGGGGGCTTTTCAGTACACATGAATGAACTTACTTGGGTGTTCTGTTGGGATCCGAGTAGGCCTGGTGGGCCCAGAAGCTGAACGTTCCCATTGCCCCGGCTAGTATATCACCCTGTCCCCCACACCGTCTGGCACTACCATCACCACAGCATACCAAGACTAAAAAGCACAAAAAAAATATATATACCAAATTAAGTACAATTTGATTAAAACTGAGTTGTCGAGTCTGGAGCGAGGAGGACCGGTCATCTCCGCAGGGGTGACCAACTTCACCCCGCAAGCCACATCAGGAGTTCAGGGAATATATAACCGTTTGACCGGTTATTTTTTACGGATAGTTTAACTTGGACTGAAGTAATACACATGTATGGAGATCTGGTTCTTTACAACTCAAGGATGTTGAATAACCCGAACTCCCTAGGCCCATTTGCTTACACATAACCTGAATCCTCCAAAATCCTTCAGTAGTAAAGCAAGCACTTGACATGTATGCACACATGTGTTTCTAAACTGTGATACATGTACATGGCCAGGGACCCTCCCTGCATGCATGGAGCAATAAACAGTGTCCACTGACCCAAGTACTAACCTTGCAATCACTATAACAAACATGGATGTACATGTACCATGGAAAGGCAAGTATGCCTAATAACCTCAATCCTCCAAAATCCTTCACTTTAGCAAAGAGCATGTAGCATGTAACCTCAATCCTTCAAAATCCTTCACTTTAGCAAAGAGGATTTTGGAGGATTTGGGAAGGTTAGGGTTAATACACCGACTCTGCAAACATTCAAATCTAAATGAATGGAACTCAACATATTAAATGGATGGTTATCATGTACCTGCTAGGCCTGTGCGAATAATTCGATTATTCGAATATTCGCGAAGAGTTGTTGCCAATCGTACTCGTATTTGCAGTTTTTGAATTATTCGATTAATCGTGCAGGCGCGAATACCTGCAACACCCAGGAAGTTTTAAGCAAATGTGGCTTTTTTGATGTTATTGATAGTGCAAAGTTAGGGAAATTACCTCAGAATCCATACTGGATTAATTCTGTAAAGACTATTATTTTTGATATATATGCAAATGATTGGAGGGACGAGGTATGCAGTAAAACGTCCCTTGCAGACTACATGACCATTAAAGATAATCCGGGCTTAGAGGCTTATCTTTTGGATAAAACCGATTTTCACGGCGCGTGTTTGAAATTTAAAATTCGCTCTAATACCCTTCCACTTGACCGCAAAATCAGTAGGTGGCAGTGTTGTAGGTCTCGAGACCGGTTTTTCCTGGTCTCGGTCTTGGTCTCGGTCTCGATACCCTGTGGTCTCGGTCTTGGTCTCAGTCTCGGACCTCTCTGGTCTCGAAGATTTGACTGGTCTCGTGTCGAGACCAGCCTTTTTAACCACTTTGCAACACATGAAAATAATCGATTATTCGTTTTTGTTTTTATTTGGTTCCGTTGAAACGTAAAACGATTTCACATTTTGTTAATAAACTTGCAGTAGATGCATACCTTCTTTCCCGCCCCCTGTGTTGTGATCGTCATCCAACCCATGCCCCACGCTTTATTAGGGTTCGATAAACTTGGGATCGAGTTGTGAGTGACATGTACTACCTGTTCGAAAGAAGGCATGCTGTCGCCGCTGTACATGTATTGAGCATTCACATGTGGTCTCGTGCGTGTGTGTGTGTGTACCAGTACTTCCTGCACATAGTTGTAAACTTTTTGCGCGAGGTTTTGAATTGAAGTCATCAGTATGTCAAGCAACTCATCGGTAATCAAGTTTGGTTTTAAAGACCACAAAAAATTCACCGACACAAAGGCAGGGAATAAGAAGCATTCAGCAGTGTGCAATTTCTGCACCAAAATAACTCGGATAAGTGAACGATCTGGAACAAGTTTGGCATTCACCAGGCACTTGAGCCGGGCGCACAAAGCCAAGTAAGTAAGCCTACATTTATTTTGTAATTGTTGGAAATTGTTATTCAAATTTAATGAATAAGAGTCACCCACTTTTTTAAAGTAATAAATGCCACAACACGTTTTGTTCCTTCTTGGGTCGGGTTGTCATCAACTAATCTTTGTAAAGTCATGTTGTTTTCCCCTGCTGGATCCCCTAATCTACATGGGGTGAACTTTACAAGTCAATCATCAGTCCACATTCATTGTGGTTTTAGACATGTCCTTGTGAAATAAAGTTTATTTGGTTTTAGGCTTCGTGCTATATGAATTGCCCTCCCATCTGTGAAGATTAAACATTTGTTGTGCCAGTTCTTGTGATCTTATTCTTAAGTTTTAATTAAAGTTATCATTTGTTATTGCTTTTTAAAAGGTATGAAGAGTACTTGCAGTCAGGGAAAAGTCTAAAAGAAACCAGCAAGCAACAGGGCATCACTGGATTCTTGATACCATGTGCTGGAACGTCTTCCGAGGGCCAGACTGTGCACAGAGATGTTGGAAATGCTGATGTTTTTTAAATGTAATGAAAGTGTTCGTTAAAATGGGCCACAAATGATAAAAGATTTCTTTGTTTGTTAGATGGATGTAAACTTCCGATCAAAGAAATGGCAAAAGTTGTTGTTTTTCTTGTTTTCATGAGAATAAAAGTGTTCACAAATTCACACATAAAGCTTTGTTTGACTCTTTTATTATGTTATTAATTTTATTTATAAATGCAGGTCTCGGTCTCGGACCTTCCGGTCTTGGTCTCGGACTCGGACTATCCGGTCTCGACTACAACACTGGTAGGTGGACACCGGATATTGATGGGACATGTACTCTGTGCAATAATGGAGATGAAGATGTGAAGCACTTTCTATTTATTTGTCATGCACTCCATTCAATTAGATCCGATGAGTATACCATGGAGGTAACCTCCATGAGTATACTAAGCTTCAAGATAACCTTTTCAGAAACGATTGTGTTGATGTTTGGGAACTATTTATTTCTGGTAATCTAGATATTAAATACAGTCTTACGCTTGGTAGCACACCTTTATCCTATGTAAATAATGCAGTAAATATAGGTTATATTTTTGACAAGTTCTGTAAATCTTTTATAAAGCACGCTTGGAAGACAAGAAATGTATTGAAATTGAATAGTGACTAGTTATGTACTACAATCTACGATGCTGTGTTATTATTTGTATATTACATGTAAATATCTATTTTATATTTTTATTTCATCTCATATTTTATATGGGTATGAGTGTGCAAATGTCGCGCATATGTAGGCCTGTGTAGGTCTAAGTATGTGTATGGTATGTTTTAAGTTTAGATCGCGGTTTCAACGCGGCTGGTTCGTGGTGTGCGGCGGGAGGCGGAATATATTCAAAACAAGTCACGTCAGAGTGATTTTGAATGGATTTCGCCGTTTCTCGTCTCGATGCGACTAGCCGTATAACGTCGCAATCTTATTATTAAAGTATTAAATTAGTGTGCTTGTAAGTGTTTGGGACTAAAATGCATTTTTTACGGGCCTGCATGTTTATGTTTACTTTTCTGCACTTACCTTGTAGGCTTGTTTGGGTTCTGAACATTTTTTAGCTACGGTGATTTCTAGTGTTTTTCAAATGTTTAGAATTGGAACGTGTTTGCAGGGTGGGAGGAGTCGGTGGACCATGTAGGACCGTATGTTTTTCCCTTTCACATAATAATACTATTAATATTATAATATTGTTGGTATATATTGTTTTCAGTAGTTCTTTTTGATGTATTTTTGAACGCACCGCCAGGTAAGCGTGTGCCACTGTTTTAAAATTGTATGTTCAAATAAATAAATAAAAATATTCGCGAATACTATTCGCGAATACTATTCGCGTGTAATGCTGCCAATTGCGCTGTTCTGTCTAGTATCTGCTGGTAGTTGTACGCATTGTAGTATTCGCGAATAGTACTCACAAGTAATGCCTTTGAGGAAGCCGACAGGGCAGGCTGGATGGCTGTGACTGCAGCGACTGTTACCTGCAATAATGTATTGCCTTTACACGGCATAAAAATTGCGGTCGTGAACTGTTCGTTAACTATTCGCGAACTATTCGCGAATACTATTCGCGAGTAATGCTGCCAATTGTGCTGTTCTGTCCAGGTACTGCTGGTAGTGGTACGCATTGTAGTATTCGCGAATAGTACTCGCGAGTAATGCCTTTGAGGAAGCCGACAGTGCAGGCTGGATGGCTGTGACTGCAGTGACTTGCCTGCAATAATGTATTGCATTTGGACTGCATAAAAATTGCGGTCGCGAACTGTCTGCTAACTATTCGCGACTACTATTCGCGAGTAACACTGCCAATTACACCGTTTTGTCTAGGCAGTGGTACGCATTGTAGTATTCGCGAATAGTACACGCATAGCCGTTATCATCATTCAGCAGGTAACAGTCGCTGCAGTCACAGCTAGCCAGCCTGCCATAGCTTCCATAGCAGGCTGGCTGGCTGTGACTGCAGTGACTGTTACCTGCTGAATGATGATAACGGTGCACTCATTTGTCCTAAGTAACTGTCTTGTCATTGTTCTGTTCATAGCCTTGCTGATGTCTAAAGCGCTTAAGAATAAATGTAATACAGTGTAATACATTTGTATGAAGAATAAATCACTTCATCACTGCCAGCAACTGGACAATAGGCATTCTGGAGCAGTGGCGTAACTAGGGAACAATTTTCGGGGGAACTAGGTATTGCACCACTTTTTCTAGGGGGAATATCAATACTTGAATCCTGCAGTCTCAAACAGTGACCTTTTTTTCTAAATTCTGCACCCGCGGGGGGTACTTGCAGAGTGCTGAATGAACATACTTATTTTTTGTAGCATAAACTTGTGCTAATAGTAATTAAATCTGAACACTACAAAATCATGTAACGTTTTTGTTTTTGAAGAAAAGCTGGAGATGACGAATTGATGATTAAACAACTGCGATTAATTTACACTAACTTGAATGTTTCATGTTTATTTATTACACATCGATTTGTTTGAAAATGTCAATTTATTTTCATAAATATTAACTATGAAAAGCATGGTTCTATTGGTCACTGCCTTTCGCATTGCGGGTGTAATTGCCTTTGCACTTGCAGATAATGTAAGGTCTACTGATGAGTAATGATAAATCCCACCGATCCACTTATTGCATGACGTTATTGTTTGGTTCCCAAGAAAAGTTTGTCCAATATAACGTAATTTGTGGTGAGCATAAGTCAATCACAAAACGCATAGGCCGTCGTACAAAATCAGTTCAGGGTACACGCACCACGTGCGTGCCTGAACCAAAGGTTTTTAAGCATAGTGCAGGGCACACTGCGGAAGCTTTGGACGTAAACAATGAATACGTCTAAAAAGTGGCCCCTGCATGAGCATAAACACGTACTGCTTGCATGGTTATTTTTTATTTTGTGTATAGGACTAGGCTAATCGATTTGAAATAACAGGGGGGACCGTTAACTTATTGGTATTTCTCTTAACGGTGACTTAAATATAAACAAGATCTCTTCAATGCGTTCATTTTATGGGGTTTAGGTGGACTTCCCTCTGTTGATATAGGATGAACGTAACTGCGCGTGACTTAGCATGTGCTCAATGTGCACTGTTAATGCTAATTGTGCTGGAAGTTTCCCACGCTGCCAGAGTAATAACTCGACGGCGATTGGATTTTCACTTACGAAAATGTATTATTTCGAGTACAATTTTGCAAGAAATAAAGAAAAAACAACAGGCATTAAAGAGCTTAATGTATGTGTTTGTTTACTGTCTAAATGTTACAAATAGGCCAGAAATTACTATCAAAGCAATTGTTTTTAATGTTTTAGTACTTTTATAAACCGCGGGAAAAATTGGCCAACTATTCGCGAATAGTCGATTATTCGCGAAAAGTTGCCGCGCGATTAATCAAATAGTAAATTTTACTATTCGCCCAGGCCTAATAATTAGTTTTTGTCTGCAATCATCTTACAAATCTTTAAAACTGGTTGAATTCACAATGTAATACAAGGTACTTGCTTACAATATCAGAAAAGAAAACTTTTGCTAGGTTAAATACAATGGCCAGTAATTTGATGCACAGACTCAGGAAATATTTTGGTGACAGTTGTATAAAATTGCCACAACTCAGGACTAAATATTCAGTACTTTGGGAGTGTTCAGGGTGCGAACACTCCCGACAAGACAAGCATGTTCCACTTGCTGTGCATTAACATATATGAAATTACCCCACAGAATTGATGAACATTTTTTCCCTGACTGTTTGAATTCCACTTTCTCCAAAAATGTCTCCTTCCCTATCACAAGAGGGCGATATTTTTACTTAACTTTTACATCATCACAGCAGAATTTCGAACGGAATGTAAAGTAGATGTAAATTATGTGCAAACTTTTCGGGTGGGGATATACGCCACTCTTCGAATAAGGTTTCAGCGGGAGATTTGTTTTATTCATGTGCGTTGTGCTAGGAAATTTACTTTGGGTAACAATGGCTCAAGAGGTTAGAAACTCCGGGTATAAATACGTAAGGATATCGAGGGGGTGGGAGAGAAGACTGAAATCTTGGGAGTGAGTGCGGTAGCACCGAGAGAGCGGTAGCTCCAGTAGTGGATCAACTGAAGTTTTGATCAATCTTTTGGCAATAGCCTTAAAACGTATAAAAGCGTCGGTTTACGCTTTTGAGAGGTAGTTGGCAGTAGCCAAACATTTTCAATAGCCTGGAAGAGATTTTGCTCGACGAAAATAGTCTTTTTCTGCAGTCTAGACCCTACATCCCATATTTATGCCCACAGGGAGCCAGTTTAAACTGTAAGTTGAATGTTTATTTATTGATGAAGACTTAGTCAAGATTTACTGATTTTAGGGTAACAGATTGGTGTTATTTTTCACTTTGTTAAGATCATAGACAAAAGAATAATCCTATTTTCTTTATTCAGCTATTTAGCAGATTAGTAATGAACGATATGTATTTTCAGTACCTTTTCGAGTTGGGGTTTCAAGAAACCGTCAACTACGTTTTAGATACGTATTTGTTATTTAAGGTATAAGCTGCTTTAAACTTGTCGGAAGTTAGTAGTTATGGATTTATTCAATATTTTCCCAGGGCTCCCTTTGTTGGAATCAACTATTTGAGATGAAGATATTAAGTCTTTGGAGACGAAGCTGTCGCCCACCATGGCTATGATGACTCTCTTTTAGCCATCCCTCCAACCACGGCGTTTTACGTGAACGGGGAATACAAACATTTTGGACGGTAGATTTTAACTTCGAATGGTGGTGGTTTTGAAATTATAATTTAAAACTGCATTTTTGTATAGTTGAGTCCAACATTGTTTATTTGGACTTTAATAGATGATCTATTTGTAGTAATTAATTGTACATAGTGTAAATAAATATTTAGTATTATTTTTTTTCTAAACGAGAAGTTTTAGTTTAAATTCTTGGTTGGTGTGTTTCTTGTGAGTGACTTGGCCCAGACACATTGCGCATGAGGGCAGGTGGACCCAGGGTTGTGACATTCCCAAATCCTCCAAAATCCTCCAAAATCCTCTTTGCTAAAGTGAAGGATTTTGGAGGATTTGGGAAGGTTAGGGATAAAGAAACTTACAAACTTTCAGTACTTTTTTGTATGATCTTGTTTAATAAAACAAACACATATCTCTATTTATTTGGTTCAGATTAAATAAAGTGATTTTTAGAAACTAAAATAGTTGTGATTTTTGTTTGTTCAACCTTCCAATTGCAACTCACCATTCATTCCATTAGATATGATATCGTTCTCGCCCTTCTTGCATATAGTTACATTTCCTAGTCGTTGACTGAGCCTCATCACATTACCAACTGGCTCAGTGGGGTCTGCTTCATGTCCGATCTAATCAGAAACAGGTGGGAAGTACTTAATTATTATTTATTTCTTATTTATCCTTGGTGGCCTGTTAAGTGATTATCACTGTTCTACCTCAGGGTCAAGCTTTGAAATGGAAAGAAGACAAGGAAGTTATTTCGGTTTTAGAAGTGCGTGGGAAAAACAAAGAGAATTTTTATTTTGGAAAAAGCCTATAAGATCGAGTAGGAACTGCAAAGTCAAAACCAAATCCACGTGTCGGCTCAGATCTGAGTGTATGGCTGTGCATTTTCGGATATTTTTGGAACCGGATACCCGAAATCAGGAAACTTCGGATACCAATTTTCATTTTTGTTGAAAACATGCCACCGGTGGTGTACAAATACATGTACTGTAAATGGTAACAAATTGACTTTTATAATACAGAGGATACCATACTTAAATCGATCTTTTCTTTATTGGAGTGCAATATCTTGAATTTAAAGATAATTGTCTGTAAAAGTGTAAACATTACATTGTTCAAGAGTCACAGATTTCTGTTCGCACCGCTCAAATGTTAAGTCCGAATTTTAAAAAGTCGTTTACGGGTAATTGGAACCGAAAAATGGAACCGGGTAATGACCGTTTCGCTCGGGTCTCTGGATACCCGGATACCCGGCACAGCCCTATCTGAGTGGGATTTGAACCTGGGTCCGCATAGGTGAAAGGCCAAGCTTTGATTTGGAAAGAAGACAAGGAAGTTATTTCGGTTTTAGAAATGTTGAGGAAAAACAAATTTTTTGGGGGAAAAAATCCTACACGATTGAGTAAAAACTGAAAAGTCAAAACCAAATCCACGTGTCGGCTCAGATCTAAGTGGGATTCAAACCTGGGTCCGCAGAGGTGAAAGGACAAGCTTTGAATTGGAAAGAAGACAAGGAAGTTATTTCGGTTTGAGAAGTGGGTGGAAAAACAGAGAATTTTTATTTGGGGAAAAAAAAACTACACAATCAAGTAGAAACTGAAAAGTCAAAACCAAATCCACGTGTCGGCTCAGGTCTGAGTGGGATTCGAACCTGGGTTCCACAGAGGTAAACAGCGAGGAAAGTAATCTATGCCAGCATGTATATTTACATTTGCAGAGTATAATCGACTATCCTCAATCAAAATCCCTTATAGACCTTATGCAAACTGAAGAGCGCCCTCACTCAGCAGCGAAAGGAAGGTCATTTCCAATGACCAATGTATACTACATGTAGTATACAGGTAACTGGACAATATTTCAGAGAGAATAGCCTATCTACATGTATTTGACTGAACAATGCGTAGTCTACACTTACTACATTTCTGTAGAGACGATTGAATTCCACCACATTTGGTGTGAGGATTGCTCTGGTGTAGTCCTTAATGGCCTCTGGATTCTCTCCAAGAAGGTATACAGCATCCTTAATAGAAACAAATAATTATCTTTCTTTATGGATCAAAACATATTTTCTTAATAAAAATTTTAATATTATCAACTTGATGAAAATGGTAATTCAGAATCAATATTTCTATCCAAAATGGAAAATGATTCTATATGTTTCCAAATGAACACATCTCAGAGCAAGAACTTTTCTTTTATCCACTTATCGAGTCTTCCTTTTTGAAAAACATAAATTACCTTCAATTTTATTTTTGTACCTAATTACAAAGAAATACCACCTGCAAACCATTATTCAAAACCTCACTTTTTTCAAAGTGAACAACGTTTTCTGTAACACACAAAAAAAGCAAGAAAATGCTCAGTTTCCAGCGAAGAAGAACTAGATAAATTACTTACAGCATCAATCACCATTGGAATATTCAGATCTTTGGCTCTTTCAATCACAGCCTGCAAACAGAAAAGTAATGAAAGTTCAACAATATTTAACCAAATGCAGACTCATAGTTTCATTTTGTCGTAGAATGCCAGATAATAGTTATACGTAAGTTCTAAAATGTAATTCACTGTCATCTCACCCTTAATCCCCCGTAAAGCACCCCTCCGTCCCACTCCCATCCCAACACCAGCAATCCAAAACAAGAACCAAAAATACGAATCCCGCCCGAGTCGCCTGTGAATTTTTTTCTACAGACACTCGGAAAGCACCGAGTATACAGTGCTATACACACGTCGGTGTAGGGCAAAATTAAATCAATTGTTTAATTGATCACCCGATGCAAGAATTTCATCAAACTATTAACTAGTTTGGTCGTATTCTTCTTTTTCCTCAGTGTCCATCACCATTTCTAACTCATAAAAATATCATGTTCTGTCAGGTTTTTTTGCAATTATAAAAAAAAAATGAGAAAAAAGGGAGGTTCCCTTACCAGAACATTTTTCAGTAGCCCCTTGTCTCTGCCAAGCCCAGGTCCTATGATGAGGGTGTGCATACGAGGAAGCCAGGCACAGGTTTCCTCAACTGCTTCTTGGCTGTCTCTGCAGAGAGGAAGGTCAAAAGTCAACTTGCCAGTCCAAAATAGACGTTACACTGGACGTCACACAATGCAAAATTGGCCATCTTTAAGGTTAACTACAAAGTACAACTACAAGTCTATTACCTACATGAAGTGTGTCACTCGTGTACTAGCCTCGTCCACAGCATAGTACTCCAAAAACAATGGATTTGGGCCATACATGATGTTTTGTTCCACAAACTGACGCGCAAGGTCTCAAAAAAAAGCATTGAAGTCTGCGAGACTTACACGTTGTGTGCGAGAACCGTGTCTCGTGTGCACACCTTAGCGTTTATCAAATGCGTCTAGTTTAAGATTGCATTTAATTCTCTAGGAACTAGCTTCGCGTGGAAACGCCCATCCCATGATGCCCCACGGCAGGCCAGGCATGGGGAGCAAAACCTGTAACCATGCTCGTTGTGTGTGCCCGCATTTGGAGTACAATGCCGTGGTATGGATTACAGCAGGCTGGCACACTTCATGTAGGTAATAGACTTTGGGTACAACCCATTTTTAAATACACAAGCACCACATGGCCTTTCAAGAAATTCTGTGCATCATTGGTCAGTCAAGCACTTTACTGTGTAGCCAAATCCAAATTACCCATACAGATGTTGTCTTAATGGTAACTATTGGTAAATCATATTTTTATGACCACATAAACTCCTTTGATACAAATCGCTTAAAAAGAAGGTACAACACTGGTAGTTGGTAAAAGAATGTTCATTTCAACCCTCAAATGCTCAGAAGTATTTTGTAGAATTAACCACAATAGGTTCTCATGTTTTTTGAGAAAACAACAAAAAATTGTTACATGTAGCTGACGTTTTACAAAAAGTTACCGGCCAGCAACTTTTTGGAAGTTACAACATAACAATTTATGTTTTCTCTGAGATTAACCCCAACTCACTAGCTATTTTGGCTAAGAGCATTCCTGAATCCGCCAAAATCCAACACCATGCAGTAACACTACCACCCAACTGTTGGACTTAGCTGGAATTGGGGACACCAAGCTCCATGTAAAGTATTCCTGTCAGAATCCATCAAAATCCAACAAACCCTGCTGTTGGAGTTTAAATGGTTTGGAGGTGGTTAGGGTTAAAGCACCAAAAAAATTCTCAAGATGATTACATGTATTCCAACATTACACAAAGCAAGTTTTCAGATAATAATTAGTTAATTTAATTATCTGGAATTACCAATGTTGTACCTTCCCTTTAAAATCAAGGTCATAGCCAGTTTTGTTGTCTACACTCCCCGTAGGCACATTTTAAGGAACCATATTGAAGGTGTACTTACAGAACTGGATGTACAATGAGTTCAGGGGAGTAAGACTTGATGACTTGGGCAGCATCTTTGGTGCAGAAAACATGTGAGAGATCACAACCCTGTAATACAATACAAATTGAAGTGTTGAATAACTCTTGTTCAGCTATTTTTATTTCAAGTCATCATTCTCACTAATTGCTATTAGTGTACAGGTGCAAGAATGCTTCCAAAATAGCGTCCACAAATAAAGAGACAGGATGATTTATCACAGGATATTAATTATTATGGAGTTTCACCCCACCTTCAAAGAAAAAAATTACTCCTACTACTACAAGGGTCAAAATCTGTCAAAATGCTTCTCTCCACCCAGGGGTAAATGGATACCTGTGAGGGCAGAGTTGGTTGTTGTGTTTGATTAGCCCTATATGCGCCGTAATGGCAGCAATTGAGCTGTATACTCCCCAGGGAACCGAGATGGTTTCAGGAATGATTTTTGAGTCTGATGAGCAGGGGGTAATAATGAAAAGCGCCTTGAACACCAGGTGGATACGTGCGCTATGTAAGTCAACATTATTATTATTATTATCTAAACTATACTGTTTTCTGCACAGTTATCCCACCTTTTGAACAACTTATACATACTATCTGGTCAGTCAAAATATACTGAAAGTAAAAATGATTTGCATCAACATAACCGACTTACAGTTTTCAAAGCTGCCATCGCAGAAAAGAAAGGTGCACCTGTGTATTCCTTGCATCCGCCAATAGTGGCAAGACGGCCATCTTGTCCCTTGTACTTACTGCGCTGTAGCGGAGGAATGACAGATTTGACCATCTGAAGGACGTCTCCGCTGTCTGACAATGTTGTCACTACACTGTACTGTGCTGTCTCTGTTCCATAACCTAAGATGCAGAGATAAAAGACACAAGAATTTAACTGGCAGGGTAGTGTTGAAGTTGTCGATATCCAACATCATGAAAACATTTTTGTTGAAAGTTTTAAAGACACTTTTGGTAAAAATAATGTCTGTAAATTGCATTCCTACTTTATAAGAAGTCTTTTGAGGTAATAAATTTACATCACTAATTTTATCAAAATGACAGTACCCGAGACAGAATTTTCCAGGGATGTTTGATACCATCATCAACTTTACACCAAGTAAGATTCATGTAAAACTTTGATCATTTATGTTCACTGCTGAGTATGTACCTTAAAACCCTCCTACACATGGAGGCCACTCCGATCCACAAAATTCTGCTCTTGTGCAACCTTCAGTACATACATGTACAAGCCTGCTGTCCTTTCCAAGTAATCTTACTAAATCAACTGTGTGCCGACCAAGGCCACTGTAAATGTTTGAACATATTAGTATGGCCTACAATGTATCAATGGGAGACCACCTTACCCTGCAATCTCAGTGGTGTGACAGTGCACAGAAGGGTAACCATAGGAAGCCACTGGCAACAGCTAATGGCTTGGAGTGGCCTGAATGGGTTGTTTCAAAAATTGCACTGATTGTAGGAGGGTTATTGCCAGCTTCACCTGAACTAACTTTTTTTCAATTACTTATTAAATATATTTTCCACTTTTGCCCCCCCGCCTCCCCCCAAAATTATCTATTTTTAGAAATAAGATTTGTTGGTGAATAATGCAATAGGCTAAAAAACCATTAACCCTAACGTCCTAGGCATTCATTTGGGGTCCAGTACACTGTACTACAAAATACTACTCAATTCTCATAGACCAGTGTAGTAAAAGTACTCCATACTGCAGTTTACTCAAGTAGTATTTTGTAGTATTCAGTGAGGTTAGGGTTAATGTGCCATCTTTTTCACTGGACAAAACTGTTTTTAAAGAACACACGTTGGCAGATGGACCCAACATTTTAAAACTTTCAAGCGCTATCAGTGAACAGGAGTGCACATAATGTTCAATAGTTAGGTCGCAGTTGGCAACAGTGTTCTGAAAAAGTGTGGCCAATATCTCACTGGATTGGCAAAAAATTCATTGCTCAGAAATAATGTCGAACCCACTGCCAATTGTGCACAATTTGTTTTTAGCATACGACATCTCACTGGATGTGCATACATTCATTGCTCACTTGACTACACTCCTCTCCTTAAGTGAGTCCTCTATCATCTTTTAAAGGAAAATCTGTGATATTCTTGTCATATTTGGATAGAAAAGTATTCTACATTATTTCTGAAAGCTCAAATTCTCCTTTATTATCGTTTCCAATCTTCACTTGCATTTTCCTCTCTTTAGTTTGTCCTCTAACATAATTATAAGGAAATATGGTGAAAGTTTTATTTTTTTTAAAAGTCAAACTAACGTTAGGCCTTAACCAGTTCGCGTCGGAGGCCGTGTATACACTCATTTTTTTTTTGAACCGGGGATCGGAGAGCGTCTAAACACGCATTCCGATTTTTGTGTGTGTTACCGGGAGACTTGTCAACACGCCACACGTGGAGTGCCGTCGTGGTTCATGGGGTCACGGTTCGGTGGCCCCGGACAAAAGGCACTGCAAACAATGAACGAGTTCACTCTTTTTGTTGATTTTTGCGTAATCCCTTTATCCAAGACCTGTTCCTTTGACATACCAGCCAAGAATTTGTAAAGACGGATTTATATCCATTGTTTACGAGGCCTTTCCTCTCTCTCCCGGTATGCCGTCTGTTCAACCGGGCGCTGGTCGCTAATAGGCCGTTGCATCGGAGCTTGCCAACGGTCTAATTGTGCTGAACAAACAACCATAATTAAAAAACTAGCCATTTAATTTTTAAAATGTCAATGAGTAAATGTGTGACCAAAAAAAATTATTAATGGCTAGAAATTTTTTCTGATTTTTCACTGAAAAAATATATATATTCCCGACGTGAACTGGTTAATGATTTTTCATGTTTAACATTACAAACAGACAATAATTACTTATGCAAACTGTGATTGAAACAGCCCATTTGTAGGATAATTTTTAGTGACCAGAATAACCAAAAACTACTCAATTTTTCAAATCTTGATCGCCGTCTGTACTTTAAAACAATATAACACATAAAGGAAACAATGACGAACCCAACCTCCACTTGTGCACAATGTCAAAGCATATAATGTATCGTATCCGACTGCCACTTTTTCTTATTCAATAAAACCAATAATGTAATCTTACCTACCTAGTAAGGTGGAGAACATATGGATGATGATGGACATACACTTCAAATTATTCCAGGATATTTATTTCATGAAATATCAGGCATTTTTGGTATACAATGACTTCCTCAGTCATGTCAGTCTGATCTTGTCAACTCCCCCTTTAGTGGCCAACACGGTCATTGTACATGCGCAGTGGCAACTACATTGTATAATAGGATCCTTCTATTTTCTGGAGGGGAGGATTATTTATAGAAGGGAAATGAAGTAAAAAAACCATCATAAAAGTGAATTTTAAAGATAGTTTTCACTTTCTATATCACCCCCAAAAATCAATAGAATCATTTTTTAACTGGTCAGTGGTTGCAAAATAATTTTAAAAAAACCTTAAAAAGTAGTGGTCGGATACGACATTCTTTCTGATTTTAACAGACAAAATAGCCAACATCTCACTGTATTAATTCCTCAAAATCTTCAAAATATAATTTCCATTCCTCGCGTGACTACACTTGCCTTTATAAAAATTTAAAAAATAAAAAATAAAAAATTAAATTAAATTAAATTAAAAAAAATAAAAAAATATATAAAAAAAATATATAAAAAAAATAGGTGTGTTCTCTACTATCATCTTTTAAAGGAAAATCTGCAATATTTTATATATTTGGATAGAAAAGTGATAGTTGTATTCTACATTCTCTCCCACAGAAATAATAATTCTTGGATCAAGATTTTAAAGAATATTTTAAGAAGTTTAAGCAAGTTAGTCACTAGAAATTCAGTTGTGCTGTGTGCATTTATATTTATCACAATAATAGGCCCCGGTTTAATGATAAAATGCCTTATTTTGCTTAAAAGATCATTGTTTCTCTTCATTGCAGAATCGTACAGAACTAAATTAATAAAGTTATAACTAATGTTAAAATCACATCCACTGATGTAAAACTAAAAATGTGTATTTGAAAAATATATTCCTTTACTAACATTAATAGTACTTATGCCTAAGAACAAAGTTAGTGCTATTGTTTCGGGTTCCATGTATTGTAGCCATAGGAAGGAAATGTTAAATTTTCACCTTAACCTGTTTAATGGGTACCTGCTTTGAGTTGACCTTGGATTGGAACATGACTGGCCAATGTCCTTGTGCCCAAGTGACATTGTCGGTGTCCTTAGAAAAGGTCAAATATAGGCTACATATCATCATGGAGGAAGGAAAATAGATCATACGGCCACAAGGATGACAATAAATATTTGGAATTGGAGGAAAAACTGGAAAGAATGTCGGATCCGACCGCCACTTTTTAAGGGGTTTTTGGAATTTTTTTTACAACCACTAACCAGTTAAAAAATTATTCCATCGATTTCTGGGGGTACAGAAAGCGAAAACTATCTTTAAAATCCATTTTTATGATGGTTTTCGGACTTGATTTCCCTTCTAAAAAAATTCTCCCCTTCAGAAAATAGAAGGATCCTATTAGTAGGTAGATTCATGGAAATTTCAAAATGTTCCAATTGCTTTGAACTTGATATCATCTTAAAGAGCTTAAAATTTGCAATAAAATGATAGGTCTCCCACCTTCATACGGTCACCTGAACACAACTTGTCGTAAAATAATGTATCACAAAATATAGCCCTTTTGATATGCATAATGGGTGAAAATCTTGTGACCTTTTTTTTTAACAGAGTACTTAGATTTTTCATTTCAGATTGCAAGACACAGAATCAAGCAAGCATCTTTCTGTTCATTGTTTTGTTGCATTAGATAATAAATAATACTAAAAAAAAGGTGAAATACATTGTTTTTAAAAAATCAACTACACAAATTTGCATAATAAAATTTATCTCATTCAGGTTGCAGTTTATTTTAGAAGTAGAATTACTTTTCCGAAAAGTAATTTCAGTTTATTTTAGAAGAGTAAAATTACTTTTCCTGAAATTAATTTTCTGAAATTGATAAGCAATCTCAGAAAGTTTACTACTTCAAGTTTTACCCCCATGTTAGATAATGGAACAGCCCACTCTGTTACCTACTTACATACAGCCAGTAGCATGACCCATTTTGATAATAGGTAACATAAAAATAAGTCCCCAATCCCATTGACAAACCATGTAAAACATTTTTTTGCAAATATCGTTTTTTTAATACAGCTGTTGTGTTTATTTCACATATAAGTCATTGATTGATGTAACCTACAAGATAAACAGTAGTATGGTAGATGGGGGTCCTAGCGCAGCTGCCATAAAAATCATTTTTTTAAATCATTTTTTAAGGGGAATTCCCTTTCATGACGTCATTTAAAGATTTAAATGACGTCATCATATATAAAACCGCCGTTACCGGCTTTAAAAAGCTAGTTTAAAAATTGAAGAAAAATTTTAAAAATATTATCTTGTTTAATAATAAAGATGACAACAAAATATTTATCAAAATGGACATTACCAGAATTGAAAGAGTTTGCACGAGAACACATTGGTCGAATAATTCTCGTGCAAAACAACAAGAATAAAGTAGATAAACGTAGTTATTACAACGCGTTGAAAAAGTATATACAACGGCAAAAACAAAACCCATTGTACAAATTAAATTTAGTTGAATTGAAAAGACGTATAAATGTTGAAAATATAAATATTCCTAGACACGGCTCTGGGAAAAAAGGGCAATTGATTAAAAAAGATTATGTAGCCGCTATTAAAAGGTTTCACGGTAAAGAAGAAGAGTTGAGGTTTAACCCACCAAAAGACGGTGGAAAATATTTACGTGAACGAATAATGGTTGTTCCGTTGAATCACAGCAAAGAAAAAGATTTGAACATTTTTTCACAAGTGGTAAAACCAAAGATTATTGCCAAGTTGCGCGAAGACTTGCGAGAATTTAACGCGTGCAAGTTTATGATATACGTGCGCATTAAATTACTTAAAGTAAAACAAAATGGTTTAGTCGATGAAGCTGAGCCAAATTTTCATAATAATAAGCAAATTGTTTTATTAAATTTAGGCGACATTGAAGATATGCTCGTTACTGTTTTTTCGCAAATTGCTGAAGCTTTAGAAAAATATACGAGAGAGGGTTCTGGATGGGAAATAGATCGTATCGTAGATATGAATCTCACCATCGCGAAATATAAACCTCTAAAAGGAGGTAGTTATATCGAGCTATGCGACTATATAAAAAATAAAAAAGCGTGCATCAACGTTAAAAACAACGATGATAATTGTTTGCGATGGGCTTTGCGTAGTGCACTTTTTCCAGCTTGCAAGGATCCGCAAAGAATGAGCAAGTACCCAATTGAAGATGGTTTAAATTTTAACAACATCGAAGCACCAACTCCTATTAATCAAATTAAGCGAGTAGAGAAACAAAACAATATAGCGATAAACGTTTTCGGTTGCGAGTCAAAATCGATACTGCCTTACAAACTCAGCGAACAACCCACAAAACTAGATCGCATAAATTTACTATTGATTCACAAAGAAGCTAGATCTCACTACGTTTACATAAAAGACATGAATAAATTACTTTACGATCAAACGAACCACAAAGAACGTAAACATTTTTGTTTGAGATGTTTGCAAGGTTTTTCGACAGAACCATATCTCGAAAATCACGTAGAAATGTGTAAGGGAACAAACGACAGACCGACAAAAATAGTTTTACCAGAAAAGCATAAAAACGACAAGGTAAAGTTTATAAATTATCATAAAAAGATGAAAGTTCCGTTCGTAATATACGCCGACTTTGAGAGCATTATTAAAAAGATTGTTGACGAAAACTCTACCAATACTAAAAAACTACAAGAACACATCGTTTGTGGTTATTCATATGTCGTTGTTCGTTGCGATGGTGAAAGTAGTTCTCCCGCTACGTATAGGGGTGAAGATGCGGCTAAACATTTTAAAATGAATTACAGAAAGAAGAAGAAAAGATTAATATGATATTCAAAAACATTAAAGAAATGTTAATGACCGAAGAAGATGTAAAAGATTATAAAAACGTGCAACAGTGTTGGATATGTGAAAAGACATTTTTTGAAGACGATAAGGTACGCGATCATTGTCACGTTACTGGAAAATATAGAGGTGCTGCGCACAATAGTTGTAATTTAAAACTAAGTTTAAAACCAGAGAAAACTTTTATTCCGGTTGTATTTCATAATTTGCGAGGCTACGACTCTCATCTCATTATGCAGGCTGCTGGTCGTAGCAAAGGAAATCTAACATGTATCGCAAACAATATCGAAAAGTATATTTCTTTCAGTATTAATCAACTACGATTTATCGACAGCGCTCAATTTTTACCAGCTTCGCTAGACAAACTCGTAAAATCAAACGATTCTTTTCCAATTACATTGAAGTTTGAATCAAATTTAGACAAATTTAATCTCATTAAAAGCAAGGGCATTTATCCTTATGAGTACATGGACTCTTTCGAGCGTTTCAAAGAAATGCAACTTCCTTCGCGTGAATCTTTTTACAGTAGTTTAAACTATCAACACGTTACCACTTCTCAATACGAGCACGCGAAATAAGTTTTCAACGAGTTTGATTGTAAACATTTAGGAGATTATCACGATTTGTATGTGCGTACCGATACTTGCTTGTTGGCGGATGTGTTTGAAAACTTTCGTAATACTTGCATGAAACAATACGATTTAGATCCGGCTAATTATTATACGAGTCCGGGTCTGAGTTGGGACGCTTTGTTAAAACATTCGAAACAAACTTTAGAATTGTTTACGGATGTTGACATGCATTTGTTTATAGAAAAAGGTACGAGAGGAGGAACGTGTATGGTGAGTAAACGATACGCTAAAGCAAACAACGTGTATTTAGATGATTATGATTCATCGAAACCATCGAGTTACATCATGTACTTGGACGCCAATAATTTATACGGCTACGCGATGAGTCAACCTTTACCAACTGGCAATTTCAAATGGTTATCTCAAGAACGAATTAACAGACTCGAGAAGCAAGGATTTAAAAACAAAGGATACATTTTAGAAGTCGATTTAGAATATGTTAAAGAATTACACGATTCGCACAACTCGTTTCCACTCGCGCCAGAGTCGTTGACAGTACCGAAAGAATGGATGAGCGACTATCAACACGAGTTGCTGAAAGATAAACCCACTCCAAACGTTACAAAATTAGTTCCAAATTTATACGACAAACGCAACTACGTGATTCATTATCGTAATTTACAATTGTATTTACAACTCGGCATGAAGCTGACTAAAATTCACAAAGTTTTAGAATTTGACGAATCGTGTTGGATGAAATCGTACATTGATTTAAATACGCGATTAAGAAAAGATGCAAAGAGTGATTTTGAAAAAGATTTGTTTAAACTGATGAACAATTCGGTTTTTGGTAAAACGATGGAAAATGTACGAAATCGCATTAACGTAAATTTGAAGCGATTAAACGACGAAAAAGCAGAAAATCAAATTCGTTCGCTCGTCGCGAAACCAAATTTTGCAGAGGCGAGGATTTTTGATAACGATCTAGTAGCGATTCACATGCACAAAACAAAACTCTTGCTCAACCGCCCAGTCTACGTAGGAATGAGTATACTGGATTTATCTAAAGCTTTTATGTACGATTTTTATTACAATCATTTAAAAACAAACTACAAAAATGATTGCGAGTTGATCTACACGGATACGGATAGCTTGTTACTCGAGATTAAAACACAAGATGTGTATAAAGATTTATGTAAAAACAAATCTTTGTACGACTTTTCAAATTACGAACAACAACATTTTTTACATTCTGAAGTTAATAAAAAAGTGATAGGTAAAATGAAAGACGAGTGTGCGGGAACTCTAATTTCTGAAGTTGTGTGTTTGAGACCTAAAATGTATTCGATACTTTTATCAGACGAAAAACAAATAAGAAAAGCTAAAGGAGTTAAAAAACAAGTTTTAGAACAACGAATTAAACACGATTGTTATAAACAAGTTTTATCGTTGAAAAATACTCTACATCATAATATGAGTTTTATCAAACACGAAAAACACAGATTATTTATATACAACGCGAGTAAATAAAATATCACTATCTCCTCTAGACACAAAGAAATACATTTTAGAAAACGGAATAGATACTCGTTCTTACGGTCATTACAGCTTCACCGTTTAACAACAATTACGATCTCTTATGCATGGTTGGAGGATTTTGTGTATCTCGAGGAATAATTTGTAATTCTTCTTTTACAAAACTATGAGCGGGGCCTCCTTCTAAATAATACAAGATGGGTTGATTCGCGCCTTTAATAGTTTTAGATATTCTATAAAATTTTATACTCCATATAGGATCTGTCGCTCTACGTCTAGTATCTTTTTCAGCTTCACCGGGTGCGTATAAATACCAAACTACACTGTTTCTCGGAATTCTTTTTTCAACGCTTAGCGCGGGCGAGGCCGGATTTTGCTCGACACTACGTAATTTAATCGCGTCTTTAGGTTTCAAATTAATTAGTCGCGTCGTCTCGTTGTTTAATGCTTTTACGACTAGAGGTAATATTTTAACCCATTCTCTGTTTCTCGTATCGGTCGCTATTTCTTGCGCGTATTGATGTGAAAATAATCTTTCGCTCAAAGTTCTATTAAATCACTCCACCGTACCCTGAGTTCTGTGATTACCGACCTCACTTCTTTGTATTAAGACATTATGTTTACTCATCAGTACGTTGACGCTACTCATAAATTCTTTTCCAGGATCGACTTTTATAATTTTAGGCCAAGTTAACGAAGACCGTTTATAAATTTTCTCAAACGCATTACTGACTTGCGTAGCTGTTTTATCGGTTAACGGTTGTGCTTCTTTAAATCTACTGGCTTCATCTACAACGGTTAACGCGTACTTGTACGTAATTCTACCAACTACATCGTGCGGAAGAAACAGTAAATCCGCTTGATGAACCTCATTCGGTTTTTCAAACGTACTATTTGATGAAGTTGGTCTTGGAATATATTTAGGATAGGGTAAATAAATTTGCCACAGCGCTTGCTTTTTTATCCATCGCGAAACTAATTTTACATTTACCTTAATTTCTTTAGCTAATTTATTAATACTTTAGCGTCGAAACCTTTGTAATATCCTCGCGGACTATAATAAGCGTTTGAAAGTTTTAGCTCGTTCATTTTAATATTGTACAACATATTTTTTATTCATTAGGATTTTTAGGCATGAGCGAATCTGGTAAAATTCCTTGTTTAACTAACGCCATTTGAGTTCCCCCGGCTAATGCGACTGTCACGGTGAGTTTTAACCCATCTTTTACACTAAACTTTCCCAAGTTGGCTGGTTCTACGCTTAATGCTTTTTTACCGATCATGCTGTATAAAACTATAAAAACTCCAAAAACGAGGCTGTGATAAACCGAATCTGCGATTGTTTTCGTATCTATAGGCATTGAAGACATGTTTATAGTCATTTAATATAATATTTAAAAAAAAAACTTTTATTCCATTTCAAAAACAACTCGTTGTTCTCTCGTTATCTGCGAGGTGGGTGGTGAAACGCTAGCGAGTTTAACGGGTTCGTTTTTAAATGTCGGTTCTGCTTCGCTAGGTTTACTAAACAAGAAATAAGCGATACCTCCGATAGCTAAACCAATAGCTATGTAATAGTAGTAGCTCGTCGAGTTGTTTTCTTTATAACTCGACGCTACTTCGCTATCGCGAGATGTTTTAACGCTTTTCTCAGGTTTAGCGAGTTGTAGTTTTTTCTTTTTATTAATTTCGGCTAGTCTTTTTCCAGCTGCAACTCTGTTTGGGTTTTTTTCTTTTTTAGTCGTTGGTTGGGTTACGGTCTTCGGCGTTGAAGCTTGAGGTTGTTCCGGTTGCGCAATCTGCTCGTTCGTTTCCATCGCTTTTATTATGTACACTAGATTCTTCTTTTCTTTTTAAATGTTTTGCCGTAATTAGCGAAGCGCTGAGAGGCGCTATCAACATGCCGTACTTGTAATATATTTCACACGCTACGGTAGAAAGCATGCTCGAAATGAACGGATCTTTTTCTAAATCTGAAATTAATTTACCTTCATCGTCAATTTGAAATCGATGACCGTACAAATCTATACGACTTAAACTAAATCCTAATAGTTTAGCGTATAGCGTTAGAATGGCGCTACCTAAAGACTGCGTTATATCGCGACCCAACCTGTTTTCGTATTGAGTGAGGAATACATCTCGCTCTTGCGTACTCAACGCTTCAATATCGCTAACGCTATACTCTTTACCGAAAAACTTGCTAGAATCTCCTCCAGACACGACTGATAGAAGACGTTTATCTCGTAGTTTTTGCTTCAATAGTAACGCATCGTCGTTTATATCGGGTGTCGCGCTTAACGTAGGTGGATTTTCGGACAATATTTTAGCAACTTCTTCCATTTATTATAAACGTTTATAGAATAGTTTGTTAAATTAAAAAAAATATATATAAACCAATAATTAATTTTAGGTAACCAATCAGGCTTTTGTTTTAATAACAATATGTCGTTTAACTCGGTTTCGTTTGCGTCCAATAATAAGGGTGACTTGAGTTCCATTTATATAATCGTTTTATAATTTATACGAGAGTAATTACCAACAACCTATAAGCAATTACCTAAGTAACCTATAAGCAATTACCTAAGTAACCTACGAGTAATTACCTAACGACCTGTGAGCAACCTACGTGTAATTGCTGAGTAACCTATGAGTTATTGCCAAACGACCCTTAGTCACGTATCTCGTAATTGGTAGGTTGATCCGTTTTTAAAATCAACTTGCGATGTAAAACTCGTTTTAGTTGCTCGCGCGCTAAATCTCGTAGCTCGACCGTCGGAATAACATCATTTTCTCGAAGACAATTCTCGTACGAGTCTATCTTTACAATAAAATAAACACACCCATTTGAGTTGTTCTCTAAAATCTTTCAATACGCTATTATATTTTTGCGAAAGAATCCAACAGCTGTGTCGTACGTGTCTACCGCTAAAAGCGAGGTTGGTAATCATACATTTATTATTCTCGTCGTATTTTTTATAATGTAACTGTTTATTAGCGCTGCAATCGTCTATAATAAACAACGTCTCTTCAGATTTGAAAGCGTCGCTGTAAATTTGTATAGCTCGGTTTAACGAGATGTCGTTTAAATCGTTAACGTGTACGTTATCGTCGTTTAGAACCCATTTTCTATTTTTGTACGTATCGTTGTTGAAGATAGTGGGACATAATATGACAATATTTTTTAAATGTTTTAAATATTCTTTTTCCAATAAATTTTAAACAAATTCAGTTTTTCCGCATCCCGTTTGTCCGCAAATTAACGCAGCGTGTGGATATTTAGGTAACATTTTCTTTTAATATTAAACGTTTTTTAATAATCGACGGATTCAAAACGCGAGTTTCTAATAATTAGTTGCGCGTCCATGATAATAAAAGTATACATGTTTAGTTCACCCGCAGCTTCCGCTTATTTTTCCATTTGTATGGTAATTCCTTCGGATAAGTTTTGTACTCGTCTTCCGCTTCCGTGTAATTTATTGTCGGTGCTCGTTCTTAAATCTAAAAATAAACCGTATCGATTTAGTAAATAATTTGGTAGTTTGAGGTGCGATAAATCTAACGCTTGCGCGACTTGAATAGCGTGTTGTTTTCTCGAATCGCCGAAATATTTTGAAATCTCTTCCCAATGTTGATACCTTCTCATTCCATGCACGTAGAGTAGATTGGGAACGCCTTCTATGGTAATTGAAACTTTGTCGATTTTCGGATTATAAAACTTGTTGCTTTCTTTCGCGGTGGGTTCCCTGAATAAAAACAATATTCCTTTCATACTTTTTGCTGGAGTATTTAAATTTATATTCCACGTCGTATCGCGTTTGTTCAATACAGTCACGCTCTGTCTTAGTACGCGATCAAACAATATACTCGTTCTATTGCTGTATTGATTTCTAATCGTTCGAGCGAGTTCTGGCATATGAACGACCTCGTATTCTAAACTAATCCCACTTATGGTATATTTCGTGGAATCGTCGGTGCTTTTAATCGCTTTACTAAATTTATTAAACACGAGTTCGTAAGTCAATCGATCTCCGATGCCCGATTGATAGTAGGGCTGATGATCGGTCAACAATTCAATATCCAGCGGAATGTAATACCTATTTTTTATACATATCCGCGATGGCGTTATCTTTTCCATCGTTTGCCGCTATATCTTTATCGCCAGCATTCATTCTTAATTTAGTTACGTTTGCATCTTCGATTCCTTGATAAGCTAAATTTTCTCGTTGATCTTTCGTTAACCATTCGTCTTTGTAACAATTGAACACATCCGCGTCGTCTAAACTAAATATTTCATTTCCTTCCATTTTAATAATTATGTTTTACGATGGCTCTACCTATATTTTGTACCAACGTTCTATTTACATCGTCCGCGCTAACGAGTTCTATATTAAAAGCTAATCTAGCGGTATTCGGAACGATAACGTCGTTCGTTCCTAAATTTGGAAAACGAACCGTCAACAATTGATTTTCGGTAATGGTGCTCGGATTGTTTGTAATGACGACTTTTTGACGTATACCTTTTACACCTCGAGGTTCTCTTATTCTTCTGTATGGATCTAGCGCATCTCCGTACATATTACTAGTCATATTATTTATACAAGTATAAATATAATAATTTTTATCTTTTTTTAAATAAAATGGTGTCTGTAGCGATGATTGGAGGAGCGTTAATCAACGCGTTAGCTTTTACCGGTAGCAATGCTTTATTTAGTAATTTACGCGGTAACGACGTTCAACAAGAACGTAAAAGACACGATTTAGCGATAGAGCAACTTTCGAAAGCTAGAGACGAATTTAGTAAAAAGCGTTTAAAATATCTAGATTATTTAAATGAAAAAATACAAAAAGAATCGAGCGCTGTAAGAACGTTTAATAATATCGACGATGCAATGGATGAATATTCACGCATTACTAACGAGCGAATAAATTTACCTCCTGATTTGTACACATCGGCGCAGCCTAAACTAGAAGATTTTTACGACGCTAGCGAAGATCAAAAAACTCGTGAAATTGTATTTATTTTGATCGGTATGAGCGTTGTAGGATATGTAAGTTATAGATTGTTAAAAAAAGATAAAAAGTAATTATAAAATGGCTGAAGGAGGACATGAACTTATGCCGCTGGATCCGTTATTACAAAATCTTGATAGAGAGGAAGATGAAGATTACCGAGAGTATGACCCCGATGATATTGATGAAGTAGAGCAAGTTTATGAATCGTCTTTTGGCCAGTTCAGCTCAGACCATTATAAAAGTAAAGAAGATGCCGTTGATGCATTTTACAATCAACTCAAAAGACAAAACGTTGTGAAAGACTATAGTAGGTTTAGATATAGTCACTCGGTACTTTGGTTTATAAAAGAATACGGTGAACAAATACGATTAAGTAACCAAAAGGAAATGGGAAAATTTTTATCAGAATCTACTTTAAAAAAACAAGGTAAAGATTTTTTAAACGAACTTTATGGTTTACCAACAGCTATAACAAATGTTATAAAAGAAGCGGAAAAACCAATAAAAGAACCATTAGTTGAGGAAACGGGTAGTGGTAGAAGGTTACCGTCTATACCGATGCAACGTGTAGACAAATCAATACAAGTAGAAGAAGCTATCCAAGAGGCAGATGACATTATTTCTCACAGCAAAGAAACTCAAACAAATTATAAAAGCCGGTGGAGAGACGTGGTGGCTTTAGGTAAACTCATGCAAAATACGCGAGGAGAATTATTACACCTTATCGCTAAAAAGAACGCAAAGATTGTAGAAATCAAACAAGCCGAAAAAGTATACGTAAACGCTCGAGATCGAGTAGATGAAGATACTCACGAAACCGCGAGGCTACGTGAAAAGCTACGAGACGAAGAACGAGTTATATTAGATGTAATAAACGAACGCGATAACGCTCTTCGTAGACAAATCAACAGAATTAAAGAAACGATCGAAAAAATGATGAAAATAGACGTTACGTTGGGTGAAAAAATTAAAACTTTATTTAGAGAACAAGGCGTAACGATAGTTAGTATATTGACAGCTTTTAGTATGACTATCGCTTTTATCGTCACATCGATCATTAATGCTGTAAGTTCAGTTGTAGCGCCAGCGGTTAAACCCACACTACCAAAACCTAAACCACCAGATAGTGGTGGGTGGATACAAAAAACGTTAAAAAATTTAGCGAAAGTATTAGCTAAACTATCAACGAAAGCTTTAGCCGCTTTACCCGCTATTATCGGTAGTATAGTAAGTTGGTTATTTAAAATAGCTAGTAGCGTCGTTATGTTCGTGGCACAACATTTATGGTTAACCTTGACCGCGGTTGGTGTTTTAATTTTAACATATATGCAACGAAAACTCTAAAAAAGATAAAAAGTAATTATAAAATGGCTGAAGGAGGTGATATACCGATAGAAGATGATGAAACAGCTGGTATGATTACCGATTATGAAGACGATGTACCAACGAGCCCTACAACAACTTTTTTTAATGAAGAAATAGAAAAAGAAGAAGAAAGAAACCGCGAAAGAGAAGAAGAAAGAGAAATATTAAAAGAAAAAGAATGAGAAAGAGAAAGAGAAATAGGAAAAAACGGTACTTCTAAGCTAAGAAAAGAATTAACTAAACAGCATGTTGATGATTTTTACAAACAAACTGGATTGCAACCAGTGGTTAAAGAATACGACAAATTTGAAATAGGGAAAAAAAATAAATACTTGACATTTAAAAAAGGCCCCAATAAAAAATTTATATTAACTAATGAATCATCAAAAACCGGTTTTAAATCTTTGAAAACTATAGCGAGTAAATTTGGTATTAATTTTGTAAGAAAAGATTTAGGTTTAGTAAATTATAATATAAAAACATTACCACCGCGTGAACAAAAAGCAATAGACGATAATTTTGTTGTGGTAGAGGAGGCGTTAAGACAACCACCACTACCATTAGAGCCACAAGCACCATCAGGGCAACCACTACCATTAGAGCCAAACGTTATTATATATGAAACACCTCATCGCGCTCGTCAGTTACCATCAATACCGAATCAATCCGTTCAAATTTTAAATGAAGTGATAAAAGCAGACGAAAATACAACTAAAGTACTTTCAGAAAACTCAGATTTAAAGGATAGTTATGATTTAAGAACCTTTGGAGGGTCTCAGTAAACTCATGTCGTCGAAACGGGGCGCGATGTTAGAATTACGACTAAGATATAAAGAGATCCAAGAAAAAATAGCTAATATTGAACAAAGAATTAAAGAAGATGAGGTAGGAGATAAAGATGCGATGGAAGCGATTCATCAAGAAAAGCTACAACTACTAAATGAAAGCGATGCGATGAGAGAAGCTTTTAAAAATTTAAGTATCAATATTGAAGACCTTTTCAATAAAAATGAAAAAACGCTAGAAGCGTTAAATGGAAGAGAACGCACGTTGGGTGAAAAAATTAAAGGTTTATTTTAAAAACGCGGTGTAACGATCGTTAGTGTATTAATGGCTGTCGGTATGACTATCGCTTTAATAGTCAAATCGATCGGTAATGCTGCTAGTACAGTTATACCCAAACCCGCTCCACCAGAACCAACGCCCACACCACCATCACCAAAACCCACTCCACCAGAACCGAGCGGTGTAAAAGAGTGGATACAAAAAACATTTAAAAATTTAGCGAATGTATTATCTAAACTAGGAGCGAAAGCTTTAGCCGCTTTACCGGCTATTATCGGTAGTATAATAAATTGGTTATTTAAAACAGCTTCTAGCGTGGTCGCTTACGTAGCAGAACATTTGTGGTTAACCTTGACTGCGGTCGGATTATTAGTTTTAGCTTATACGCAGAAAATGTTAAAATAACAATTCGTAAATCATAACGGTTACACCGGCTAAAATCGCAAAACCGAGTATTAAAGCACTTTTTTCTTCTTGATGACTAGCATCGCTAAAAACAACATCTTCTTTTATCGTATCTTCTTTTATTGTATCTTCTAACACGTGCGCAGGTGTATAAGGATATTCTAAATCATTTAATTCTTGTACGTGTTTAGCAGTTTGAGGTAGTTGTGTTTGTTCTAGCGGTAGAATAGGAGGAACAACGGGTGTTGAATTTGTATCTAAATTTGAACCCAACGATAAATCACCCGTCGCGATTAATATATTATTGTTGTACGATGCGTACGTGCATATTCGTAAATTCATATCGCTAGGCATCATGTATAGATTTTCTCCGAGACAAAAGTTTAATTGACTGCGAGCGTATTGTAAAACGTCTTGATATCGTTGAATACTAGATTGTAAATCAACCGGAGAGTCAATCTCGGCTTCAGTTATATTTATAAATTCGCGTTGCGCGTCTAAACCGGTACCATCCGCTAAAAATGAGCTTTTTGCTTGCGCTTGAGCCCCCAATATCGCGTAAACAAACGTTCTTATAGAGTCGTTTATTCGTTGCGTACCAACGTCTGTAAAACCTCTAGACTCGCTGATTATAAATTTTGACCAAGCGAGCTCTGTAGAAGATTGTAAAACAAATGCGATTGTATAGGTTGAAGGATGATCTCCAAAACTCATTTTCGTCGCGGTTTTGTAATAATCGTAATCAGTCACCTCGGTAGAAACAACGTTCAAACTACTTTTATCGTAGTTGTTTCCGGGTACCGCTTTATAACCGTTATCGTAATAATAAGCCGTTCCTAATCCGTTTGAATTTAAATCGACTCGTTTCCAATTGGAGACTTGAGAAAGGTGAAATTCTTTACATGTGTTTTTGTACGCGCTTACGTCCATATTATTGGCAAACGCGTCATAAAAATTTTGGAATGATGTACATGTAGGACAGCTCATTTCTTTGAGCAATCGTCTAATTTGATAATAGACGTGAAATCTAAAAAAACTACGAATCATCGGGTTTAAATGATTTAAATGTTGATAACTCACACCGCATCTCGTTGTGGTGCAGTACGTCGCAAAATTTATTTGATTTTGATAAAATTTGAGTGGGTTAGAATACCAATCATCAACAACTGCGTCGATTTTAACGCGAGGTAGCTTGTAGTTGCTGAAAACATTATCGAAATGAACGTTAGAAAACTCGTTCTTGTTTATGTAAATGTTTATACTCGTTAAATCGCTATCGTTAAAATCAAGAGGCGCTTTAAAATCTCCAGATTGCTTATATGAATACGTAAAATTACTCTTGAATGTTAATGGAAACGTCATTTATTATTAGAAAAGTTATATAATTTTTAATAATAAAATGTACCATACATTTGAAATCGAAATTTGTAAAGAAGGTGGATCGATTGTGTTAGATAACGTTATCGATAATCGACAAAACAACCTCTCGATTATATTACACAGCGTAAACATTTGGGTGGGATATTACAACATACGTAAAAAAGAAAGAATAATCGTTCGCACAACTAATGAAGACGACGTTGTAAATTTTATCGAACCCGGGCTTTACAACATTAACGAAATTATCGATGTTATATTTAAAAGCGCGCCTTTTATCAATTTTACTATCGATAAAACAACCGGCGTCTTTTTGTTTAAAATAAATCAAGCGAACAAGTCTATTAAATTTACTAGCGGTTTGGCTAATTTGCTCGGGTTTCACAACGAATTTCTAACTGTGGGAGAATACAGAAACAAAATTAACGTACAACTTTTTAAAATTTTATACATTCATTGTGATCAAATTTCTACGACCGATAATTATTTCAACGGAAAACCCTGCACAATTTTAAACGCTTTTCCTTTGCAAGACGCATCGTTCGGTGAAAGCATGTACATGCAATATACAAATCCGTTGATGAAAAAATTACGAGTCGGCACTTTTAACGAGTTGAGTTTTCGAGTTAGAGATAGCAAAAGTAGAGACGTACATAATTACGGTTTCCCCATTATTTTAAATATAGAAATAATATAAATATGGCGAGTATTTACGGACCTAGTCGTATAACGGTCGCTAGCGCTGGAGCTAGCGGTGGAGCATCAACGAAAGGCGATGTAGGCGAAATTTACGAACATCACGGATATCTAAACAGAGATGAAATTTTACAAAGAGTAGCTTTAATTGAAAAATTTGACGTCGTACTCGGATGGCACGATACGTTTAAACAACCCTTTTTCTTGTTTACTGTCGTGCCTACGTATTGTAGCATTTTTACGCAGTTTATAAAAACTAATAGTTTTGCTACGCATTCAGCGACGCGCGATTACGCTCCCAACATTTATTATATTCCTTCTCCACAACGAGATGTAAAATTTCATTTTCTCGATCATGAAATTCAACATTTAAAATACGAAATGTGTTTTAAAATGCGAAACGTTCAAAAAGTTTTTGTAGAAGCGAGTTTTTTCGGCTCGCTAAATTCAAAAATCTGTTTCAATATTAAAATTAAAAGTTTACCGTTAAATTAATAATTTTATACTATAAACATGGCGAGTATTTACGGACCTAGTCGTACGAGCGAGCGAGTTAACAATAACAAGTCAAAAAGATGTTAAATTTGGGTACTTGGAACCTAGTAAACTCTCACGTAAACACGTTTTTTATCGTGATTTAGAAGTTGAATTGTATTGGCTTGAAGATCATATAAATTTAACTATATTTAGAGACCCGTTGTTTATTTCGTACTATATTAGAAGGAATGTGGGCGAAGATAATTCACATTCTTCAACAGGAAGACATTTATTTGTAAATGCCGACAGAAGTTTTACGATACTCTATAAAGATGTTAGGTTTGCAAATGAAACACAATATTTAGACCATTCGTTATGCTACGTTTCAAATTTAGATGGTCGGGAAATTAAACGATATATAACTATAAATTTGTTCGGCTCTTCAGTTAAAGGAATCTGTTACGAGTTAACTGTTAGAAATATTGCATTAAATTAAAATCTTTTACTATAATAAAAAACAATGAGCGAATCAACTAATGTACTTTATTCGAATTCAACATCATCAACGAACGTACTTTATCCGAATTTACCACCTTTGACGGATGATGTTAAAACATTTAGATTACAAAAAATCGACGATATTCAAAAAGAATTACGAATCGAAATAAACGAACGCGAAGCCGTATATAAAAAATATAATAAAATTATCAACGCTTGTAATATAGTAGAAACTCTCGCAGAAATGGGCTGTATGGGAGCAGGGGCCATCGGAATAGCCAGTATCGCCAGCGTTGTATCGTCGCCAGTGGGATTTGCTTTAGAAGGTTTAGCTTTGGGGTTGGGTGGTGCTGCGGTTGTTATTAGATTTGTGAAAAATAAATTATATAAAAAAGCTAAAAAACATGACGAAATACGAGTTTTAGCATTGAGTAAACTCAACACGATCGAAAACCACGTTAGTAAAGCTATAGAAGACAACGTTATTTCTCAAGAAGAATTTGTACTCGTATGCGAAGAGCGAGATAAATATTATAAAATGAAAGAAAAAATCCGTAATGTACTCAGTAAACCAACAACTTTACCGGCTGAAACTAACAAACCCGTCGATGCAACTGCAGAAAAAAAAATTCTTATAGAAAAACTTTTGAGTTTAAAGTGAGCGTAAATAAATATTATTACGATGATCAAAAACTAGCTTCGCAAATAGCGGAGCGAGTAATGAGTAGACCACCACCATACAATTTAAAGTTTTAGTACAATGTTTATAATTAGTTCTAAATGCCAAAAAATAGTTTCTTTATTTATTTCGTTTATACTCTGCAACTCGCTATAATATAGATTGATGTAATACGTGTCTAAAGCAAGTCGCGTTAAATACTCTTTTATACTCGCTAAATCTCTAGATTTAATCAACTCGTACGATGGAACTAATTTTTCCCGCATGAGTATAATCAATCGTTGTGTGGGAACGTTTCTAATGTAATATTCCAACAATATTAAATCGCGTGAATTTGTAAGCAACGTTTTTAAACATTCAATGAGGTCGAGCATACACGTTCGTAATAGTTCACCCATATTAATATTACTCTACAAAACTTTTTTTCGTCTTTTCTATTAGCTCTACCATTACTAAATTAAACGAACGTCTAGCTTTTCCTTCTACAGCTTTAAAATGATAATAAGGATTTATTCTTAATATCTTTACGCATTTCATACACAAACCCACCTTTGCTTTTGTCCCTTTTTTACATCTTTTACACGCAACAGGAATACTTTTTCCACCATTAACCTTCCATTTATGTAAACCGCAATATACTGTATTACTGGAACTGGGAATACAACACTTGTCTGTTTTACCAACTAAAAGCCATTTGCAAGGAACTCTTTCGTTTTTTCTTGATTCCATTTATTATTAAGCAAGATAATATTTTTTAAATTTTTCTTCACTTTTTAAACTAGCTTTTTAAAGCCGGCAACGGCGGTTTTATATATGATGACGTCATTTAAATCTTTAAATGACGTCATGAAAGGGAATTCCCCTTAAAAAATGATATAAAAAAATGATTTTTATGGCAGCTGCGCTAAGACCCCCATCTACCATACTACTTAAACTAAGTCTTTTATCACAGGGGAGATTTCTCACTATCGGCAAGAAAAAGATTTTCAAAAATGGCGCTTCGCGGTCTTTTGTGCGTGACATCATGGAGGAAGGTGGTGACATTGACTTTTTGGGCGTCCAATAACATTTTTTGTGCTAAAACGTTTACTGAAGATACAAAGTTTTATAAGTTAATTAAGGTACGTAGAATCTGAAAATCGCATTTTTAATCTTCTTACAAGTACCCTTATTTTACTATCAACTTCCAAAATCAAAGTTGTGCAAAACTTACCCTGAAATCTATGTTTTTTTCCACCAAATGTGAAACTTTTTTGCGATCTTTTTTATGTCAAATCATGCACAAAGTAATGCTGTATCGGAAGATGGCATTATCGCCTGATCACCGGGCTCTTAAAATCAATATCAATCCGATTAACGGCAATTACATGCACGGCCGGGATTTCCGTTCCGCGAGTGACACGGTCACACGCAGAGTCCAAAAATAGTATATCAGGAATAGCGCCGCCAACGGCGGGTTCTGTGAATCTACCTACATGTACTATTAGTTGCCACTGCACATGTACAATGACCGTGTTGGTCACTTATAGGGGGTTGACAAGATCAGACTGACATGACTGAGGAAGTCATCGTATACCAAAAATGCCTGATTTTTCATGAAATAAATATCCTGGAATAATTTGAAGTATCCTCAATTTACCCTAAATGACACACCTAAGGTTATATTATAATCAACTGGACAGTAACTTACAAATGAAATTAGCAGTTTAGTGTTTCAGTTTGTTTCAGTGAAGGATTCTCTTGTAAAATGCTGAATTTCAATGCATGATCATGGATGCGTGGACGTCTTGAGTGCCGTTTTTTGAGACGCACAGAATTGTGGTCATCAAAAAATTGATATTGGTACACCTGTATAATGACTCACCCCCAAACTGTTAAAGTTGAGGGGGCACAGAAAATGTACCCAAGAAGAAAAACAGATGAATCATGTTTCATCTTATTGCAGATGGTTGTAAAATTGTTTTTAATCTTGAAAATAAAAATACTGTTTTAGATTTTTTAAATAAAATGGTATTATTTGGAGCTCTCAAAACTTTTAATCAATATTCTTGAAAGACCAATAAAATGGAAGGTGGTTAAGATTTTTGCAGAAAGTACTTTAATAAAACTTTAAAATGTGTAAAAATTCTGTTAACATTTTGTCAAATAAAAGATTTCTTTTCATAACCATGATATTATTGTTTCATTTTCTCAATAATTTTCCACTGCCGACGAAATAAACACCAACGAATTAAGTAGTCTTCGTTCACTTCTTCGGAATGTGTCCATTTTGAGGATCAGTATTTCTTTAAAAAATCATTGCAAATGCAAAGCATTCATATCTTTTGGTTTCCACAGACAATAGCTCGTTGACGGCACAGAAAAATAAAATCACAGAAGTTTGTGAAAACAAAATTGAGGTCATGTAAATCCCTTACTATTTGTAGATCTATTCTAGTAAAATCAGTGGTTAAAAAACTTTTTCCACTTTCACAAGCACTAACTTTCCAGTAAATCATACAATTTCACTGTAATTTTTATTTTTGTAACAAGTATGAGTGACTTAGATAAGTTTATGCAACCATTAATACGCCATAGTTTTGTAAGTTTTCCGAGAAATGCTAAGCCAAAGGTAAGTGCGTCATTTCACGAGTGCGGCGAATTACGTACATGGACGATATATGTCCATCATTATGCATATTTTCTCCACCTTACTAGGTATGTAAGATTACATTAGGCCAATTGGTTATATTTAATGAGAAAAAGTGGTGGTCGGATACGACATTCTACCCGAAAAACTTTGCAAATTGATGCCCGTTTTAAGTTTCAGCATGTTAACAGTTAAACTCACCGTATGGACCAGTATCAGAGCAAGTCGCACGTTTTGTCAGGCCCGTGACGTTGGCAATCAAACTAGGAATGGTTAGCATCCTAAAAGACGATGAACACCTCGAAAAAACAACTTTTGCAAGAGACATCAAAAAAAGTATTAACTTCAAGGCTCTGAATCGATCCGTGTCGTACATAAGAATAAGATACTGTACTGTGTACTGCGCACTGACGGCCGAGAAGAATTAAAATAGTAGTATCATATCGGCGAACCTCGGTGCGCCCTCTACGGTTAAATAAAGTTACCGCTCAATCGATGAGGCCTGCGCCCAATTTAATACTTCTGAAAGTATTAACAAATAATATTACTAAAATAATCAATATCCCACTAAAATAATCAATATCTCTGCAGACTTTTAACTCGGTGTGTTTTTACCCCCCAAAATTGTGTAAAACTGTTATTTCTGTGAAAAAATAAGTTGATCCGCATTATATACAATCCAAATGAATTGTCCCTAAATTAATTTATGACACAATGTTATGTTCCTTCTTTAGTGTATACATTGATTCAAAGAGAGTTAGCGGACTAAACAAATATTTTGAATTGAGGTGTTTAACAAAATAATTGTCAGAAGCTTGGTTTATAAATAGTAGTTAAGGCCAAAATAAATTCTCCGGTTTCAGGTCTCCCCGCGCGTCGTCTCAGACCTGCACGTCTGCATTTTTATTTCTATCAAACAATGTCCAATTGGATCGATTGGAATTCTGCCATGCTGTGCTTTAAATGACTTTTTGACATAGGGGTATGATCTGAACGTTTGCCTAATTTGTGAGGCCTCTCTTAGCCACCATACTTTGTGTATAGGAAATTTGGTAAATGTATTTCCCCGCTGGCCAAAAAAAATAAAATAAAATAAAAATAAAAATGGCCGACCGAGGACCAGAAACTGGATACTTATTTTTGGCTTATGTGCCCAAAATGATTTAATGATTAGACTCAATATAAATTCATTCTAGAACATGTATCCTGTACAACCATGTTTCTTAATTATTCTATATGTTGTCCTCTTTCGGCTGCTCCCGTTAGGGGTCGCCACAGCGGATCATGATCCGCATATTTGATTTGGCATAGGTTTTACGCCGGATGCCCTTCCTGACGCAACCCTCCCATTTATCCGGGCTTGGGACCGGCACTAAGCATGCACTGGCTTGTACATCCCCAGTGGCTGGGTTCAATTCGGCCCTCGCAGCAATTATGGTAAAGTGTCTTGGTCAAGGACACAAGCACCATGGTCGCGGCAAGGCTTCGAACCCACATTCTGACGACTCAGCCATCAGAACACAAATCCGATGCACTAAACCGCTCGACCATGGCACCCCACTTCTTAATTATTCTATATAATATGTCTTATTAAAAAGTCTTTCTTTCCTGAAATAAAGTAGCAATGTTTTGATGAAAAAAAACCAAACACCTTTCTGGCCATTACTGCTAAAATAGCAAATAATCACTGGTGATACAGCTTAAAGGGTAACTTGTTCTAAAATATATTTAATCCAAATTATATCGGGACAATGTTGAATGATATAAGATAAAAAAGAAATTGATCTGCATGATCATACGGTAATAAAAAACATTCTGGACACCACAGAAGTAAAAATAAATAAATATAGTTTTATTTCATTTTGCTTATGAACAACGATAACCAATAGAGAAGGTATGGATGATTAAGATAATACAAAATAGAATTATCGGAACACAACTCTTAATCAGAACTTGTAGCTTTGCATAGTGAGGATGATAAGTAAGACTAATTGCGGTGACACCATGTGGAATCTCAATTGCGTAGTAATTAGTTCTGAAAAGAACTGGTGGTACAACTCGACGTTTCGATCAGTATGCTCTAATCGTTTCTCCCGAGGACGATCAGAGCATACTGATCGAAACGTCGAGTTGTACCACCAGTTCTTTTCAGCACTAATTACTACTCAATTGAGATTCCACATGGTGTCACCGCAATTAGTCTTACTTATCTTAATCAGAAGGCAGTCTCTCTCAAAAACCAATAATACATTATTTACAAATGTATGCTAACTACTTATTTTAAAGAGAAGGTACAGCATTGGTATTTGGTAATGTATGTCTTCTCAACCCTCTTGTTTTCAAGAAATATATATAAAAAAAAACGTTTTTGAGACAAAAACCCAACAAATTGTAAAATTTTATTTTTGCCCTCACACAAATGTATGTATGAAACACTGCTTGCTCAGTGCTGTAAAAAAAATCTCAGTGTCTCTGAAAAAACTACATGCAACTCGGGCAGGATTCGAACCCATGACCTCCTGCTTACTAGTATAGATGCCTTAACCTCTCGACCACCGAGCTTGCCCGATGATGATTGGCCGGCTAGAATCCTATGAAGCAGCAGGTTCGGCGATATTCATAGACTGATGAAATTCTTGCGTTGGGTGATAAACAATTGATTTAATTTTGCCCTACACCGACGTGTGTATAAGCACTGCATGCTCGGTGCTTTCCGAGTGTCTGTGGAACAAACTTCACAGGCGACTCGGGCGGGAATCGAACCCACGACCTCCTGCTAACTAATGCAGACATCTTAACCTCTCGGCCACTGAGCTTGCCCAGCTAGAATCCTATGTAGCAGCGTCGGGTGATAAACAACTGATTTGATTTTGCCCTTACAAAAAAAATGGCAAAATATTGTTAAATGTTTTTTTTTTGTTAAAGCAACTTTTTGTAAATTCGACATAACAATTCCTGTTTTCTCTATAGATGAAAAACACTTCGGATGAATTAATTTCTCAGGATGATTGATATGTGTACTAACTTTACACCAAGCATTAGTTTGTAGATTGTTAATTTGATAATCAGGAAATGACCACTGTTGTACCTACCCTGTGTAACTCGGGTCACAAATAACAAATGTGCATGAATGCCAGAAAGAAACTAATACCTTAGTTAATTTGTCACGTCTGCGATTACAACGGAGGAAGTTTGCGTCACTTGCAATGCACACAGTCCTTCACTGTCAAAACATACACTGTGTGGATGAAGCTTGTGTAGACGGATGCAGTTTTAGGGTCTAGGGAAGCTGTGTGGAATCACCGTGAACACGATCAGAGCAAACTGATTGAAATGATTGAGTTTCTCAAATTTGTTTTTACGTTTAGCAAAAAGTTAAGTAAGACTAATTGCGGCGACACCATGTGAAATTCTCAATTGAGTAGTAATTAGTTCCGAAAAGAACTGGAGGTTTTCAGAACTAATTACTACTCAATTGAGAATTTCACATGGTGTCACCGCAATTAGTCTTACTTATCCTCTTCACCATGCAAAGCTACAAGATTTACCTAGCAAAAAGTTGCTGTCCAGCACGTTCGGTTTCTCCAACCACCAGTCCTTCACAGAACCATCAAATTTTGACGACTCATCAGAGAATTAACATGGTGCTGCAGCAAACCTTCATTAAACCACAATTCTTTCACCATGTGAAGCTTAAAATCTTGTAAGTTCTAGGGTGTCAATAAACTTGTTGCATGCCACTATATATATATTGTGAATAGCACTACGAATCAACCATGCAATATTAACAAGAGGTAACCTTTCTGCAAATGGACTTGGGTAACGGTAATAGACGCAGACTTACAGATAATATCAGGTAAAATCATGATTAAAAAAAGGGCAAATTTGGCAGAGTTTTCCCCTCCTAAACAAAACATTGGAGCTCCAAAATGCTCAAGATGTGTTATTCTACAACCAATCTTCTATACAGTATTCAATGCACATGCTCACAATAATAACCCCTTTAAGAGTGCAGACAAATGTCTCACATGGATAAACACACTATGGTGATGCGCTTTTTTTTTCATCTTTTTTTTTCTTTCTGTTTTTGGCAACAGGGAAATATGTCACACATGTACACACGAGGACCAAATTTCCCATATACAAAGTATGGTGGCTAAGAGAGGCCTCACAAATCGGGCAAACGTTCATAACCCTATGTGAAAAAGTCATTTGAAACACAGCATGGCAGAATTCCAATCGATCCAGCAATTTTGGCTGCAATTGGACATCGTTTCATAGCACACAAAAAAGAAAAAAAAGAAAAAAAAGAAAAAATGCTGACGCACAGGTCTGAGGCAACGCACGCTAAGACCAAAAACCAGAGACTTTTTTGGGGCGTATTCAGGTCCACAATTCTTCATGAAATTGTAATATAACAACCATATTAAAGGTTTATTACTCTCCATCAGAATGTGAACACCGTTTTGTCTTTTTGAATTTGTTATGGGGGGGGAGGGGGGGATTTGTGGACCCCCTGGATCTGCAACTGACGTTTATGAATCAGTGTTACAGCACAGTAACAAAGAAAGCCTGGCGTTTCATGACAGTCTCCAGACCGTACTTGTTAATAAGCTCCTTAATATCCTTGGAGTTTAAGCTGTTCAACTTGCTATCATCCTCCATGGTCCAGGCAGCCGAGCCTTAAAATCCAAAAACAAAAAGATCGGGTATTAGTCTTGCAGAGAAATATTGTGGGTCCCCTAATGGAACATTGTTAGCAGAAAAGTTGGTGAACCACCCCCCCCCCATGCCTTACCCCTTAAACTGTTTGCGGATGAAAAAATTCTCTTGAAGATGATCAGAGTATACTGATCGAAACGTCGAGTTCTAACACCAGTTCTTTTCAGAAATAATTACTACTCAAAAGAGATTTTTACTTAACCACCCCCCCAAACAAAATGAATAAAAATCCTTTTTAAAAAAATCCTTAAAAAACACCAACAATGAAAATTTACCTACATTGCTACTTATTTGGTTTTCTTATGATGAATAGCTCGATTGAAAAAACAGCAACATTAAAATGTAGATTACAATTATTGTAATAAAAAAACCATAAGGGAGGAGGGCTAAAGTCTGGGGTACAGCCAAGCCTTTGAGAAGCCTGGCCAGGCCCAGGCTTACTGGCCTATTAATCTCTCTTATGAGTTTTAATCCTGTAACAATACAGTACCTGCCAATCAACATAACCTAGGCTTCTGGAGGGCCTAGCCCAGCTCATTATAATGGCTGCAGTTGTGAACAAAAAAACAAAAAACATCCGAGGTGTCAGTCATGTTTGTGTTAACAATAAGAGCTGTTTGAGTTGGCCTGGGCAAGGCCTGGGCAAAGCCTGGGCCTGGCCGGGCTTCTCAAAGGTTTGGCTGTACCAGGACTTTGGCCCTTCTCCCTAAGAGATTGCACAATATGTCTCCAGCGGGTCATACGCATGCTCGGCTCAACTAATGGTTTCATGCTTACCTTCAGGCAGCTGTCTTGTCTTGAGGTGTTCCCTGGCCATGTCAAAGTCTCCGCTATGTATGTATAACACATGCCTTACAGTCTTGTCAGAAATTGAGTATTTCTTCATAGCTCTCTGTATAAGACAAGGAGGTATAATACAGTACAAAGATTATACAAGTAAGGATAGCGATTATACACATTTTGGAAGAAATTGTCACCCATATTTGATAAAATATCTTTTTTGTCGCATTTGTTATAAAACAATCATTGCAGGAAGTTTATTGATGTTTTTAAAGAGACAATATCATCACGATCAACAGGGCATGGAATCGGAGTGCTAGTTTTAGATTAACTCAGTGACTGAAAATAATACCCCATACTATAATAATAATAATAATAATAATAATGTGGACTTATATGGCGCTCGTATTCACCAAATTGGTGCTCAAGGCGCATTACATTATTACCCCTGCTCATCAGGCTCATAAATCATTCCTGAAACCATCTCAGCTGCCTGGGGAATATACAGCTCAATTGCTGCCATTTCAGCGCATATAGGGCTAATCAAACAACAACCAACTCTGCCCTCACAGGTACCCATTTACCCCTGGGTGGAAAGAAGCAATTATGGTAAAGTGTCTTGCTCAAGGACACAAGCACCGAGAAAGTGTGAAAAGCAAGACATCAATCATTCTCTGGCCCCTGAAAGCTACTTCAATAACACACAATTTTCAGCATATTTTCAGCAGAAGTACTTCTGCCCTCTCTGAAGAATGCACACCCTATCTTATACTTGATGTTGGAACACCCGAGTTCACAAATTCTGCTTAAGACACCGAGTCGTACACATGACATACATACCTCTATGAATCTGGTTGTCCTAAGCACACCATCTTCAAAAGCTTGTCGATCTTCTGAGGATGTGTCTAGCGTCTGCAAATCTAAAAACAACATTAAAATAAACAGTAATACTTACACAGCTTTTCCCACATTAACCCTAACCCCCTTGGCATTTTGACTAGAAACCGTCCCAAATCCGCCAAAATCCATCAACATGCAGTAAAAAGGTACCCCAATTGTTGGACCTTGGTGGAATTGGTACAGTGGCAAATGCAAAGCATCCATGGCTTGGCTATAACACAGTCCTGAATCCAACAAAAGCAGCCGGAGGAGTTTGATGGATTTGGTACACATGGCTACATGCTCTATTCACTGTGGAGTACTGAATCCATTAAAAATCAGGCAAATCCAGGATAAGGATTTTGGAGGATTTGGGGGTAGTTAGGGTTAATGGCAGGGTAACATCACCATAGCAAATTATTATCCAAAATCTTACTGTGAGATAGTGATTTCAGACATCCTGGGTTATAAACAGGATAAACAAATTAAATTTAAAGCGGGTAAAAAATCATTTTGTAAATTTTTGTAAAATTTCTCAGAAATATACATGCAAACCAAGACAAATCCTGAAAAATGGGTAGCGGGCCTGGGTCTCCGTTTGGTCTGGAGGACAAAGCCCCCTGAACCTCCTCGATGTTCAATTTTGGAGGATTTACAGACTCTCCACATCCCCACAAACAAGAAACTGGAGGTTTAGACAACACAGGCTACTTCTTTCTTCTTTTCAAGAAAATGTTGAGGCAAAGAGATTTGTAAAAAAAAAAAAATTAAAAAAATCATGAGAAATCACAGGTCTGAAACGCTGCAACTGCACACAGCTGCTATGACAACATTTATCTGAAAATTAGTTTCAGACATATTGTTTATTCAGCAAATTATTGGTGATGTGACCTGCGTGCACATCCTATTTTGGTTTCGGTGTTACGTGACAAGTCACACCATCTATACACGATGCATTGGTCTGTATCATAGTGATGATGGAGATCAATGAAACAATGTGACCTGTGATGTCACATCTAAACCAAAACTGGGCAAATACCGCCCGGGCAGAAAACATGACCACGTCACAATTTTATATACACAGGTCCCATCGTCCAAACGCTTATAGCGATCCATATTATTGAGCTGAAACTTTCACAGATTGCTTTCTAAATATTCCTCTTCCATTACGACACCCAACGACCTTAACGAATGGTTAAATAAATATATAAATAAATAAAAAATTTAAAAATTTAAAAAAAAATTTTAAAAAAAGTTACTCGGCGAATACCATCAGGGGACAATGTGCACTTTGGGTTAATTTCCGACAGTTTCCTCTGATTTAACACTAACCTTCCGAGTCGTCGTCATCAAGTAATGCCCTTGCCTTACTTGCTGCTGTCGAGCCCTTGTCTCCGTCATTGTCAGGAGCTGTAAATTAAAAAGATACAATGTGAGGTAGCTCATCAGATGCCATGCCCAGATTGAAATCTGAATCAATACACGGCTAGTGTAAACATTCTATGCAGCCCCTGTCTGGTGCCCTGTCCTTACTACACAGCAAGAAAACGCTTGAGAAGGTACAGATACGTGTCACCCGTTTTTGTTTAGGCCTGCCGAGAAGGGCTTTAATTCATTCCGATAATGAAATTGAGTATTCCGACAGGTGTGTCGAGTTGGGTCTTCCCTTTTTAAACAACAGAATTCATTTCCTTCAATTGTGTTTGTTATTAAATGTTTATAATAAATTTGACATTCCTATTGATGTTATCCCTGTTAATCGTAGACACGTACTGAAGTTAAGTTTTCTCATCAAATGGCAAGGTCCAATGCTGCTCATCATTCTCTTTTTTATAGATTTCCAAGATTATGGAAGGTGCTACCAGCAGATGTTAAAGAAAGTTATTTATGGTTTATATTTATTTATTAATTCGCTTAGAAAACATTTATTAGTCCCTGGCCTAGGAGATGCCCTAACTCAAACTGTGTAGTATTAAGTTTTTATATTTTTATTTTAGTATTGTTTTTATATCTCAAAGTGTGCCTATAGCCATGTTGTTTATCGTTCTTTATGTGATTCAATGTTTGTTTATTTCCTAAGTGGTAGCATCAGGAGATCAACTCGACAGTAATTTAGTTTACTTTTTTGTAATCCTACAGGGGTGCTATCTTTGTTTCTGTTTCTGTTAATTTAATGTAAAATTTTGTTCTACCTGTGAAATCAATAAATGAAATGAAACCTTGCCAGCAGAAACTAGTGATTGTAAGGGCAGTATTCTGGGCTAAGCGGAGCCATGACAGGGGTGTGATTTGACAAAAGTAAAAAAATCCTCAAACATGGGTAATGCGCCTGGGACTCCCATTGATCTCGAGGACAAAGCCCCCTGAACTTTCTGGATGTTTCATTTTGGAGGATTTACAGACTCACAAACACAAAGGGAAGATTTGTAAAAAAAAATAAAATCCTGAAATCCTGTTGTAGGTTAGACCCTTCTTGTAGGGCTCAGTCTTGGACTTGGTGGTCTCAACCTAAACACTAATGACCTGCAATAATGTTGACACCCCCCCCCTTTGTAACCGATAGATTGTTTTATTTTGTAAATAATGTGTTTTGTAATTTTTTTAATGAAAATGCGATCAACCCTGTGGCCACGACGTTCATTTTTAATATTAAAAAAAAAAAAAAAAAAAAAAAATTTTAAATTAAAAATCTAACCTGGTTCACTAAGAACACCCAAAACCAATTCCTCAGAATCATCGTCTGGGGAATAGCGCTTCCTTGATTTGTGGGTTCGAAACGACAGAGGGCCTTCCTCATCCGAAGAGTCTACAGCGTCACCCACGATGCGTTTCCAACGTCTCGAGTGTCCTGCAACCTCATTCGAGGTCACTTTGTGCGACCTGCTAGATTAAAATCAACCAAGCGGAGGTAATGTCAAATCATGTTCAGTTTGCGCACCATACGAAGCGGTACACATCACCATCTTGGTTTCTGGAGTGAAGAAAGAAACGGGACTCAAACCTGCGACCTCCCAATTACTGGATCCAGGGGTGGATCAAGGGGTTAGAGAAGGGGGGGGGCACATGATGATAAAGAGGGGCACACAGCACAAGGGGCACAAGATCCCCCAAAATTGGGAAATAGATGGTTAATTTTGAATTTTTGTACATGGTTAAAAACATGATTTGCAAAAAAGGGTGGGGAAACACGCCCCTCCATGATCCCCATGATCCCCTGGATCCACCAATGTCTGTACTGATGTTCTATCAACCGATTTATTCAACCCTATAGTTGGAAGTCTCCAAAAAATTTCAAAATCTTTAATTCAGGAAGATGTTAGTAGAAACTATAACATGCCATGTTGCCTGGGATCACACCCCAAGTTGCAAATCTAAACCAGGGAAGTGGCAGACTAGTCAGACGATCAGTCTCTGAGGTTACAGCTTTTGTCATACATTTCAAATGATCAAAGAAACCAATGAGGGGGCCGAACGCAAAGGCAAGATTGAAAGATGTCTGTTCTTCACCTGAGAGACAGCTTCTTGGGATGGGTCCCACTGGGGAGCTCTTTGTCTTGGTTGAGATCACTTTCTTCATCCTCGGCATCCTCTGAGCTGGCTCTGGGCTGTGTTAAAAAAAACAAAAAAACAATATACACATATGGTCAAAATAAGACTGTTATCCCACTGTGGCCATCTTTGTCAGGTTCCCTGTCTGCCCAAATGTGATTATTATGTGCTAAATATCAATGCCTATGAGAGACCATTCTATAGTTTGGTGACGTGGATTTGTCATGAAGAAAAACAAAATGGCTGCACCATGATAAATATCTACATGCACCTTTAACCCTCCTACTACTAACAAGGGTCAAAAATCAGTCAAAATATTGATATACTTGCCAAGGTATATCTAGTGCACTTAAATGTCAAACACTGTCAAACCTGTCAAACGTGTAGTAAGTGCATTTAGAGGTCAAAATGAGTCGACCGTTTTTGACTGGTAAAAGCATTGTCTGGTATTGTTCAGGGTGGTCAAAATGACAGTCAAAATGACAGTCAAAACCAGTCAACAATGCCCCCTGTGTGCACATTTGGGTCAACAGTCAAAACAGGCAGTTGACTGGTTTTGACCTCTCTATAGCAACTTGCCACTAAAGTGCAGCAATAGTAGGAGGGTTAACAGTTGTATAGGATTGATTCAAAGAAAAGATGTATAAAGCAGTCATTCTCACTGGAATCATGTGCATACCTTCTTGGACGAGTGTTTGCCAGCTTCTGCCATCAGATACTTGTCAAAATCCGAGTTACTCCCGCTGCCTATGGTGTGGCATTACATGTGGTAAACAAACAAAACAAATCAAAAACACACGACTGAAATGATCATTCCCAATTTACTGTAATAACTGCCATGCACAATTTTTTTTTTTTTTTTAATCACACATTTCGCTAAAACGTGAAATGCAAAGGCTGGAATTTCACGGAGGACATGGAGGCTATTGCCTCTGTTGCCCTGGTCTTGGCGCCTCTCCAAAATGTTCCCACAGACATTCCCATGTTCTATGTGAATAATTTTAACCCTAACTCCCTAGACAACAAAGGCAGTTGGAGGATTTTGAAGGATTTTTATTGTTCAGTAACAATGCTTAGGGAGTTAGGGTTAATGGTAGTGTCCTTTACTCTGGAAAAGTGGCCTTGCCACTACAGTGAAATTCCAGACCTGGAAATGTATGTACATGTAGAAAAAAAATTCAATTTGAAATGGATCATCAGCTGACAAATTTCCACATTCAAAATGAATATAAACAAATCTGAATGCATTTTCACAAGAAAAGACTGTATACGGTAACAAACTGGTTCTTTTCAGAACTTCTTCAGAATTTTTATATGGTGTGACAGCAAACAGTCTTTACTTATCTTGTTGAAGACACAACATAATAAGGTAAATCTTCCAAAGAATGTTTTTTTGTACAGTATGGGTGCAAATCAGGTGTGTGATTTGACTAAAATAAAAAATCCTAAAAAATGGGTAGTGGGCCTGGGTCTCCTTTTGGTCTAGAGGACAAAGCCCCCCTGAACCTCCTGGATGTTTAATTTTTGGAGGATTTACAGACTCTCCACATCCCCACAAACAAGAAACTAGAGGTTTGGCCACAATACAGGCTACTTCTTTCTTTCCTTGGTGGCTTATCTTATTTCAAGAACAATTTGAGTCAAAGGGAGATTTGTATGGGAGATTTGTAAGGGAGATTTGTAAGGGAGATTTGATAAAAATGCAAAGATTCAAATGTTACCCTCCGTTGCATTTATGGAACTCTCAGCATTTGATGCCGAGGCCGCTTTGGTCTTCGTTGCTAAGGTCGCTTGGGCCTTTGAACTTGAGGCAACTTCCTTGGCCTCTTGTGATTTTACGTAGGAAGGAAAGGAGTTCTCAAGCTTCTTCAGGAACCGATATCTCATGGACTGCCATGAATGGTCTGTAATCTGTATGGACAAGAAAAAAAAGGTCAATGACCAGGGGAGTGATTTGACAAAAGTAAAAAAATCCTGAAAAATGGGTAGCGGGCCAGGGTCTCCCTTTGGTCTAGAGGACACAGCCCCCAGCGGGCCTGGGTCTCCCTTTGGTCTAGAGGACAAAGCCCCCAGCGGGCCAGGGTCTCCCTTTGGTCTCGAGGACAAAGCCCCCTGAACCTCTTGGATGTTTAATTATGGAGGATTTACATACTCTCCACATCCCCACAAACAAGAATAATAATAATAATAATAAAGGAGCATTTATATAGCGCTCTTAGCGCACCGAACTCAAGTTCTGGTGTTGCCAGCAGCAGGGTGTGGGTTCGAGCCCCGGTCGTGATACTTGTGTCCTTGAGCAAGGTACTTAACCATAATTGCTGCGTCCTTCGGATGGGACGTAAAGCCGTAGGTCCCGTGTGTTGTATAATGCACGTAAAGTGGATTGTCGTGCGGTCTAAGCGACTGAACTCAAGTTCTGGTGTTGCCAGCAGCAGAGTGTGGGTTCGAGCCCCGGCCGTGACACCTGTGTCCTTGAGCAAGACACTTAACCATAATTGCTTCTCTCCACCCAGGGGTTAAATGGGTACCTGTGAAGGCAGAGATGGTTTGCTCTATATGCGCTAGAAATGGCAGCAATTGAGCTATACTCCCCAGGGAGCTGAGATGGTTTCAGGAATGATTTATGAGCCTTATGAGCAGGGATAATAATATAATGCGCCTTGAGCGCCACTTAGTTGGTGGATACGTGCGCTATATAAATCTATACATTATTATTATTATTATTATTATTATTATCACAGCGCTTTACAAACAAGAGTAAGAAGTACAATTACAATAACGAAATGAAAAATGAATCAATAAGTAACTGGTGCATAAACAAAAACAGTCAGTTTAAAAACTGCCTAGAAAATAAGTGAGTTTTTAATAGTTTCTTAAATTGGATGAGCGAGGAAGCATGACGCATGTTATATGGAAGAACATTCCACAGAGAAGGGGCGGCAGCAAAAAATCCTTTTTTGGCTATAGCAAGGCGAGTCTTTGGAATTGTGAGTATTCTAGTGTCAGAACAAGAGCGAAGTCCATTTCTACCAGGTACATAAGGAATAATAAACTAGAGGTTTGGACACAAAACTGGCTACTTCTTTCTTTCTTTTGTGGCTACTTCTCATCTTTCAAGAACATTATGAGGCAAAGGGAGTTTTGTAAAAAAATCTTAAAATCGGGAAAAATCCTGAGAAATTACAGGCCTGAATGACATAAAATCTAGAGATCCAGGAGAGTCATTCATTTTTTTCCATTACGGTTGGGATGTTTACACATGTACACGAAAATAAATTCACTCAACGTTTTCAGATTCACGAAACGTGAAAACGAATCCTACATTTAAAAAATAGAACCTTCCGTTTCCACGATATTTGTCCGGTCCTTTTTTATTTTATAGCAGACCAGTGGGCCCACTAATATATCACGACTCCCAGGAAGTTCAACTGATAATTTGTTTAAATTTTAATACAACCAGAAATTTCGGGGAGGATATTTTGTAAAAGGCTTGGATTTTTTTTTAACCTGTACTATTTTTTCTAAATCAACATTGCCATATTTTGGATTACTTTCCATACTAAATACATCATGCCATTATTGTTGATAACAATAACAATCATTTTTGCATGTACACGGTCTGTTTCAAGAAGTGTACACATTTTGCATATTAAACGGGAACGTACCAAGCCTATTTTCCATATGAAAATACATAAAATGCGGCTTTATAATATAGGTTTTCCCGGTCAATTTCGGCAAACAAGCAGCCAATTTCATTTTCATACATTCATATTAAAGCAATTTTGCCTCTCCAGTTGCTACTGTGTTTTGAATTAAGAATTCAAGCATTCAATTTCATTTTATGGCCTGCGAATTCATTTAGCATTATATTCAAATTAGCATATTTGTCATTCTTTTTAGTAATGCACATTCATCAACCAATTTAGCAGAGTTGGTTCGACTGGAGATTTTCACTAAAATGTTATTTTCATTTTCGTATAACGGGCAATCAATTTTCGCAAAATGAGAATTCAAATGAGAAACGAATACAAACAAATAGATTAATTGTACAAGACAACCGAATACGTTTCATATCTTTACTTTAATTCACACTTAATCTTGTTTTCTTTATCCCTACCCCATAGGTATTCTGGCTAGGAACCTTCCTGAATCCTCCAAAATCCTCCAGTGCACTTTTGGAAACATGCCCCTATCTTCAAAATGCACCATGGATTTTCGTTGATCTTTCATATTCAGCACTTATGGCCTGTACTTCTTGCCAGGTAGTAATTTTGCCCCATTTGAAGAGGTGAAAGTACCAGTTTCCAACAGTGCTGAATTTTTCCCAAAAAGTGCCCCTTGGAGTATTTTGGAGGATATGGGGTGGTTAGGGTTATTCATGCACATTTCTTGTACACTGTATATACATGTGTAGTGCCCCTCCCAGAGACCTCTCAAAAGGAGTTAGTAAATACCACCCCCCTAAAAAAATACAAGTTCCCATTTCCAAGGTCCAAGAGTGTACATGTGGCAATCCTCCAAGAATGTCCATGTGGCACTCCTGGTAGCCCACACAGCTGATTGGTTTGGGTGTGAACCAGTTGCCATGGTCACTTCCTTCTGATTGGTTAAGGCACCCAGTAGGAAATGCAACCTTATCCCAGTAGGTTTCATTGCTGTCATTCTTATGTGAGCAGTGAAACAATAAACATCGTTTCCACATCCTCCAGTCAACAAATACTGATGTGTTCTCCTTTTTGCTCCTTTTATCAGGTATTTTCATTTCATTTATTTATCTCACATTTCAGACTCCATTTTATTTGATTGGCATTGTTTTATTAGGATTATTATTATATTTGATTGTATTTAAAAGAGACAAGTGTTTTTTTCTACTTTAAATTCATGCTTTCACATTTAGCTTGAAATCAGAAAGCTGAGCAAGTTAACATTGTAGAATTTTTATTTTGTTTCACTTGAAACAGGAGAAGTGAAGACTTTAAATACAGTTTACAGATTTAGTTTTTAGAAGGAAATGTTAGGTTTTTCTATGGGTTTGTGAACTGTTTAGAAAACTGATTTTGTTCAAGAAAGAAGTTTGGAAATAGGTTTTATTCTAGAAGATGCAGATAGATTATGTTGTGAGTAGTTACTCAAACATTTAATTCATCTGATCATAGAATACGCAAGAAGGTATAAATTAGTAACTTTTCCACTCATTCTGAACTATGGGTAATGTGAATTAATTGTTCCCCATAGCCACTGCACTTAAGCTAAATTCTTATAAAACTTGGTACAGTTTGACCATTTTATAATGAGATGCGGACAAGTGGTTATGGATACCTATACTTTAGTACATGGCACAGGAAAGGTCCTGCTGTGGATTAGTGATGACTTGGCCAGAGAGTGGTCATGAGATAAACAATGACTTAATCCTCTAGATTAGACTTGTACTAGCCAAGTGAATGTTTACTCATTGCAGAATTTGGTTTGGTCATTTAAGTAAGTTAAACCATGGAGGTAGAAATTAAGTTGATTTGATTATTTAGTGATATTATTGATCAAATGCCTTTTTAAATTTAATTGTAAAGTTGATTGATTTAAGTTGAGTTTTATTGTTAATTGTGTTAATGCAATCAATGAGTGATTGCATCTTTCTTATGTGAGCAGTGAAACAATAAACATCGTTTCCACATCCTCCAGTCAACAAATACTGATGTGTTCTCCTTTTTGCTCCTTTTATCAGAATTAACCCACCCCTCCGGGGCTGGACCTACACATGTAGGGCCTATCAGTCTTTTTTAAAAATCATATCATGTTTTGTTTATTCTCTGATTAGAATCTTTATTGGTTTTCTTACCTGGGCCTAATACTGATAATTTTTTATCCTGGTTTCTTATTGTCCATTGTCGCTGTTTAGCAAAGTGTCAGTTAATTTGCACAAATGCCTGTCCAATAATGAATTTGAAGGACCAAATACGCGCCACGAAAAGCTCCTACGAATTTGAATGCTGTTCGAGTGGATTGTTAAATTGGATGGTTATTTTGTTTAAATCGCATGATGCAAAAATACTATTGCCTACTCATAAAACGAAATTGAATGATGATTTTGAGCAGCATTCAATTTCGCGCAAAACAGAATTTGTTGAAGTTGACCAGGAAAACCTATAGCAATATTAACAAGACCAATAATAACTAGAGCTTAAGTGTTTGTTTGAACAAACACTAGGTGTTCGGGAGGAAGTAAAGGTCAAATTGGGGTCAACTTTATTTAAACATTTTTTGACAATTAACGATCTGTACAATGGTGCAAAGATTGTGAATTTACATCTTGTGGATGATTTTTTTAAATATTAAACTTTGACTTCCGGTTTGGACAGAAAGTAAGGTCAAATTGGGGTCACCTTTGTGTAAATATTTTTCGACAATTAACAATCTATACAATGGTGCAAAAAATGTCAATTTATCTCTTGTGGTTGTTGAAATATGATTTTTTTAAATATTAAACTTTGACTTCCGGTTTGGACAGGAATTAAGGTCAAATTGGGGTCATCTTTTTGTAAATATTTTTTGACAATTAACGATCTGTACAATGGTATAAAAATTGTGAATTTACCTCTTGTGGTTGTTGAGATATGATTTTTTTTAAATATTAAACTTTGACTTCCGGTTTGGACAGGAATTAAGGTCAAATTGGGGTCAAATTTTTGTAAATATTTTTCGACAATTAACAATCTATATAATGGTGCAAAAAATGTCAATTTACCTCTTGTGGTTGTCGAGATATGATTTTTTAAAATATTAAACTTTGACTTCCGGTTTGGACAGGAAGTAAGGTCAAATTGGGGTCACCTTTTTGTAAATATTTTTTGACAATTAACGATCTGTACAATGGTACAAAAATTGTGAATTTACCTCTTGTGGTTGTTGAGATATGATTTTTTTAAATATTAAATTTTGATTTATCGTAATTCGATATCTGATGACCTAATCATGATGTCACAACTTGTGTTTCATCTACGTGTTAAGTTCTAAGTATATGCCAAGTTTGAAGTTTGCAAGTATGTATTTTTTGTAGACAATCTATCCGGAAAAGAAGAAGAAAAAAAAGAAAAAACCGAACAAAAACAATAGGTGTTTCGGGTGCATACCCGAACACCTAATAATGAAATATAAAAGGTTCTACCACAAACCTTACTCCGACTGTAAATCTTACTTAATAAAAAAATAGATACAAAATGATGTGCTTTATCAGATACCTTTAAGAGTTCCATCTTCTTCCAGACTTGATTTCCTGCGTAGCTATAATTTCGGTGTTTGGCAAGGTAGACCAGAATAGCATCATCTTCAGCACTTGAGTATTTCTGACGTCTTTAACAAAGCAACAGACAATAAACATAGTGATGGACTTCAAAACTGCAAACATTTTGGTATTTTTTAACAACAAAAATTGGAACAAATTTTTGTTCAAACCCTAGCATCTTATATTGGTACCTCCAGTTCCTAATATTTATGTCAATCTAAGCTATGGACAATAACACAATAATATCGAATATCGCAACACCTTTTTTATTCGATTACGATATCAAGAACATTTTTAAGTTAGAGATATCGGCAAATTGAGATTTAAAAAATATATCGAGAGTCAAGTCAGAAATTCCATGGAAACAAAATAAGGACAGTCTTTTCAGCTTTTGGAAATGAGAAACAAAAGCGAACTACTTCAGAAGCACACTATGCAAATGAATTTGTGATTTATTGTGATGCTTACAGAGGGGTACATACATGTGGTTATTGGCAAATCATGCAGGAATGAAAGCAATAATCACGATACTATCAAAAATCGTGATATATGTTTGCCAATATATCGTGGATGAAAAAAAAAAAAAATCGATATCGCCCAAGCTTATGTCAATCTCATATCAACTAATCTTTGTGGGTATTTGTCGATTGTTCCGAGACGTCGAACAACCCATTTTGCGAGCCCTGAATGAAACCACTTCACATTTTGTACTTTTCACCTTTCAAGAACTTTCGGACGGTTTTGAGGGATCAAACTATCAAAAGGGGTTTTTAAATCAATGTATTTGACTTACCCAATGATACTGACATTGCTTATCATTGATGAGGAAGGGGATGGTGGCCTACGTTGATGGCTTAACCTAGGACAAGTGAAAGGTTTTAATGCGTGATTTAAACAAGACACAAGGCAACCAATACATGAACATGTTTGTTTACAAGGTGAATACAAAAATCACAACTGGATTAACCCTCCTACGTTAGCTGAACATCAGTGGCAAGTAGCTATAGAGGTCACAATCAGTCAACTGCCTGTTTTGACTGTTGACCTAAATGTGCACACAGGGGCATTTTTTACTGGTTTTTACTGTCATTTTGACCACCCTGAATACACGTACCAGTCAAAAACGGTCGACTCATTTTGACCTGTAAATGTACTTACTAAACGTAAGGTTTGACAGCGTGCGACTTTTAAGTGCACTAGATATACTTTGGCAAGTATATTCACATTTCGACTGATTTTGACCCTTGCAGTCATAGGATTAATTTCAGAGATTGATTTCATTCCAAAAATTTACATAGCAACATTTTTAGGTAGATCTATATAATTTTGTGTGTAAGTAATACTCTTTTTTTTAACAGGAAAGCTTGAATTTTGATTAACCCTAACCTTCCCAATTCCTCCCAAATCCTCTTTGCTGAAGTGAAGGATTTTGGAGGATTGAGGCTACATGCTCTTTGCTAAATTGAAGGATTTTGGAGGATTGAGGTTATTAGGCATACTTGCCTTACCATGGTACATGTACATCCATGTTTGTTGTAGTGATTGCAAGGTCAGTGGACACTGTTTATTGCTCCATGCATGCAGGGAGGGTCCCTGGCCATGTACATTATCACAGATTAGAAACACATGTGCGCATACATGTCATGTGCTTGTTTTACTACTATTTTGGAGGATTCAGGTTATGTAAGCAAATGGGCCTAGGGAGTTAGGAAGGATTCAGGTTATGTGTAAGCAAATGGGCCTACTAATAAGGGAGTTAGGGTTAATAGCAAATTGTGTATTATGTGTAGCCTTTTGCTATGTATGTTATACAAATGAAATCATTCAGTGTTCTTGTGTCAAACTAAGGCTGTGCGTTTTTGGTTATTTCAGGAACTGGATAACCGAAATTGGAAATCTTATGATACCCGGGTGCCCGTAAACAATTTTGTAAATAAGTAATCCCGAATGTATAAAATAACCAGGTTTTATTAGACTCATAATAAATGTGGTGTTACTGTAATAATTTCCCGCCTCTATATTAAAAACGACTCGAAGCATCTCCATTTTCCCCCCACACATTTTTTTTTTAAATCAGAGACTTCCATTTGTGTGGATGTAATCATGTGCAGTCGAAGTTTTCAAAAGTCGTTTACATGTAATTGGAACCGAAAAATGGAACCGGGTAATGACAGATTCAGTGGGGTATTCGAGTATCCGGCAGTAGCCAGCACAGCCTTATGTCAAACATAATCACTGAAACACTTGGATTTTGAGAGCCCCGTTTGCCAATACCTGTATTTGTCCGTAGGGAGGAGCTCATTCGCAGCGATGCAGTCATCGATGTACTCCACTTTGAGATAGTCATCTGAACTGACTGTGTCTCCTTCTGCTGCCAATCTGTAAGGTCCAAGGTAAAAAATGCCTCTTACTACCTCCAGACCAGGAATGATGGTAGATGGGCTATGGGCATCAACTTTTATACATATACCTGAGACTGGGCACACCAAATTTCCACACACTTAGTGGGTTGAAGCCCAAAATAAAATCAAAAATTACATGTTTCCTTATATTTGTTTAAATACCATAAATGTAAGTAATATTCCTGAAAAGTCAACAACAAAATTAATGAGAAAATACATTTATTGGAGCATTTTTATACACATTTCTTAACAAATTTAGGAGATACCCAGCTGTAGGTAAGGTATACCTCTATTGTCCTCTAAACATTACCATCTAGAGCACAATTCATAAATCAAATCACGTATTGTCTTTATAAACAGTACTACATGGACTGGGATCTTCTAGGGAGTGATCTCCTACATCCTAATTCATCCACCATTCCTCTCCCTGTGCTTACTACCAAATGATTCAGTTCAGTGAGCATCCCCCACTCCAAGAATCCCAGTTCCACCAACTCCTGCGTGCACACAACAATGCACTAATCCTCCAGCATCCAGTGTTAGTGCAAATCCTCCAGCAGTCTACTTAATTAATAAGCAGAAGTGTCTCCCAGAGTCCGGCATTCTCCTGAAGACGATCAGAGCATACTGATCGAAACGTCAAGTTGTAACCACCAGTTCTTTTCAGAACTAATTACTACTGAAAATATAATTTTGTTTTCACATGGTGTCACCGCAAACGGTCTTTATTTATCCTTTTTACCATGCAAAGCTACAAATCTTACTTATAAAGGGTAGAATGTCGTATCCGACCGCCACTTTTTCTCATTAAATATAACCAATAATGTAATCTTACCTACCTAGTAAGGTGGAGAACATATGGATGATGATAGACATGTACTTCAAATTATTCCAGGATATTTATTTCATGAAAAATCAGGCATTGTTGGTATATGACTTCCTCAGTCATGTCAGTTTGATCTTGTCAACTCCCCTGTTAGTGACCAACACGGTCATTGTACATGCTCAGTTGCAACTATAATAGGATCATTCTATTTTAGAAGGAAAATCAAGTCCGAAAACCATCATAAGACATAAAAGTAGATTTTAAAGATAGTTTTCGCTTTCTGTACCCCCAAAAATCGATGGAATAATTTTTTAACTGGTTAGTGGTTGCAATTTTTTTTCAAAAAAACCCCTTAAAAAGTGGCGGTCGGATACGACATAAATAATATAGTAAAATCCCTTAATCTGAACTCTTGAAAAGTATTATCTTACTTGATCCAGTCTGCATCAGAACCAACCAGTTTACTGCTGACAATACCACCACTTTCCTATTCAGATAAAAGAAAGAAAACATAACTATTATTAAATACATATATATGTTGTCACGCTTATAAATCTGCATCACACAGAATGGGCATTAGGCCAAAAAAAAGAAGGTCTCTGGTTTTGACTTTTTCACATAGGGGTATGAACGTTTGCCCGATTTGTGAGGGCTCTCTAAGCCACCATACTTTGTATATGGGAAATTTGGTCCCGGCATATGCAATGTATCACGTATTTCCCTGTTGGCAAAAGATGGCAAAAAAAAAAAGCATGTGACCGCACTGATTTTGAAGCCGACCAATGACCAGAAACCGGAGACTTTTGGCCTTATGACTCTCTAAACCTACCCTTCGAGTGTCAACCGTGTATTAACCGTAACCCCCTAGGTATTCTGGCTAGGAACCTTCCTGAATCCTCCAAAATCCATCGGTGCACTTTTGGAAACATGCCCTTATCTTCAAAATGCACCATGCATTTCCGTTGATCTTTCATACTCAGCACTTATGGCCTGTACTTCTTGCCAGGTAATAATTTTGCCCCATTTGAAAAGGTGAAAGTACCAGTTTCCAACAGTGCTGAATTTTCCCCCCAAAAGTGCCCCTTGAGGGATTTTGCAGGATTTGGGGTGGTTAGGGTTAAAAACTAAACTAGAGGGAAGAATGTCGTATCCTACCGCCACTTTTTCTCATTAAATATAACCAATAATGTAATCTTACCTACCTTAAGGTGGAGAACATATGGATGATGATGGACATATACATGTACTTCAAATTATTCCAGGATATTTATTTCATGAAAAATCGGGCATTTTTGGTATACGATGACTTCCTCAGTCATGTCAGTCTGATATTGTCAACTCCCCCATTAGTGACCAACACGGTCATTGTACATGCGCAGTGGCAACTATAATAGGATCCTTCAATTTTCTGATGGGGAAGATTTTTTTAGAAGGGAAATCAAGTCCGAAAACCATCATAAAAGTGGATTTTAAAGATAGTTTTCGCTTTCTGTACCCCCAAAAATCGATGGAATCATTTTTTAACTGGTTAGTGGTTGCAAAAATTTTTCAAAAACCCTTAAAAAGTGGCGGTCGGATACGACATTCTTTCCAAAGTAGAGGAAAATGTAGTCAAGTGAGGTTTGGAAACAATTATTGTTGGAGAGTTTGAGCAATGAATTTTGTTGTCTGCTAACGTTAAAACTAACGTTAACGTTAAATACATAATTAACGGTTATACTTTGTGCACAAGTGCTGGTTGGATTCAACATTCTTTCCAACTGCACATGCTGTTGGACCCTCTTCTGTACTAACATTAGCCGGAGTAATTGTAGAATGCCCCGCGTTTTCGGAGTGACCCCAAAAATTACCTGGCTACACGGAGTTTGCGGAACGCAATCAGTCGGTCGGTCTGTTTGAACTGATGTGATAATTCATGGTGCGGTTTAATGTAGGGGACCAGTCTATCAGCCATCCTGCAGAGGGGATGGTCGGTGAAGTGGTTGTTATGTGTCGCTTGAGGGCAGCAAGAACATTCGTTGTTGCGTTCAAAAGTATGGGGGATTGGAAAATAGTCCAAGTCCAAAGTGTCTGTGGTACAGTGGCTACGCGGCTACTTTGGCTACTGTCATTGATCCATTATGATAATGTGTAAAAGCAGTCTTGCGTGTAAAAGCAATGGGAGGATTGGAAAATAGTCCAAGTCCAAAGTGTCTGTAGTAAAATGGCTACGCGGCTACACTGATTGTTCTATATGAAACATGTGTAAAAGCAGTCTTGCGTGCAAAAGCAATGGGAGGATTGAAAAATAGTCTAGTGGCTACGCGGCTACTTTGGCTACATTAACTGTTCTATATGAAACACGTGTAAAAGCAGTCTTGCGTGGAAAAGCAATGGGAGGATTGGAAAATGGTCTAAGTCCAAAGTGTCTGTGGTACAGTGGCTACGCGGCTACACTGATTGTTCTATATGAAACACGTGTAAAAGCAGTGTTGCTTGAAAAGCAATGGGAGGATTGGAAAATGGTCTAAGTCCAAAGTGTCTGTAGTAAAGTGGCTACGCGGCTACTTTGGCTACAGCGACTGTTAAATATGAAACACGTGTAAAAGCAGGCTTGCGTGCAAAAGCAATGGGAGGATTGGAATAATAGTGCAAGTCCAAAGTGTCTGTGGTACAGTGGGTACGCGGCTACTGTACATGTAGGTACAGTGATATGCCCATTTGAAACGTGTGTAGAAGCAGTTTGCTTGTAAAGGAATGGGAGGTTGTAATAATAATTTATAAGTTTTTATGGGCCATGACGACATGAAGTAATTTTAAACAAAGAAATTGACAGTTTTAGAAGAGGATGTAATTATGTTGTAAAGAAAGCAATTTATTACAGCATTTTAATAAACATAAAACAATATTAATTTTAATGGTTGCGTTGCATTGTAACAATGGATGGTGTATGAAATAACAACATAATGATATTCGGTTTGTAGAATGTTATTTGTATAACTTACGAGGGCTGAGATTAGAAGAACATGGAGAAGTCACATATTTTCCCGACGGACTTAATTAAATGTGGGATTTGAATAGGAAAGTCGCATGTTCTAAAATATGTAAAGAGTGGGAAGAATGTAATTCATGAATTATGTAAAGTAAATGTATGACATTACTTAGTAGCATGTTAAAAATATGCAATTAATTAAATTGTGATATAATTGGAACTTCTAATTACAGGCTGCAAACACAATCAAGATGGCGCTGTATGTGGCGGCCTTTATTTCCATTATGAATTGAACACTATCACGTGACACATCACTGTCACTTTTCTGGAAAGTAAATCAAGAACAATTGGAAGTTATGT